>OY829329.1:69871182-70206006 GCA_963691655.1 Toxonevra muliebris
GAAAGAGAAGAGAGAGTCTTCTCCTCCTCTCTCTCTCTTCCCTTTTCTCCTTTCTCTCCTTTCTCTTTTTTCTCTCTTCTCTCTTCTCTCTTCTCTCTTCTCTCTCTCTTTCTCTTTCTCTCTTCTCTCTTCTCTCTTCTCTCTTCTCTTCTCTCTCTCTCTTCTCTCTTCTCTCTCTTTCTCTCTCTCTTCTCTCTCTCTCTCTCTCTTCTCTCTTCTCTCTTCTCTCTTCTCTCTTCTCTCTTCTCTCTTCTCTCTCCTCTCTCCTCTTCTCTCTTCTCTCTTCTCTCTTCTCTCTTCTCTCTTCTCTCTTCTCTCTTCTCTCTTCTCTCTTCTCTCTTCTCTCTTCTCTCTTCTCTCTTCTCCTCTTCTCTCTTCTCTTCTCTCTTCTTCTCTTCTCTCTTCTCTCTTCTCTCTTCTCTCTTCTCTCTTCTCTCTTCTTCTCTCTTCTTCTCTCTTCTTCTCTCTTCTTCTCTCTTCTCTCTTCTCTCCTCTTCTCTATTCTCTCCTCTTCTCTATTCTCTCCTCTTCTCTCTTCTCTCCTCTTCACTCTTCTTCTGTCTTCTCTCTCCTCTCTCATTTTAATGTTGCAGGCTTCTCTTCAGACTCATGTTTATGAGAGTGTTTCACGAAGGAGAACAGAGTACTATGTTGACTAAATGTTTCGCACTTATTTCAAAAGCTGTTTTTGTTTTATATGAAGTTTGTAGAGGAATTTCAGTTTACCGTGCTTTACCAGAATCTCTCCATACTAGCCAACATTGAAAAGAAATAAAAAAATGATTTTGGCCTTCAGTGAACCCAACTACAGGATAGACGATTTGAATTGTCGCTTTCTGTAATTGAACTCTTCACAAAGTTCCCTCAAAGTTTAATATATTTTCTGCAATTTACATTTAAAATTCAATTCAAGGTACAGTTTTTGTAAGCTTTATCAAAAATAACTTCAACAAAATAAATATTTGTCTTATTCATCGTTATACGAGTACAACAAGCAAATAAACCTTATGAACTTCACACTCACCACACAACAACACACATTTACACGTGTATGCATATGTTAACCCATGACAAGCCAGTGAACTTTTACAACAATTAAGCATTGTTTGAGGGTTTTGTTAAATGATCGTAAAAATTTTGACGGAATTACACATAAAATTAAATTATACCAGCAAAGTGCAAAAAAAAAAACAAAAAACAAAAAATAATATAGCAGTAGCAGTAACAGTAGATAACTTTATGGTATGCAAACAAGTAGACTGAGAAGTAGGGAGCAAGGAAGCGACGAGGGAAGGGAGAGAGAGGGCAAATATAAGTAGAAATTTGTTAATACCAGAAGTGCTGACAATATGAAGTGACAACGAAATTGCTATAGCTGCTGTAATATGATGAGAATTGATAAAGAGTAGAATCAACGACTCGTGGCAGCAGCATACTGCATGCTTGGAATATGAGCGAGCGCGAAATATGTGCGGGAATATGTAATGTGAAGCAACAGCAGCATGGTAGCACCAAATGCGGTTATGACAGCATCAGCAACAGCAGCAAGTGGCAATTTCATCAGTTTGTGTGTGTGTGTGTGTGTGTGTGTGTGTGCTAGTAATAACAACAGGCGCCAATTAATGCGGAAGAAGGATACTCAAGAGGATATGAGCTTGATACACACATGCACACACACACACACACATGCATGAATATGCGCGTATTTTAAAATTGTAGTTAACAAAGCCACACAGCGACACACACACACACACACACACACATGTACAAGTAAACGAGTATATACTCAGCCATGACATGCCATGCCACGCCACACCGGATACGGATATGGTGTCATAACGAAGGATATTGTTATATGCATGTAAAGTACAGTGGCGTGGTAGTGAATATGAGTGCGCGCACACATACACACACACACACACAACACTTGGGAAAATTCAAACACATACCAGCAAAGTTTATTTGCATCCATGTAGACGTGCTGATGAAATTGCGGTTACAATTTTGGCACAGTTTGTGTGTTTTCTTCTTTTTCTTTTGATACTGCTACTGTTGTTGCTTTTTTAACTGTTGGTTAATTCGTTTCTTCTTCCACTTTTTTCTTTATCTTCTTGCTGTGGTTTGTGCAAACTCTCAACTCAACTCAACTCAAGGTAAAAGAAAATGATTTGAGTTTATTTGAAGATTCGCTTATGAAGTGGGTAATTTACACAAACACACAGAAAATGCTTAACAAATCACATGAAATTTAGGCTAAATACTTGAACAGTAGCAGCAATTCCCCATTAGAGAGTAAAGCGCATTCCAGAAATTTGTATTACGCTGAACGAAGAATGTTAAGCGTGTGTGTGTGTTATGTGTGGCGTTTTGTTGATTTTATGAGCGTATGCAAATTTTTCATAATTCTTTCTCACTCTCTTTCTCTTTCTCTCTGTCGATGTATATATTGCGGTTGATGAGGTGATGTGCGTAATTTAGTAGTGATTTATTTTTATTTATATACATGCATACATACATACAAATGTTTAGCTAATGTGCGTGTATATGTGTGTGTGTGTGTGTGTGTGTGTGTGTGCCTTTGCTTATATTTTAATTGGAAAATTGTGCATGCAAGTGTTAAGATAAGCAGGCGCTTAAAAACAGTAACATATTTAACTTTGTTTGCCATCAATATTTAGTGGATGAGTTTGTGTTGTCATCTTTGAGGAGGTTTATTTTTTATTTTTTTTAGAGTGATGTTGGCTTACGATAGAATTAGTAAAAGCAAAACAGAGGAAAAACTTTTCTCTATTCCCACAGTTCATTGATTTAATGTGTTATTTTTGAAAATATTATATGCAAAAATTAATGAATAGGATCATACCGGCCTAGCTATTCAATATAGTACTGGTTCCTATTTTTGTATCTAAACTTTTGATTGCAATATTAATATTACACTTTTTCACACATGGTAATTGTTAATCCGTAGTAGTGAAAAATTTAATATGAATAATTAGAGAACTTAGGACAATTCACCACAAATTATCGAAACCGTGAATACCTCAATTATACTCTCACAATATGTATATAAACTCATAGGTTAGGTTAGGTTAGGTTGGAGTGGCAGCCTTCTGCTTGAAAGCACACTTAAGCACATAATTAGGCTCATTGTGATACCACAGTATGGCGCGACTCCCCCATTTACAGAGTGGAGAACCATGAGGATTCCATAATGAATCTGGCTATGTCTTTAATATTTACGGATGATAGCTCGGACAGACTAGTGAAGAAAGGTGAACCCAGGAGTTTTAGTCTCCTCCTGGCCAGGGATGGGCATTTGCACATGAAATGGAGGACTGTTTCTTCCTACTCCTCAGAGCCGCAGCCCCTACAGAAAGAAGTCATTGAATGGCAGTCCTAGTCGTGCAGTCGTGTCTCCCCATTATGCAGAGCCCCGTGAGCACCGAAGTCGTAATGCTGATGGAGTTTCTGCTAAGGTTGAGTAGCTGTCTAGTTTGTCTATTGTCCATAGTGGTCCATGTTAGCCTGGTAATACCACAGGTATGCTCCGCTACCCAGGATCTTTTTGCTTCCTCAAGGTAGATTTGCTTAATGGCTAATTTAATAGACGTAAGAGGGACACCAGTGGTGCATGTAGGTGATATATCTGTAAGCTGCGAGCCTTGTTTTGCTAATTCGTCGGCATTACAGTTAAGACTCATATGAAAATACAATTTTGTATACTCAAATTGTTAGAGAACAATATTGTGATTCTCTAAGTCTAGTATATGCCCTTGCACGATAGCACGATAGCACAAATTGTAAAACTATTGCAATCCGTACAACGAAACAAAAACAAAATACACGTCAATCCATTCTGCAACACTTAAAAAATTTTCGTACGGCGATACCCATGCATATGTTCAATGCAATGAAGTGTAGTATATGAAATGCAACTCTGTGCCTCTCTCTCACTCTCTGTGTTTACATTTTCTAATATATTTCAGTTCTACGTTAATGTGCGCTCTCAAATCGTAGTATAATTTAGTATAATATTTTTGCATTTCGTGCTATCGTGCAATTATACTAGACATAGAGAATCACCCTAACGTTTTATTCTCAACATGTTTACAAGTAATCCACTTTTTGACACCACCTCTTGCAACATTTAGCTTAAGTACTAAAGCCTAGCAACATTTTTATTTGCATGAAATCTCTTTGGCAACATGCACTCATTTTGCTATGAAATTCGGCATTTCAAAAGTAAATGTTGCGAAACAGAGTTACTTAAAAAACCCTTAAAGTATGCTAAAAAATATTAATACATGCAAAGATATTTGAGCAGAGAATATGATTGCTGTGACTTTAAACCAAAAATGTTGCCGACTTTTCTTCAGACTCATGTTGCGATTATTTCGTGAGAGAGAACAGAGTAATATTTTGGCTCCAATGGATACCGTGAAATGTTTCGCACTTTTTTCAACAGCTGTTTTCTTTTATATGTGGTTTTTCATGGAATTTCAAGTGAATTTGAATATTGAACTGTGCTTAATTGAAATAATGTTGGCATTATTGATTATATTGTATTGTATTGTATTGTATTGTATTGTATTGTATTGTATTGTATTGTATTGTATTGTATTGTATTGTATTGTATTGTATTGTATTGTATTGTATTGTATTGTATTGTATTGTATTGTATTGTATTGTATTGTATTGTATTGTATTGTATTGTATTGTATTGTATTGTATTGTATTGTATTAGTGAGGTTTATATATTTGTACCGCGACCTATAAGATCTATTGTACATCCCTCTTCTCTATCTAGTCTAATTTGCCTAGAGTGCTTCATCCAGTCCAGTCTCCCTCAAGAATTTGAGGATCTATGGATGCTAGTTCTGTACTGGGCACTTCGTACATACCCAGATATTTCATTCTTTTGTGAATCATTGCTCCACACTGAGCTAAGATATGTTCTGATGATTCATCTTCCTCATTACAAAACCTACATATTGAGCTTCCTCAACTCCTATTTTGGAAAGTTGTTCTCTGAGCCCGCAGTGCCCAGTCAGATCACCAGCAAATATACGCAGTCTTGTTTTTGTTGAGACCAATGCAGAATGCGTATCTATTCTGTTTTTAGTTACCTAGAAGCGTTTTGGATTGCCTCAGTCTCGGAAGATTATTAAAGAGTTTTTGCCTCTTGTTCTACTCTTCCTATATGAGTACTTCCCTGATTACGCTATCTTCTATTCCACAGAAGGGTTCAGGTCCCACGAAAGTGGTCGCTGCTCCCTTTCTAGCAAGCTCGTCTGCCTGCTCATTGCCCTCTATTCCTAAGTGTCCAGGAACCCAATATAAAGCGACTTTATTGTCCTTGCCCAGCTGATTGAGCTTGCTCAAACAGTCCGACACCAGTTAAGAGGTGATCTCAGAGGAGCATAATGCTCGAATGGTTGCCTGGCTATCCGACATGATAGCGATATCTTGCCGTTTGTACTTTCTACCCAGGTTGAATTGCGCACATATATCGATTGCATGAATTTCAGCTTGAAAGATGCTAGGATACTTCCCCATCGGCTCATAGTGTTTGATTCTTGGCCGAAATACTCCTCCAAATACTCCGAGAATCGAACTCGGGTTCACAGAGACAAGAGTCTGGCACTCTGCCACTAGACTACAGTGACGAGAGAATTAGACCCACAGAGAATTATGAGAATTAACCACCAGACGACCTCGATAGCCTAGTGGATAGTGCACTAGACTTTCATCTGGGAGGTTCGAGTTCGATTCCCGTCTTCGTCTGGTGGTTAATTTTCATTATTTTCTTATATTCACTATCAATATGAAGTGTATGAGAATTATAAGATAGTGTACAATTACACACATTGGTTGGTAATGGCAAAACCACCAAGCCGATAAAAAATTGCCACACCGGCGTTCGGAATCGGCGTTAAACTGTAGATCCAACTATGTGGTATCACAATGGGACGTTCAGGCCTAAGTGTGTCTTTCGACAGCCACTCCAACCTAACTCAACCACCAGACCAAGATGGGAATCGAACCCGCAACCTTCTGGTTTAAAGTCTAGTGCACTATTCACTAGACTATCGAGGTTGTCGACAAAATTACTAAAAACCGCTTTGAAGTGTGAAGAAATTTCAATACGTGCAGAGAAGATTAAGTAGAACCTACACCATTTCAATGGCACGTACATTTAAATTTACATGAAAAAATGTTGCAGAGTTCTCTTCCAACTCATTCTGCTAGTATTTCACGGAAGAAAACAGAGGAGAACTACCTTTGTTAAAATCTTTTAAAATATGTTGCAGTTAATCACGACGATTAATATATCGCGATATATGAACCAAAGTAGAACTCTGCTCTCTTTCATGAAATACTCTCAACATGAGTCTGAAGAGAAGTCTGCAACATTTTTGTACGCATATTTAAATTTGAAATTTCGTTAGCAACATACATTGTTATTATTATGTTGCAAGATAAAAACCCCTTGAAGTATGTGAGCACAAATAATAATACGAATAATGCAGAGAAATTTAAGCAGTTTCACATTTTTTCTTCAGACTCATGCTGCAAGTATTTCATGAAATGTAACTCAAACGATCATTGTACTAGGATTTGTTTCACGAGCTTTTTTAGGTGGAGTTTGTTATGGAATTTCGCATAAATTCGAAGAAAGTATCAGGCTTTAGATAAATATCAACTGCACAGATTTTCCGAAAATTCCACAGTACAACAAAAAAAAAGAAAAATTTTCTGGATAGTGATCTAACTTTTTTGAAGCATTTCTTCACAAGGAGAACCACGGTTTTTAGCTCACGTCAACGTCAGAACTTTTGAGGAATTCAGGAGAAGTTAATAAGTTGTGATTTGAACCGAATTTCTATTCCATCTCATGTTATCGCTAAATTAAAGTGCTTCAAAATATAAAAAAAAAAAACTAACAACAAGTGAAATTGCTTTGAAGTGCTTTGTATTTTGTAAAAAAAAAAATCCACCACTTTTAGCAAATACAAATATATAAATCCTACACATCTAAATCGAAAAATAACAAGCATAAAATTTTTTTTCTTTTATTTTGATTTATATTAACGTTTTCTTTCCTTTTTTTTCTCTCTCTCTCTCTCTCATTTCAGGTCCAGAAGGTTGTAATCTCTTCATTTACCATCTGCCGCAGGAATTCACTGACACCGATTTAGCATCGACTTTTCTGCCATTTGGCAATGTTATATCCGCTAAAGTTTTCATCGATAAACAGACAAACCTATCGAAATGTTTTGGATTTGTGTCATTCGATAATCCAGAATCAGCACAGATTGCGATTAAAGCAATGAATGGATTTCAAGTGGGCACCAAGCGACTTAAAGTGCAGCTGAAAAAGCCCAAGGATGCATCAAAACCATATTAGAGAGAAAAAGAGAGAGATAGTGAGTGATAGAGAGAGAATGCAAAAGAGAAAGGAGAAAGCGCAGCGCGCAAGCGAGTAAAGAAGTCGAATTGAACAAACAAACAAACTACAACAGACATGGATGATGGGTTCGCTCTGTGTGCGTGGCGAATCGATGGAAGATGCTGGTGGAAGGAGGAGGTAGGAGGCGCCTTACAATTACAAAACTTTATGCTTTATGCTTTATGTTGTTGTTGCTATTTTTTAAGTTGCAATTGAATTCTTTTTTCAATGCATTTGGGTAGCGATAGCGCGCTTAAGATAAATTTTTTAAGCAACTTGAATTTTTTATTTTTGATGTATTGAATTGAGATCAAAAACTTTTTAAACATTTTCACTTATTATTAGTTTTAGTTTTTAAGCTAAAATGTAGCAATTTTCGTTTCAAACATGTTTTGAAATTGTATTTTGAGTTATTGAGTTACATGTTTGATTTATATTTTATTTTTTTTTTTTTTTTAGTAGTTAGTGAATCAAAGTCAAAAATGAACATGGAACTAGAAAAAAAAAAAATAATAATTAAATTAAAAACGTTTAATGTCTGATGCAACATGTTTGATGTGCAACACGCTATAATTATGAACTTTCTATGCGTTGTAATGTCACTGCTTTTTTTCCAGTGTTTTTTTTTTATTTTTTTTTTATTTAAACATTTACTTGTAAACTTCGTGATTATGTTGAAGTACGAATTTGCAACAAGAAAAAGACTTGAACTATTTTAAAATGTTTAATGTTGTACGCAAAAAAAAATCTACAAAAAGTTTTATGTCAACTATAAGTTTTTTTTTTTTTTTTCTTTTTAACATTTATGTTTGTGTTAGAAAAAGAAAACATTTAAAAAAAAAAAAAAGTTCTCTTTCACAATAAGAAATATGAAATACTCTCTCTCAACATTAATATAAATGAAACATGTGAGAGTAAAATGTTTACGCACACTTTTGCATTCAGCATGTGATTGACTGAAACCTTTTCGCTTTCAACATGTTATATAGTAAACAATGTATCTCATGTTCTTATCAACATTCAATGATCATCATATCTATAATCAACATTGAATACACTCTCAACATGAATAGTATATAAACATGGATATGCAGCTAATTTAATATGTAATTTTTTATGCTCACAACATATAGTCCAACTATCACTATCGAAATGCTTAAAATACACAAACAACGTCTGCAACATTTTTCACGCAACATTTTTCACGCAACATGTATATGGTACATGGTATAAACATGTTTCTAAAGTATAACTACTAACTAAATCAAACATGTTGCTAGCAACAAATTTGAAATTTTTTTATACATGTTTCGACAAAAACAAAAAACATGGAAACAAAATATTTACGCGCGTAAATATTTAAATAATATTTACGCGCGTAAATATTTAAATAATATTTAATTTTAATCTTTTTTCCAACAAATACTAGTTGCTTTACTATTTCCTTTCCTTAGACGATACTGTCACAAAAACACAACAAGAAAGACAAAAAAAAAAAAAAAAAAAAAAAAAACGTTTTTAAATTTGTAATATTTTTTTTTTTAATACTAGCTGAGAGTATCATGAATTGTATTTTAATTTCTTCTTTTTTTTTCTTTAACTAATTTGATAAATATTATACTGATTTGTTATAATTTTTGATTGAAAAACATTTAGAAACTTGATTTTGTTTTAATTTTAAGCTTATTTTGTTTAATTTAAGACTACACTTTGAATGTCAATGCTTATTACCACACAACAAATACTAAATGCCTTTAAAATGCAACATTGAAATGTAAAAAAAAAAGAAGAAAATTGTGTAAAATGTTTTCATAACAAAACAAAACCAAAAAACCAAAAAAAAAAGGAGTAAAATTTTCAATTGAATTGAAAAATTAAATGAATTTTATTGTTTTATTTACATATTTTAATTTCTATTTTTTCCCCCACTATTTGCTGAATTTCCATTAATTTTTTTCTATAATTTCCAAAGTACTTTTTTACTATTTTATATCACATTTTCTTTACTATTTTAAATGTGCAATTTTTTTTCTCGTTACTTGTTTCAATATTTAGGTATTCTTAGTAATTTATATATATATACAATATATTTATATAATTTATAAGCAAACCGCGTTGTAAAATTTAAAATTAAATTTTGCTCTAATTTTTTTGTTTTCACATTGTCTTCATTTTATATTTACACAAACTGCACCATTTAAAATCTTCTAGCTATCTACTCGTTTATATTTCTTTTATTTTATTTGCCATTCTAATTGTATTTTAAAAACTTAAAATTTCTTTTCAATTTCTTTAGTTTACTTTCTTTTTATATTGAACTATGAATTTGTATTTTTTGGTTATTTTACTTTATTTTCTTTCCTATCATTTCACACATTTTCTCAATTTTCTACTTATTCTTTTGTATCTTTTATATAAATACTTTTTTTTATATATTATTATTATCTTTTTATGCTTTAACTTTACATATTACAAAATGTTTTGCATTATTACATTGAATTATTGTTTCTCTCTGTAGCGTGAATTAAAACTTACAACTACTATACAAAAAAAAAAAAAAAAAAAAAAAAAAAAAATATGTTCAACTTTATTAATTTCATTTAATAAAGCTTTTGTTTTTTGTTTCTACTGCAAATTAAATTATGCGTTTGTTTTTATTATATTTTTATTAATTTTTAGTTTTCTACTTTTTGCTTTTACGTATTCGGTTTTATCCATCACTAAAATCAGTAGAAAGAAGAAGTGGTTTCATTGTATGCTTACTGCATGACGTCACCTAATCTTGTTTGTGCGCCTTTCACACAAAATTTTCCTACTTACAAAATACCAGGCGAACAGAAATCAGTAGTAGGTTGGTGAAAACTTGAGAGAAAGAGAGACTAGCAGGCCGAACATAAATCGGTAGTAGGTTGATGGAAAACTGAGAGAGAGGGGGAGAGATTAACAGACGAACAGAAGCAGCAGTTGTTTGTCTACAAAATGAGAGAGAGAAACATTGGTAGAGAGCCGAGTAAAAGTTTAAGAGAGAGAAAGAGAGAGACTACCAGGAGAGCAGCAATCAGTGGTGTGGCATTTTTTCTCCCAAAAAGGGATGCTTAACTTTCTAAGAATGAGCACTTGACCCCCAAAAAGGGGAACTTGACTTCCAAAAAGGGGCACTTGACCCCCAAACGAGAGCACTTGACCCCCTAACGAGGGCACTTGATCCCCAAACGAGGGCCACTTGACCCATGAAAAAATTAAACCCCCCTTCAAACAAATTTTCCAGCTCCCATGATTATTATGATACATTTTTCACACTCAGAAAATAACAGGTGATCACAAATCAGCAGTAGGTGAATGTCGAAAAAGTAAAAATGTTGGTTTGCGTCTTCACTGACCGCGTGATGTCACAAAAAATTTTTGCAAAATTAGCAGACATTTTTCACACCCGCAAAGTAACAGGCGATCAGAAATTTGCAGTAGGTGTATGCCGCCAAAAAATCAGAAGTTGATTTGCGTCTTTACTAATGTGACGTCAACATCTCAAATTATGAGAGAATCACAAGAGGGAGAGATAGAAAATTACAAAATACTGGGAATGCAAAAAATAGCGTTAGTTCATGGCAAATTGAGAGAGAGAGAGAGAGAGACTTCCAGGAGAATAGCAGTCAGTGGTGTAGCATTTTTTCTCCCAAAAAGGGGTACTTAATCCTCTAATAAGGGGCACTTGACCCCCCGAAAAGGGGCACGTGACCCCCCAAAAAGGGGCACCTGACCCCTCTTCAGACCAATGAAAAAATTAAAACCCCCCTTGAAAAAAGTTTTCCTGCTCCCATGATTTTTACGATACATTTTTCACACCCACAAAGTAACAGGCGATCACAAATCAGCACTAGGTGGATGTCGAAAAAGTAAAAATGTTGATTTGCGTCTTCACTGACCGCGTGATGTCACATAAAATTTTTGCAAAATTAGCAGGAATTTTTCACACCCACAAAGTAACAGGCGATCAGAAATTTGCAGTAGGTAGATACCGCGAAAAAAACTGAAGTTAGTTTGTGTCTTTACTAATGTGACGTCAGAATCTCAAAATATGAGAGAGTCACAAGAGAGAGTTAAAAAAACGGGGTGAAAAAAATAACCGTAAGTCATGACAAATTGAGAGAGGAAGAGAGAGACTCCCAGGAGAATAGCAAACAGTGTTGTAATATTTTTTCTCTCCGAAAGGGGACATAATCCCCCAAAATGAGCTCCAGGCCCCCAAAAAAGGGGTGCTGACCCTCGAAAAGGGGCACATGCTCAACAAAAAAAGAGGCACATATTCCACAAAAACGGGCATCTGACTCCTAAATAAAGGCACTTAACCCCTCTTCAGACCCAAGAAAAAATTAAAAACCCCTTAGAAAAAAATTTTCCCGAACCTCATGCTTATCAGTTGAAATTTTTCACACGCACTAAGTAACAGGCGATTACAAATCAGCAGCAGGTGGATGTCGAAAAAGTAAAAATGTTGGTTTGCGTCTTTGCTAACGTGACGTCAACATCTCACACAAAATTACGAGGGAGTCGTAAGAGAGAGAGAGAGAGTTGTAAAATACTGGGCGAACAAAAAATAACAGTATATCATGGCAAACTGAGAGAAAGAGAGACTGCTGAGAGAAAGATGCCGAACAAAAAATAAATTGAGTTGGTTTGCTTCTCTACTTTCCGTATGATGTGAAAAATTTAATGTTTTGTGACACTCACACAAATTTTTAGAGAATTACAAAATATCAAGCTCACAGAAATTAGCAGTAGGCGGATGTCGACAAATTGAGAAAGGAAGTAGTTTAGCTCTCTCTCTCTCTTTCTCTCTCTCCCTCAGTACTTATATCATGGCACCCGTTATTCTAGGCGTCATATTCTCTAAGTTTATTTAATGCAAAGCTCTCTCTCTTTATATATTTCAGAACTTTAAAATAGTTCAGCTTTAGTTTTTTGCTCTTTGTATCTAGGTCGTTCTATCTAGCTCTTTCTATTCAGCTCTTTCTGCTTGGCTCTCTTCACATCTTTACACATACGAACGAATAAATAAAACTGGAATGCAGATGTCATGTCATCAGCGTGCCTCTTTGTAAATACGAAAGATTAAGCCAAATTGAAAAAGAGAAATCTTTGCAACAACATTGCTGCTATTTAGAGTAAGCCATAATCTTTTTTACAAATATTATGGCAGAGATGTGAAGCTTTAAAGGTGAAGCGTATTACATCCCAAATCAAAGATTAGCGAAATCTTTTTTTTTTTTCTTTTCAAGTTACACGAAAATTTCTAATTAATAAAGGTTCACAAAAAAAAAAACCAAAATTTTCAACAACAAACTTAACCCTTGAAAGCAAACAAAACTGAAAACAAAGCGTAAAAAAGGAAAAAATAAAATAAAACCCTTAAAAATGTAAATCAATCTTAATCTTAAAATGCCCAATGGAGCACCAAATCAAATATCAAAGATATGAAGTGCAAATCCTTAATGACAACGAACAAGTGGGAGGGGCAGGCAGGCAAGCAAGCTAAATTCAAAATAAAATCACGAATATAACAAAAAAAGGATAAGAAAAAGGATATTATTATTATTATTTTGCTACAACTTACAAAGCAAAGAAAGTTAAAGGAAATAACAAGAAGGGAATACAGCACAGCACAGCAAACAACAAGGAAGAAAGGTAATGAATGAAAACTGTGTGGGATCCCTTCATGTTGTAACACTAATCGTTTGAAAAATGGGCGTGTAATAATAGCATAAACAGAAGAGAAACAACAACAACAACAACAATCAAATACTAATGAGGGTCAGTTACAAAAAAGAAAAACAACCGAGAATGAAAGAAAATTTGTGAAATTAATTGAAATTAATATTTTTAAGAATGGCATAAGGATGGAAAAGGAAGAAATAAATGTTGCTTTTTGCATTGTAATAAGATAAATTCATAATTGACACCTTGGTGTAATTCAATTTTATGAGAGAGTGAAAGGCGAGAAGGCTAATTATGAAAATATGGCAACAATTGGTGTAGGAGAAGAAAATATGAATATCGTATACAGTGTGAAAAAAAGCGATAAACGTGAATTTTTTATTTTTTGTTTTTTTTTTTTGTTTTTGGTTTTTCATAAATAATTAATTTAATTAAAATTCAAAAGTGAAATTAATGAAAATTTCGGCATAGCGCGTGGTGCTGACATTTATTATTCAGAAACATTGAGAAAGGTTAAAATTCACAACAAAAAAAAAAAACGAAATTTGACATGATGTGAGTTGTGGAGAGTAGTGAAGGGGAAATTTAGTAGCCATATTCACGCTTTAGAGTAAAATAGGGGGAAATGAGGTAAAAAAAGTAATATTTTACCTTAGAGAGAGAGAGAGTGAACGCATCTAAAACTAAGAGAGTGAACTCTGTGGTGAATATCAATCAACCGTTTTTATTTTCTGCATTCAGTATTGCCAATCTAGTGCGATAGCAACAAAATTCTTATTTTCATTTTTTGATTTCATATAATTCAATAAGTAGGCATCACTGATTTTCTCTCTTACTCAGAGTAATGGTATAACGAACATTTTAGTCAAGACTCAAACCAAAGTAAAGCGAGAGTACAAGTAAATGACGTATGCATGTTGTAAAGTAATTTTGTATTACTCTGTTATTACTCTGTTAATCAACAGTTTACTGTAAAAAGTGAATAGGGTTAATGCGATATCTACCATAGAGGAGAGTAAAAATTAGAGAGCTTTTGGGTGTTTGGATTGAAAGTTCGTTTATTTATTTTTTCATATTCATATATCGAGGCGTAACAGCATAAGTGTGTTTATTGTATTTTACAGGAGAGCACTTCAAAGCTTCAAATGCTAGGAGTAATAAAGTTGAGTTTTGCCATTTTCCTTCCTTAATATCTCGTAAGCCACTGAACCGATATTCATGAAATTTTGACACAATATGAAATCGGATATGAAGATTCCAATTATGATAATAACTCCAATTTGAAAAAAAACTCGAGTTGTGTTGTTATTGCTTGTGACCACAGATATGTAGGTAGATTTATATATTACTTATATATTTCTTACTGATACTGATACTAGATTATGGGTGGTATGAGTAACCCTCAATTTCAAATATTAAAAAGATTTTCATATATTTTGTTTAATACATATATATTAAAAAAAAACAACAACAATATCCAAGAAAATCTGAATAAAAAATAAGAAAATCTCTTGAACATTGCAATGACAGTGAAAAATTTCTTAATTAATACGATAGAAAATGACAGCAACAACAACAACAACAACAACGATAAAAGTTACTAATACCACAATGTCACTCTCTCACTCTTTCTCTCTCTTCATCTTTTTCTCTGGCTCTGTAAATGCAAATAGTTCGTTGTTTTTATTGTTGGTTTTGTTGACAGCATTATTTAAACAATTCATTGTAGTTTTAAATTTTACTATATACTCCCTTCTCTCTTCCAGCCAACAACAATGGCAATGGCTGTCTGTCAGTTGCTGCTTGCATATTTCACTCACTCTCCCGAATTCTTTCTATTTGTCTACTCTCCATCCCTCCCTCTCTCAGTCTCTCTCTCACTCTCTCTCTCTCTCTCTTTGTCTTTCTTTCTTTTCTTTCTTCATTAAGTCACTTAAATAACTGCAAAGTGTTGCACTTAAAAATGTAAACTAAAGCAGCAGCAACAAAAACAACAACAACAGCAACAGCAACAGCAGCAAAGACAAAAAAAATACACAAAATGTGAAGAGCAGAGACAAAATTAAACCAGTGAAATTTAGTGGACACTGGTCCGTCGAGATGTCGTCATTTCATTCCAGTTCAACGCCAACATTTAATGCTCTTTCATTTCTCTCATTTTTGAGATTTTTTTTATATTTTTTTTTTTTTTGTATGCTTTTTGTTTTTTACTCTATGTACTTGAACACAATTCATCTGCTGCTTTTGCTCAACTTCTAGAGCACTGATGCTTTACTTTGGTTTCTTTAATTTTTTTTTTCTTTTTTTTTTTTGCTTTCTCTATTATTATGACTGCATTTTTGCATTTTAATCTTTTCTAAAAAGGATTTTAAGTCTTTGCTTTTGCTGCACTTCAACAGCAACAAAATATTGTAGTTCTATATAAAATCCGAAAGTAGCAGACAACAAGCAAGAGTAAAAGATAAAAAAAAAGAAGAGAAAAGAAAATGGGAGAATAAAAAATTCAATGTTAATTTATACTTGAAATTCTTGTCATTGTTTGTCTTTACTCTTGCACTTCATTTTGTTAAGTTTTTGTTGCATTTTCTCTGTATAGGGATAGTTTTCCTCCTCTTAGGATTTTTTTTGTTTTTTTGTTTTGTTTTTCTGTTATGCTTTGTATAGTTTATTTTTATTGTTAGGTTTTGTTTTGCTTTTAATCAAGTGTTATTATTCTAAAATTCATTTATTTATTTATCATTCATTACTTTTATCTTTGTTATCGTTCATTATTAATGTTTTGTTGTTGGTTAGAAGAATTTAAAAAATTCAATGTGGTTTTTTATGATTCGTTATTTAAATGATTTTTTAAATTTTTTGTAGAAAAAAGAAAATTTTGTTATTTCTTTTGTGAAAACTTAATTAGAAATGCTGCCATATCTTTTTTCCTTATTAAAGTGAATTCTCTTTTTATGTATTTCCAGTTTATTCCTGAATACTAAAAGTCACTGTTTTGCTCTTTAAAAAGTGTGGAACTTCAAAATGGATATAAAAGTAAATTTATGCAAATTATTTTAATTGTATTGAAAATTACTGCTTCTAAAAATATGAGTAGTTCTTCCTGTTGTATTAAAATTAAACTCTATTTAAATTGCCTCTCACGCATACACAGAGAGCGCATAGCAGAGTTGAGTAAATCTGTAATGTAAAAGTCACTGTTAATCAACAGCAAATTTAACATGCTCAAAGAAAATGTAAACATTCGTGAACACGTGACTATCAAGAATGATAGAATAGAAGACACGCATTGTTCCGTTATTCGGCTCTCACAAAATTGAGAGAGGCTGTGACGTAGGAACCAGTTTTCTTTTACTTGCATATCGATGGTCATACGTTGACTCCTCGTAAGTAGTTTTTCACCACTTTTGAAAGAGATGGAAAAAAGCAGTAAATAAATATAAGGAATATGTAAAATCGGTTTTTAAATCATTTTAAATAAGAAAAAAATGTTTTTGGAATTATTTTGTTTTATTTTAAACTTATTTTAATACATTGTTTATAGACATTTATTGCGTTATTGTATTGTCTTTCAAAAGTGGTGAAAAAGTACTTCAGAGCGGTCAACGTATAACCATCGATATAATAAATTATTCATCGACATATAAAAAGAGCTTGAAAATACACAAAACATTCTAGCAAAAAAAAAAAAAAAAAAGAGTTAGAATTTGCTTTTTTAAATTTCCTACAAAAAGAGAGTAAATAACAGCAAAAACAAAAAATGGCTACAATTTTGTGAAAAAGACAAAAAAATTCAACCCTAAAACATAATTCAACCATAAAAAATTTAGACACAATTAAAAAACAAAAAAACCAATGGCAATGATTTAAAGGTTAAAGTGGCTACCCTATAATAGGACAAAGGCCAGTGCGGCTCATATATACACATATAAAGCAAGATTCCAACGTTAATTGCAATGTAAAAGTGAAGAAGCTATTCTACCGAACTAGAATATACTTAACGATTAGAGAATTAGATAAAGATTGAAGTAAACAAATACAGTAGAAACTCATTTCTTGCACAAAATGAAAACCGGGCTCTGTGCAATTTTCGAGGTTGTCGCCAGTACCGAGTTTTTGTTTTCCATACAATTTTAGAATCTAAGTTTATTATGTTTAATATTTTAATTCAATACACTTGTATTAGGAGTATGAATGTATAAACTCGTAATTGTGACTAACTTCATATCTATCATACGCGCCGTTTTTTTGACATTGACAGCTATTCTATCTCGAAGAGCGCCAAAAATACTATAAAAATTGATCTGTCAAATAATTTTCATAATTTTACAAAAGTGTTTTACTATAGCTGAAAATGTCGAATTTCGTGCCAACAAAACAACATTTGCGGGAAGTTTTAATTTGCTTCTTTCATTTAAAGAAAAACGCAACTGAAGCACATCGTTTACTCACTGAAGCTTATCCTGACTAAGCTATAGACGTTAGAATGTGTCAGGTGTGGTATGCCCGTTTCAAAAGTGGTGATTTTGATGTTGAAGAAAGGGAACGTTCAGGCGGCCTGAAAAAGTTCGAATATGAAGAATTGAAGGCATTACTCGAAGAAGACTCATGTCAAACGCAACAAGAACTTGCAGAATCTTTAGGAGTTGATCAATCAACCATTTACCTAAACGATTAAAAGCATTGGGAATGATTCAAAAGCAAGGAAATTTGGTGCCGTACGAATTGAAGCCGAGAGACGTCGAACGACGATTTTTCACATGTGAACTGCTGATTGAACGACAGAAAAGAAAGAGTTTTCTGCATCGTATTGTGACTGGCGATGAAAAGTGGATACGTTACGTTAACCCAAAGCGTAAAAAATCATGGGGACCGCCCGGACATGCATCAACATCAACGGCAAAGCCGAACATCCATGGATCCAAGCTCATGCTGTGTGTATTTGGTGGGATATGAAAGGTGTTGTGTATTGTGAGCTGTTGAAACCGAATGAAACGATCACTGGCGACCGCTACCGACTACAGTTGATGCGTTTGAGCCGAGCATTAAAGAATAAGAGGCCAGAATATGAGAATAGACACGACGAAGTTATTCTTCAGCACGACAATGCTCGGCCGCATGTTGCAAGGCAAGTAAAAACATACATGGAAACGCTGAAATGGGAGTGCTACCCCACCCGCCGTATTCTCCAGACATTGCTCCTTCTGATTACCACTTGTTCCGATCGATGACACATGGCCTGGCTGAACAGCATTTCCGTTCTTTCGAAGAACTCAAAAAATTGGTTGATTCGTGGATAGCCTCAAAAGATGAGGAATTCTTTCGACGCGGAAGATGGGAAAAAGTTGTGGCTAACAATGGACAATACTTTAAAGAATAAATTTATAATCACTTTTTCACAATAAATGTCCAAATTATGAGAAAAAATACGAGTTTATACATTCATACTCCTAATATAATAAGTTTCAACTGAGTATTTCATGTGTAATTAACGAAATTTTCGATTTTAGTTTTTTTTTTTTGTTATTCAGTACCACACTGCTCTACTAAGCCTCTCTGGAACATTATAACATCGCCTATTCTAAGCAAATATTGAATGCTGATATAGCCTACTCTGGTGTCGTCATTTTTTTTTCGAATTGAGCACCTCGTCGTTAGTTTCTTTATCGAGAGTTTCGTCATGATCGGTACAGTATTCTTCATTTAAAGCTCAAAATTGATCCAGCATCAGCAGTAAAAAACTAATGACACTTTCCCGAACTTTATTCAGTATAATACAAAGTAAAAACGAGTAAGGAGTGAGATCGAAAAAATCTTAACATATAAAAAATTCAATAATTTTTAAACGGTTGATCTTAGAGTTTTGATTTTTTTTTTTATTTAAGAAGATAAGATTTTACAAATTACAGAAAAATATAACTTTTATAGTTCTAACTACTATTTATGAACTCGTGGTCTTTTTTTGGTAAGATTTCCATTAGAGATTTGATAGTTGTTTCAGACACTTTTTTGGAACAGTTTGCCCATCTCCTTTTAAAATCTTCGATATTTTGGGAAACCTTTTTTGTGCTCTTTAAGTTTCTTTTCACAAGAGCCCAATTTCTCTCCACGGGTCTTAGCTCTTCACAATTCGGAGGATTGAGATTGGCCTCTCTTGGTACAAAAACTATGTTATTACTTAGGGACCACTCCAGAGCTTTCTTGCCGCAGTGACATGATGCCAAATCGGGCCAAAAATATCTGGACACATTATGCTCTCTTATGAAAGGAAGAAGTATTTTTTTCCAAACATTCTTTGATGTATATTTCGGTATTTATAGAACCCACTGTAACAAATGACTGGCTTCTTTTGCCGGAACTGCATAATGCTTGCCATACCAGGAATTTTTTAGGAAATTTTGTCTGCTTTTGGATTCTAAATTGTTCTTCGAAATTTCTTCGAGCATCAGCGGCATACAAATTTTGACCCGGAAGCTGCGTAAAATCTGCCAGTACATACGTTTCGGCGTCCATTATACAACATGAATATTTTTGTATGAAATTTGATTTTAATTTCCGAGCCCTACTTTTGGCGTCTACATTTTTTGCAGCATTCCTGTCTGGAACTTTTTGAACTTTTTATGTTTTCAAACCTGCATTGGTCTTCACTTTTCGCACCAAATAGTCAGAGCACTGGGCTAATCGGGCAGCTTGAGCTTTTCTACCAGATGTGTTTGGAGATCTTTTCAAAATGCTTTCTATTTTCTTGGCTTTCCCAATATCATGTGGTCTTTGTTTCTTTTCCTATCGATGGTCAAATTCTCTGGAAACTGTTCAATAACATTGGAAACAGTTTGACAGCAGACTTTCAATTCTTTGGCCAATTTTTTGTAGGACCAATTTGGATTTTTTTGAAAATTTTTAATAATTTTAATCTTTTCTTCACTCATTTTCATCAAACTCACAATAAATCAACATGTTTGTCATTAAAAAAAAAAAAACTGACATATTTTTCAAAGATAACTAGTTTAATGAAAATTTTTAAATTTTAGACCCAAAAAACAAAATATTAGGTAAAACGTGTGTTAAGATTTTTTCAATCTCACTCTTTAGTATTTAAAGACAAGAAAAAAATGTCGCAAGTTCGATACTCAAAATTTTCAATTGGCGCAAGTATTGAGTATGTAATACAAAAAATTTTGTATCTAGTATGTGCAAGAATCGAGTCTCTACTGTATCACCATTTTATATAAATGTTTAAAATTTCACGTACAAAACATTTACAACTTCACTCTCTCTCATTAGAAATACTGGTTCTGAGAATACGAGCAGAGAGAGAGGTAATTTTGGTTAGTTTCATGGCGTAATCTTGTATTCTATCATTCTCAAATATCTCTCAAGCTAAATTCTGAAACGGTATTTTTACGAAGTAGGCGCTCAATTCCACGAAAATTAGCTCCATTTCGGGTCTATATTTCGATTAAACGAATATGCTATTTACTTCCAATGTAAGCATTTCTCAATGCGATTGCATTACTCACCTCAGCTCAGCTAATATCTATAGATTAATAACAAAGTTGAACGGATACTGAGACAACACGCATGTTTCCTTAGCAACATATAAACGTATGTCATTTCTTTTCTGAGTAATTTTTTACAATAGTTTTTCTCATTTTCTGCCACCTTAACTCATTTACGTCAAGTTACAACAAGAAATTGAATAATATATAGTAGCATTAACAGCCTTAAATAGAGACACCTCTTTCTCGCAAATTTTTTTTTTTTTTTGCAGACACAACATGAACTCGGCATTCTTTGCATTTTTATTTATATTATTTGTTATATACGAATTCGTTTTGAATATTTTATATATTTTTAATTTGTTTATTTTCAAAAATATTTGAACACAAACGGGCTAACTTTATTTTGAAAATCAAACTTCAAAATATACCGCCATGTTAAAAATGAGAGCGAAAATTTTACGCTTTTGACGCTCAATACGTTGCTATGGGAATATGCGTGTGTGTTTGTTATTAATCTATGCTAATATCTATGTACAATTTCACTTCAACTCTGCTATATTTATTTAAAATTTCTCACTTTTAACTTTACATTCATTTTTCTGCACTCACCTCAGCTCTGCTAATATCTATGTACAATTTCACCTCAACTCTGCTAATTTCTATGTACAATTTCACCTCAGCTCTGCTAATTTCTATGTACAATTTCACTTCAGCTCTGCTAATTTCTATGTACAATTTCACTTCAGCTCTGCTAATTTCTATGTACAATTTCACCTCAACTCTGCTAATTTCTATGTACAATTTCACCTCAACTCTGCTAATTTCTATGTACAATTTCACCTCAACTCTGCTAATTTCTATGTACAATTTCACTTCAGCTCTGCTAATTTCTATGTACAATTTCACCTCAACTCTGCTAATTTCTATGTACAATTTCACCTCAGCTCTGCTAATATCTATGTACAATTTCACCTCAGCTCTGCTAATTTCTATGTACAATTTCACCTCAACTCTGCTAATTTCTATGTACAATTTCACCTCAGCTCTGCTAATTTCTATGTACAATTTCACCTCAACTCTGCTAATATCTATGTACAATTTCACCTCAGCTCTGCTAATATCTATGTACAATTTCACCTCAACTCTGCTAATATCTATGTACAATTTCACCTCTGCTCTGCTAAATTTATTTCGATTTTTCATTTTTTAACTTTACATTTTTCTGCACTCACCTCAGCTCTGCTAATATCTATGTACAATTTCACCTCAACTCTGCTAATATCTATGTACAATTTCACCTCTGCTCTGCTAAATTTATTTCGATTTCTCATTTTTTAACTTTACATTTTTCTGCACTCACCTCAACTCTGCTAATTTCTATGTACAATTTCACCTCAGCTCTGCTAATATCTAGGTACAATTTCACCTCAACTCTGCTAATTTCTATGTACAATTTCACCTCAGCTCTGCTAAATTTATTTCGATTTCTCATTTTTTAACTTTACATTTTTTCTACTACTTTTCTCTCTCTCTCTCTTTCTCTCTCTCTCTCTTTTCAGACAGTAAAACCAATATCGCATATCGCCCATCAATTTGTTGGCTCTTACTTATATGTATGTATTTGTATATTTATATACATATATGCGCATCTGAAAATATATCTCTACATATTAAATGTACACAACTGTAATACAATTGTAAATTTTAGAAAAAATTATAAATATTTGCTGTATGAATTAATTGAATTGGAAAAAAATTGTAAAATGTCATCTTGTAAATTTATTGTAAGAAATAGTTAAATTAAAGCGAAGATGTTTATAAAGCAAAATTTTTATATAGAGAGTGAATATAGCAACAAAAAAAAAATAATCGCAAGTATATTGCAAATAAAATTAAAACTGGAAAATCTCTAAGTAAGAAAGAAAATATTAAAAATAAATATTTATTAATTGTAGAATATTATTATATTTTTTTTTTCATTTTTTCGTTTTGTAATAAAGAAATTTTAAGCGCACTGACAAATCACAAATCGGAGAGATGAAAATTAAAAGAAAAAAATTTTTAAGTTAAGAAAACGCTTTGAAGCAGAGTTTCATTAAATCGTTTATATATATATATATGTATAAAACGTGTATAGCATTGAGTTGTATTGTAATTGTAGATACTAAATAAGAATACGGTCGATTTTTAGCAAATATTAGCGCAAAAAAATTATATGAAGAAAAAAAAAAATTATATTAATAATATTAACAATAAGAATAATTAACATAAACTGCTTTTGAATGTTTGAATGTGGCTTTAAATTTAGTTTTACTATTAAAAACAGAAAAAAAAATGGATTACTATACATATATAAATATAAACAATTTTAAATAATAATATTTACACTGTGAGAAATAAATTTGTTCAATATAAATATGCTGTATATATGCAGAGCAGTAGTAAACTAATGATATTAAAATTAAATTCAATATCAAAAACAAATGGAAATTCAATATTCTTAATGATTGAAAAAATAATTTTTTCTGTATGTTCATAATTCATTTCCAAAGAAATTCATACCACAAATTCTTTGATATTGCTATCACTACTGCCACTACTCTGTATACATACATAGTGCATTTCCAAAGAGCTCTTCTTTGCCAACATTCGCTGAGAGGAAATATCGCAATTTGATTACCAAATCGTCACTAAACAAATTTAGTTTATTTCCAATATAGAGCATTTTCATGTGCTATACAGAAATCCCGAAATATTTACCTTTCGTTTTACCTGAATCATTTAATGGATAAAAGAAAACATAGAGTTTGCCTTGTCATATATGGAAACTTAAAATATTGAATGCTTATAAATAAAAAAAAAACTGTTTAGTGGATAGTGACGGTATGATTATCAATGTGCGTTACATCATGAATACGCATTCATATTTCATTCCACCATATTTCTAAAGAGCAAGAGAAAAAGGGAGTAGGTCCACATAATTCCCATAGCAGAATATAGTTTATTTTCAAGCAGCGTAGGCCAAAGACTTGAATTGTAGGCAAATAAGCGTAAGAGATTTCACTTGCACAGAGCTCAGTGTGGCCAACTACTCATCGCTTTTCCCGCTGATTTTAGTGCTTTTTGAAAATAAAACGCGAAAAAAAGTGATTTAGCGCTCAACGCGTTTTTTCAATTTAAAATCAATATCTTCGAAAAATCGAAAGAAATTTTCATCGACTAGAAGTATCAGATGTGTGTCTGTATTAGTGAAAAAGTTTAAATGTATTGAGTTTTCTCCCACTTTTATAAGGAAACAAAATTTTATGCTATTTTTAAGAAAATACGCGTTTTATTATTCATTTTAGCGGATTTTGAAAAACAAAAGTTGGCCACACTGACAGAGTTCATTTACATAGAAAGAGTGCTCAATCTATGTATGTATGTATGTATGTATGTATGTATGTATGTATGTATGTATGTATAGTTGGCCACCGCTGTTTTAAAGACTGCACTCTCTCTATGATGTAATAATATTCAATATGGCGCTCTCTTTCTCATTCTGTACTCTACTGTCAAATTAATACCCATATTGTGTGAATGGCGTATATGAAGAGAAAGAGAGAGAGAGAGAGAGTGAAACCACTTCATTTACATAACAGAATAAGCCTATTTGCAAAACCAAACAACACTCTCTCTATAATGTAAAAATATTCAACATGGCGCTCTCTTTCTCATTCTGTACTCTACTCTCCAATCTTATCATATACATAACGTTTGTGTGTGTGCATGTGTGTTTCGTGATTTCAATTTATACAAAAACTCTCACCGCTCTCACTTCATAGTTTGACAGTTAAGCTCAGCTCTATTTCTCTGCCATGAATTATAACAATTGAGCGTATATATTTTCTCTCTACGAATGTTAAGAAATTTTATTGATTTTTAAAAATTGAACTAAAGATCTTTTGTAATAATTGTGTAATTAAAACTTTAGTGAAAATACGTATATATAAAAAAAAAATAAATAAATTACAATATTTTGTAAATTTAATGTAATTTTTTAAAAAACAGAAGAAAACCCCAAAGCAAGGCTGTGTGTTCTGAAAATATTTAATAAGAAAAAAAAAAGAAAACAGAAATAAGATTTATATTTAGATAAGTAAAAAAAAAACAACAAAAAAACGTTAGAAATAAGTAAATAATAGTGATGATTCTATATTATTAAGAAATATATATTGATATACACAAACGATTTGCGTTAGAAAATGTGAAATAAAAAAGATTAACAAATCAACAAAAAATAATAAAAAAAAAACAAGAAGAAAAGTGAAATCAATAAAAAAAGAGTGTAATAAAAAAATTTTTTGAAAAAAATTAAATACATATTGAATTTAATTTGGGGGTGGGGGGAGGAAATTCACATGAAGAGGTTTTTCGTTACCATTTTTGCTGTGTTTTCTTCTTACTCTCATCTATTTGCTTAGCTGCGATCATGTGAGGAGTTTACTTTTGGAAAAAAATTGCCTTTCAGAAAGTCTTTTTTGAGAGTAAATTTGCTTTGAATGCGAAACTGAAAACTTTTCCTTGTTTGATATTTTTTATTTGGGAAAATTTTTATTATAAATTTCTTATAAATTTGGCAGTTCCCATAGCAAATTAATTATTTAAAATTAATAGACTTTAATGCCAGAAAAATACATACGCAATTTGCTTTCAAAAGGACTTTCTGAGAGCAATATGATAACTGGAAGTGCAAGTGTGTTGATCCTAACGCACAGTAATACCCAATTCGTTTTTTTAGAAAATTTGTTATTCATATTTAAACAACATCTAAACTCTCTCTAAACATCTTAGAGCTGCGTGTTACAGAGAAACAAGGATTTATCTTCTATGTGAAGTATGCTACAACAAAAATATGGGTGGGATTGACAAAGGGGGTGTGGCACCTTTCATATAACCTGAATTTTCATTATGGGATATCTCAGGAGGGATTTATGGTACGGTACTAAAATTCAAATTCTTTCAGTTTGTTGGATTGGTGGGTGTGGCACCAAGCTTCAGTTTTATTTTCTACTACTATTTCTACTACCAGTTCTACTACTAATTCTACTACTATTTCTACTACTATTTTTACTACTATTTTCTACAACTCTTAACCTTTTTTTTTCTACAAAATTTTTATTTTTTTTCTTTTTGGCCAATATTTTCTACTACTATTTTGCTACTTTTTTCTACTACTTTTTTAATATATTTTTTCTTATTTTCTACTACTACTTTCTATTATTTTTTACTACTAATTTTCACTACTTTTTACAGTTTTTCTACTACTATTTTTTACTATTATTTCTACCACTCTTTCTACTCCATTTTTACTATTTTTAGTACTATTATATTTAACTATTTGTCTACATCTTTTTCTGCTACCTTTTTACTATTTCTTTACAACAATTTGTAATGCTATTTTCTATTATTTTTCCTACTACCTTTTCTACTACTATTTCTATTACTAATTTCTTCTACTTTTTTGCTGCTATTTTCTACTACTTTTTCCATTCCTTTTTCTACTATTATTTCTACTACTTTATGAAATATCTTAAGACCCTGCCTAGCTATCTTAAAATCCGAAATTTATCAATAAAATTCTATATTTATAATAAATATGAAACTGGTTCAAATTTTTAAATAAATTCAAGAATGGTCTTTGATATGAATATAGAGCGTCCTGAAATATTGTTTCTATAATTCAACTGAATCATAATAAAATTAATCCTAATAGTTTTTTGGGTATATCTCAATTTTCTTCTTCTACTATTTTCTACTACTATTTTAATTTATTTTTATCCAACATTTTCTTCTTATATTCCACTTCCTTTTTTTGCTACTTTATCTACTTATACTTTTTACCACATTTTTACTACACTTTTCTACAATTTATTGTTATTTTGTACTACTTTTTCACTGTTTTTTCTACTTCTATTTTTATTATTATTTCTACTAATTTATGAAATATCTCAAGAACCTTCTGTAATAAATAGCAAATGGGTCCATATTTTTAAATAGTTTTTGGGATTAGATATAACTTCTAAAATGGTCTATGATATTCTTCTGCAAATTAAATAGTTTTAAAAATACCAATTTTAATGCCTCATTTTTAAATCTAGAATTTTTATAAAACTCAATGTACGTCCTTTTAGCTTTTAATTTCAATTTCAAAAACAAAGAAACTTTATTCTTCTTCATTGAAATAAACTTCAGTTTTCCCGCTTCTTCGTAGAAAGGGCAGAACAACGTCTGCCGGGTCAACTAGTATTTTATATTTTACTATAAATCTCTGCTCTCAAATTCATTTAGATAATGCATTCCCATGTACTTACAAAACTCACGCTCAACTGAGTATAACGAACGAGGTTAACGAAGCTGAGGTACGTAGATGCTTCTCTCAGGCACTCAATTGAGACTGAATTGAAACTTTCTCAAAGAGCTGCATTTATGCGCTCTTATGTTTAGTTTCACCACTCAATTGAATCTGAAACGCTATTTAAGCTCTCTCACTCTCAGTTCAATAAAGATTAGCAGCTGTACTCTGCCACCATTGTTGAACTCAACTCTCTACTAATTTCTTTCCTTTATTTCTCTTTTTTTGCAGCTTCGATAGCTAACTGTCATTTTAGAGCTGAGATCAGTTTACATCAACAACATGTGCAGAACAGAAATGAGCAGGGGAAAATATGATACAGGCAGTAAACAGTGAGAGTGAGAGAGTGAAGCAGAGAGAGAAAAAACTTCATTTATATTCCATCAATGTACATACATATATGTATAACCAACAACAAATATCTAAGCAATCTCTTGGGTTAAAAACAAAATACCTAACAATAGCAGAAGAAAAAAACAAAGGCAAAACGAAGCATTGTGTAAATTTGAAATACGAATACTCAAAGAAAAAAAAATAAATATATATTCTAATTGAAAACAAAATTTTTCATAGCTAAACGGCAGATATAAAAAAATACACACACACACACACACATACATACATGGATTCAAACATTTAGAAATACATACAATAAATTCCCATATGGGGAATTTAACAAATGTCAATAGACGTAAACATAAATCTTAGTGTCAAATCTCAACTTACGCTCTCCCTCTCTCTCTCTCTCTCTCTCACTCTCAGTTTGTGTGCGTGTATATGTGAGTGAACATTTACCCTATAACCAACTTACAGGTTGACGTTTGAAATGCTTTCATACACATACACACACACACCACACACACCACACACAGACATGCATGCATGCATACACAAATAGTAGATATTTTGCAAAAAAGTTTTGCAAGCATTTTCAATTTTGATTTGCAGTTGGAATATGAATTGAAGTTAAAACGTATGCGTGCCGTCGTTCACATGTGTAGGTGTATGTGAGTAGGATATACATACTCGTAAATTTTGCGTTAAAGTTCGATCCTCAAGCACATCTACACATATATGTAAGTATCACGTACTCATCGCTTTGGATACTTGGTGAGTTTCTGAATTTTTTTTTTTTTTTTCTCGCTCTTTTATTATTATTTCTTTTTTTATTATTTCTACAATGTCAATTTAGTTTTGAATATTTTATTTTGGAAAAGTTTTTTACCATAGAAAATTTATAGTTCTCAGTTTAATTTAGTGCAAAGTATTTTACCTTTTATTGTAAAAGTTTGAGGTTTTTTTTTTGGATTTCTTCGGAAAAATTTATGAAAATCTTTAGCTGAGTGTCAAGTATTTCAAAACAATTTTTAATCGAAGATTTGTAAATATGCGTGCATTTGTGTGTACATGCATGTAAATGTTTTTTAAACTATTCGATTTTGTATGTTACGGCAAAGTTCATAAGATTTTATTGCATGAACTTAAGTTCATAATACTTTTCTTAAGATGGCTAAGTAAGTTAAAGGGAAGGAGAAAATTAAAAAGGATAATATCCACATGTATAGAAGATAAACTAAATTAAAATTGTTTATTTAACTGTTAACATTTTTCACCGCTAATATTTCACATAAACATTTCATTTTAATTACAAAAGCTTAACTGAAATTTCCATTTTGTCGCAATTTGAATTAAAATTAAATTTAAAGTACGCAAAGTTCTTAACTACGTAGTTGTAAAATGAAATCGCATTAATTTTTTTCCAAGCAATAACCAAAATTAAAGCGGCTTATCTTAAATACAATAATGGCTGGTGGTATTCCCTTTTGGGAATATTACAAATTTTTACAATAACAACAACTATCGAAACGAAAAATGTGCAAATAAAATCTTCTTCTATTGGCAAATTTCAAAATGTCATCAAATCTTCACTAATTCAATAATTTAAATTCTAAAGGTACACACACACACACACACACACACACATACTTATAATGCAGACACGTACACACAAACATTCATGCGTGCATAATTTTGACAAAATTACTGTCAAAAATTTCACGTGTGCGCTTTGCTATGTCAACATTAACATCAACTAAAAATCTCGCGGGTAAAATGCGCCAAAAAGTGCTGCCAGAAAGGATGCTGCTTGTCGCACCGAATTCCCTTTCTACCCATCTCCCTTTGCTCCCTCCCGCCAGTGCTATATTCAATTCGATGTATGGCGTGTGCTGTCAATAAGAATTTTAAGTGTCAAATATTTTGGCATTTGCTGTTATACACATACACACGAGCACATATTTTAAACACACACATACACACATACACACATACACACACTCCCAATCATTTATACTTATAGTATAAATTTAAATAAATTATTTTGCAAAATTATGAACGTGTGTGAAATTAATTTTTATTCAAAATTGAATTGAATTTTGCTTTGCATTTGAGTTGGCAGATTAGGAAGTCAGCAACGACAGAGATGCAGAAGGAAAAGAGAGTAAGTGAGAGTGAGTGAGAGAGAGAGAGAGAGAGCTCTCTCTGGGAGTGAGAGAGAGCTGGGCTGCAGATGGTAAACATAAAATACGCACACACAAAAAACTTTCATTGATATAAATATAACTGAATACTCTCTCTCACTCACACACACCTACAGACAATTACTAACACAATGCTATAAAAAGAGCAGCTGCTGCTGCTGCTGCCTATACATATGTATGCTGCGTATGTATATGTGAATATAGGTTCGCTCTTCAAATGGTACCTAATCGTTTAGAAATATTGCCAAATCCACACAAAAAAATATTCTAATAAATTTTGTTTGCTATTTTTTTTGTAAAATACAATAGCAAAATAAAAAAAAAATGCCTTCAAATGCAATACTTACCTAAGTACATAGCTAGTACCAATAAAAGCAGGCAAGTCTTTGTGCATTCCTTCATCGTTTCTCTATTCAGATGTCAGCTTTCAAGTAGCTACCCTGCCATTTTTGTTAAAAACGAATGTACACAAAAATCTTAACCATACAAATTGATTTGGCATTTAGTATTTAATGCGTAGGCCCAACATGAATTGTGTGTTCTCCTTTTTTCTTCGTTCTTATTTTGCCAACAAAAAAAAATTGTGATCGGCATAATAAATTTTCTAGCTTTGTTCAGTTTCTAATCTGGTTTAGATTAAAAAGAATGAAAAAATATGTATAAAAAAAAGTAAGGAAATAAATTCTTTGTAAATTGTAAAGGTTTCACCATTAAATGCAATAAAATTCTTAATAGATGTAATTGAAAGAGGTACAGAAAGCATAGCTTCCAAAAACGAGAGCCATTAGAACTCTTTTCAAACAAAACTAAAAGCAAAAATTAAGAAAATAATAGCAATCAGAGGTAGTCTGTAGCAGTTAAAAGCAATCAAAAGCCCTCAGGAATTTTGAAATAGTTAGAATCAGCTGAAAGCCGTTGCTAAGGACTGTCAATGGTAGCCAGTTAAAGAAACCCAGAAGAAATAATTAGTAATCGGAGGTAGAAAGTACTAATTAAAAAGCAGAAGTAATTCAAAAATGATCACAAGCAGTTGAAGGCAATCAAAGGCTTCTACAAAAGGATCTAATTAGTAACAAAAAGCAACATCTGAGAAAAATTCTCAACACAATTCAATACAAACCAGTGTAGACTAATTATTCACTTTAGTGAAAAATTCATTCATTTTTTTTAACATTATATTTCAATAATTACTTGAAATAATAATTTTGCTATTTTCCCAATGATGTAGAATTGCCATCATTGATATAGACAAAATATTTCTTTTAAACCATTCTTTATTTGAGAAAGTCTCCTTTTGAATATACTTTTAGCTCGGAGTAACTTTAAGTTAATATAAATATATTTTAACCAGGCTTTTTAACTGAATCTGAACCCTCAACTCGAGTTCTGAACCAGAAACCCTGAGTCAGAAACTCTGAAATAGAACCCTGACCTCGAACCTTAAACTCGAACTCTGAACTCGAACCCTGAATTCGAACCTTACACTCGAACCTTAAACTCAAACCCTAAACTCGGACCCTGAACTCGAACGCTAAACCCAGTACCTAAATCTGAAATTGAAACAGGAACTGAAACTGAAACTGAAACTGGAACTGGAACTGGAACTGGAACTGAAACTGGAACTGGAACTGGAAATGGAAATGGAAATGGAAATGGAACTGGAACTGGAACCGGAACTGGAACTGGAACTGGAACTGAAACTGAAACTGAAACTGAAAGTTAAAGTTAAAGTGAAACTGAAACAGAAACAAAAATAGAAACAGAAACTGGAACTGAATCTGAACCTAGACCTGGAACTGAACCAGAGTCAGAACCTAAGCCCTGTATCCAAACCCAGAACCCGAAACAAACGTTGAACTCGAACCTTGATCACGAATCCTGAACCTTGATCACGAATCCTGAACCTAAACCCTGAACCCGAACTCTAGCCTGATCGCTGAACCTTAAACTCGAACTCTGAACCTGATCCCTGAACTCGAGCCCGAATCTTAAACTTAAACCCTGTACCTGTGCCTGTGCCTGTGCCTGTGCCTGTGCCTGTGCCTGTGCCTGTGCCTGTGCCTGTGCCTGTGCCTGTGCCTGTGCCTGTGCCTGTGCCTGTGCCTGTGCCTGTGCCTGTACCTGCAACTGTACCTGTACCTGTACCTGTACCTGTACCTGTACCTGTACCTGTGCCTGTGCCTGTGCCTGTGCCTGTGCCTGTGCCTGTGCCTGTGCCTGTGCCTGTGCCTGTGCCTGTGCCTGTGCCTGTGCCTGTGCCTGTGCCTGTACCTGCAACTGTACCTGTACCTGTACCTGCAACTGTACCTGTACCTGTACCTGTACCTGCAACTGTACCTGTACCTGTACCTGTACCTGTACCTGTACCTGTGCCTGTGCCTGTGCCTGTGCCTGTGCCTGTGCCTGTGCCTGTGCCTGTGCCTGTGCCTGTGCCTGTGCCTGTGCCTGTGCCTGTGCCTGTGCCTGTGCCTGTGCCTGTGCCTGTGCCTGTGCCTGTGCCTGTGCCTGTGCCTGTGCCTGTGCCTGTGCCTGTGCCTGTGCCTGTGCCTGTGCCTGTGCCTGTGCCTGTGCCTGTGCCTGTGCCTGTGCCTGTGCCTGTGCCTGTGCCTGTGCCTGTGCCTGTGCCTGTGCCTGTGCCTGTGCCTGTGCCTGTGCCTGTGCCTGTGCCTGTGCCTGTGCCTGTGCCTGTGCCTGTGCCTGTGCCTGTGCCTGTGCCTGTGCCTGTGCCTGTGCCTGTGCCTGTGCCTGTGCCTGTGCCTGTGCCTGTGCCTGTGCCTGTGCCTGTGCCTGTGCCTGTGCCTGTGCCTGTGCCTGTGCCTGTGCCTGTGCCTGTACCTGCAACTGTACCTGTACCTGTACCTGTACCTGTACCTGTGCCTGTGCCTGTACCTGTACCTGTACCTGTACCTGTACCTGTACCTGTACCTGTACCTGTACCTGTAACTGTAACTGTAACTGTACCTGTGCCTGTGCCTGTGCCTGTACCTGTACCTGTACCTGTACATGTACCTGTACCTGTACCTGTACCTGTACCTGTACCTGTACATGTACCTGTACCTGTACCTGTACCTGTACCTGTACCTGTACCTGTACCTGTACCTGTACCTGTGACTGTACCTGTAACTGTACATGTACCTGTACCTGTATTAGCATAAATCCGAACCTGAACCAGAACCCAAAATTTCGATGGTTCGAAACCCTGACATTGCCGATTAAGCAACATTTACAAAAACAAACACCAATAAACACATTTACACACGCACATACAATGGAAAAACTTTATGCGTTCACGGAATTATTTATGACCAAAGCAAAAAAAATTAAAGAAAAGTGATGCAAAACGGAAAATAAATATATGTGTGTGTGTGTGTGTGTGAGTGAGTGAGTAAGTGAGGCAAGTATATTCAGACTATAGTCAACAAAAACTAAAAACTAAAAAAGTTTATAACATTATTGTCCTCTTTGTTGTTGTTGTTGTTTTTGTTGTGGCTGTTGACCAATTTTACTTTTGAATTTTTTATATACTTAGTTTGAAATTTTTAACTTTTGTTGTTGACAATTTTTTTTCTCTCTCTCTCTCTCTATTTTATTTCTTTAGCTTTTTCTTTCTGCTTGAATTTTTTTTCGTTTTTTCCATAATTTTTTTTTTTGCTTTCTTTTTTCTATTTCTATTCATTGTAGTGTGTTTTTTTTTTTTTTTTGTAGTGCAACTGCATGGAAAAAGTCTTAAGATGCAGTTGTTGTAAAAAAAAAATAATAATAATAAAAGTTTTGTGAAAAAGTTTACAAAATGAGTTTCTTATTATTGGCAACACTTTTTCCGCTTTTGCAAAATTAGGGTTAATTTTTGAATTTCCAAGTGAGAGTCGGTTTGGTTCAGTTCTTTATTCTCTTTTTTTTCGCTTTTCAATGGAATTTTTTTCTTATTTTATGCTTATTTGCAAATTTGCAAAAGTATCTTGGATTTTTAAGTAGGTTTTGTTGTAAAATTTTAAGGTTTAAACTCAAAAATTCTGATGTAAACTTTCGCATTTAAATCAAGTAATGGCATGCTGACGTTATTTCTTGATTTTTTGGCAATTCGCTCTAACTTGCCAGTTTTCCACAGCCTTTTCAATATTAGTTCTACAAAAATAGAAAACTTTTTAAGAAAGAAGTTCAATTGAGTGCATATATTTAAAGCTTCCTTCATCGAAAATGCCCTGAAAAAATCTCTTTTAAACTGGCATAATTTCAAATTGGTGCAATTAAAGAATTACCCAGCAATTCAACTAAAAAACTCAACAAAACTCTATCAATATCCTTAAGCTATCATCTGAAAAATTCACATACATGTTCGCCAATTACTTGCATTGTCAATTTGTATGCCAGCCAGCATGAGACTGAGAACCGAAGAAAAAAGAAAGAGAAAGGGGAGAAAGAGAAATTCACCATTGAGGACTGCGACTGCTATAAAATTCAAGTGTTGCAGCAGTTGTTGCGTGCGATTTTGAATTTTGTCTCAAGTTGTATACAATTTACAATTCATCCTTCGCCCTTCGCCCCCTTCGTTCGTATATGTACACACATTCATATCCAATGCTTGCCACATACGCCCTAATTCAATTCCATTCACTGATGATGATGACAACGAAAACTACGACGACAAAATCGACGCCAATTTAAACCTTCTTCAAAGCATTAAGCTGCAATTTGTAAGTGTATGTAATTTTTGCGCAATTTTTCACAATACAGCAGGAAGCAATAACAAAAATGGTAAGGGAAGTAGAAGAAGTGTTAGAGAATGTGAGAGAGAGTGAGAGAGAGAGAGAGATGCTTAGTAGAAGCAGCAGATGAAGAGAAGCAACAGCATACAATGTCAATGTCTTTGTATGCTGTATGTTGAACTGTCAATGCGTGCAAAATTCACATGGCTGAAAAGAAAAAAACTAACACGAATAAGAAAAACAAAACACTAAGAGAGAGTAAAAGAGAGAGAGAGAGAGAGAGAGTAACAGAAGACAACGATGATGATTATGATGGTGATGATGAGAGTCAACGTTATCTACACTACTACAAACACACACACACACGCGAGAGAGAGAGATTTGTGACATACACACTCACTAACGTATCCAAACGATTCCAAAGGGGAGTTTATAACTTTTTGTTTAACCCTGTTCATCCCACGTTATTTTATAACGTGTAAAGTCCCACGTAGTGACTTAGAGTCACTTTACAGAATTAACTCGGCTATTCTCATTTCATGCAATTTTTTTTCCAAAATTTTTTAAAATCTGATAAATAAACAATAAGAATAATATAATTTGGAAAAATATAAGTATAATATTTTTTTACTTTGAACGCAAGTAGTGGAGCAAAAACTTTTTATTGCAGATTTTACAGAATTACTTTGAAGCTCTTATTTTCTCCCTCTCTGCCCTTTCTGGCCTTTCAGCCTTTCTTCCTGGCATTTTTCATTTTTTAAAGTGTTTCATGTGAAATTTCAGCGATTTCGTTGCGTATGTTGGCCTTAAGTTGTTCAAGAGACTCTGGTATATTGACATGGAAACTTGACTTATGAAATATCCCCACAGGAAAAAGTCAGGAACGGTGACTTCGGTGTTAGCACTTTTTTCAAACGATATTTGGGTCAGTGTGAACGTTGCGTTAACGTAACAGACGGACTGATTTTGAAATAAAATTGGAAAATTTTTACTGGACTAGTGTTTAGCTCATGTAGAGCTGTGAGATAACGATTTGATAGCTGCTGTCCAGCATTGTTCCAGTTTAACATCGGGTACCACAAAAAAATCACCCTGTTACATTAACGATGCTGTTTTATACTGCAAAAATGCTGCCTTCTACTTCTCTATACTTGTTAGGAAGAAAATTATTTGAAATGCACATTTTATTTTTTGCATCGTACTAGCACAAGTTAATTGTTTTGACAACTGGCTTTACGACAGTTCTAAACTTGTATGGTATTTTTCGGAAGTTACATTTCTCTTTGGCCGTTCACATGGCTTACAGAGCTGTTCCACTCCATGCTGTGCTAAGTTTTAACTCTTAGCGCTGCCTTCTTTAGATACATACAGTAGCTCACAGTAAAACATGCACTATCGCAAGTCTACCAAATGTTCATACCATATTTGTGTAGCCGCCTTCATTTATCAAGTGCCAAATTTAAGATGCGTAGGTCCCGATGGTCCTATGGTTCATGGTCCTATCATCAAATGCCAAATTTCGCGATAAATCGGTAAATCTATGTCTTGACATACAAGCACGGAACATCAAATTGTCATATAAAGTATCACAAAACTCACAAAAATCGACAATGCGATCTGCATCTTACATCTGCATCTATCAACTAATTCAAGCACATCGTTTTCTACTATTATTCTGGGTTTAATTTACAATAGACTCACAGTCACTACGTGGGATTTAACGCAGTTTTTTGTTTATTTAATGATTTTTGACTAATAAAGAAAAACAAAAAATCCATTTTAATGAAGATAACCGGTAAATGAACACATGCATTACGCCCTTCCCGTGAAAAGCTAAGAAATCTGAAAAATATAACGATTTTAATCTCAATAGTGACTCAAAGTCACTGCGTGGGATGAATAGGGTTAATAATGACCAAAAATCAAAATCTTATGATTTTCATTGGTAAAGGGGAAGTAAGAGTAATTCCCAAAAGCTTCCCTTAAGACCCGCTAGTGCACACACTCACGCTCATATATGTACATATGTCTGCACTTACACATCTGTACATAGATGTGTCTTGTCTGTCTCTCTGTATGATGATGGTAATTTGATTTCAGCACATGAATTTACGATTTCTTTCCTTTCTTCTGTTTCAATGTGACTGGTTTTTTCTTTCATTTTTTTTTTTTTTTTTGGTGTGTGTTTTTTTTTTTTTTTTTTCAATTTACAAAAAGATTTGTCAACTTTTTCGCAGACACTGATACAGAGTATGAAAAAAAAAGAGAAAAGATTTTGTTTTGTTTTGTTTCGTTGGGTTTGGATTTTAGTGTGAGTGAGACACATTTGAAAAACGTTTAAAATTGTCAAAACAAAAAAAAAAACAAAAAAACTGATGAAGAAACGTGACTAAAATATTAAAGTAGCAAAGAAATTTTCAACCCTCAAGATTTTTCGGATTATTACCATCAGCATTGATTTTATACTTAGGAAATTTTTCAATTTTTAAACACACTAGTTACCTCAATTATTTTTTTTTTTTTTTTTTTTTTTTTTTGTTATGCTGAAAATAATTTTTTTTTACATTTTTCGGGTAAAATGTTATTACCGGCATTTGCTTTAACATAGAATTTTAAATTTCTGTTGTTGCAAATTTTTGCTGGCTTATGTTGGTTTTTTATATGCAAGCATCAGTCCAGAGGTAATGACGGAGAGAAAATATTAACCTCTAGAAATTCTGAACACCGAGAGAGAAAGACAGAAAGAGAGAGAGTAACATTGAGTATAGCATTATATTTAACATTATATTTTTTCTTTACTTAAGTTTGAACAAAAAACTAATACAGAAAAAAGAAACAGAAAGAGAGAGAGAGTGAGACAGTAACATTAAGCATGGATTTCAACTTAACATTATATTTTCCCTCTACGTCAGTTTGGTTGAAGAAAAAACTAATACGAAAAAAACAAAACACCGAGAAAGCAAAACACAGAGAGAGAGAGAGTAACATTAAGCATACATTTCAGCTTAACATTATATTTCCTCTCTACTATAGTTTGGTTAAAGCAAAATGACAATATTCTAAAGATCTTGCAATTCGCCAAGCAACATTTTACTCTTCATTTTCAAGAATCCACTTATGGTCTAATGCGATAAATTGTTTGACTCGACCGCAAAATAACATGAGAAATCGAGCAAAATGCGTTCGATCGCGCAAAATTTGGTTCGATTACACTCTATTATGTTAAACACATTAGCTAATAATGTTAATTGAAAAACATATGAAAGAACGCCAAGTCAAAATTTCTTAAATTTATGGATACAATATGATATATGCAATAATAAAAATCGCAGAAATTATTAATTTATTATTTTTTTTTTTCAAATTCGAATAAACAATTATAGTTTTAATTCAATTTTAATTCATTATTTATGTAATGTTATATTCATATTCTAAAAGAACTGTTACAAATATCCTTTTATAGAAGACATTTTATATTTAAAATCCCTTATACCTTCGTTTTAGGAGATTTTTTTGCCAATATTGTTAGGATAATTACTAACATAACATTAACATAACATATGTTAATATTTGCTCACGAACAAAATCCAATGTAAGAACAGAGTAAATTTTATACATTCAACAGAAGTATGATCTTAATATACTAAAAATTGAGTATTGCAAAAACAAAATATACAGAGAGATTCGCTCATAATACAATAAAAATGTTACCTAACATTAGCTAATAACAGAAACAATAGAAAGAGCACACTAAAAATGTTAACTAACATTAGCTAATCCACAAAAACAAGTTCATGCAGAAGCAAAATACGAGAACTGTATCTATAGATTTTAACATGAGGTGAAATGTTAATTTTTCTCAAAATCTTAATTTTTAAATTGACGAATGGCTTATTTTCGTCAACTATCGGGAAAACAACAAAAACACACAACTCTTCTTTTCAAGGCCGTATTCAGGGGGAGGTTTTGGGGGTTCTGACCCCGCCCTCCCCCCCCCCCCCCCGAAATGTAGAAACTTTCTTCTATTTTTTGATATTAATTGCTAGTGGATGAAAAAAAAGTCAAAATAAAATCGATTGAACAGTTTTTAAATATTTTTTACTTCCACGGTTTCTTTCTTAAAAGTCAAATATAAAAAAATAAACTTGAAATCTTAGTTACACTATGCGACCCGATCCGATTTGTTTTCTTTGACATGAGGTTTGACTTTGGATACAAAAAGAGAAGGTGATGCTGAGCAATTCTGCATTTATAGTTTTTCTAGGTCAGTAACTGTTTTTGATTTACAGTTTCGGGTTTAGGGCTCATTTGAAAGGGCTTGATTCAGCCTATAATTTCTGGATTTCGAAGTTTGTAGCACGCTCACGTGTTCAGCTCTCCAATTTTTAAAAAATGGCCAAAAATTCTATTTTAGGGTTGGTTTTCCATCCAATTTTTTCTAAAACGTGGCGTGATGGGAAATTTTTGAACTCAGATTCGTGTTCAGTATAAAAAATTCATTTCATTCACAAACACTAGGAACCGTTTTATTCGCAAAGCCCATGTAGGGCAGTAGTAATGGATCAGCTCCAAAGTTCTAGGAAACAATCTTAAATTGTAATTAATTCTTTAACCCATTATTGCTCAAAGCACCCCGACTCGGAAGACCTCTTTCAATGCAGTAACTGCACGAATTTTGGGAATGTAAGCCAACCTCATTCGGATTCCTTATCATGACCCGAATTCCCACTGATAATCATTTGAAAAAAATGAGCCTCTGACTATTTTTAGTATTTTTGATAATTGTTTTGAGATCGGGCTCATCATCAGTAATGGCAAGTCAATGTCAATTTTCGTCGAATGAAAACCCCCCCCCCCCTCCCCCCGAAAAAAAAAAATTCGGCTACGGCCCTGCTTCTTTTTATTCTTTGTTTTGGTTTTCTGTTACAATCACATTTTAACATGAGATGTAATGTTAACTCTTTTATACATGTTAAATTCCATATATCGCTGCTACGATCACATGTTAACAATCAATTTTTGTATTTATTATACATATATATATATATATACATATTTTACTTCTTTATTTTATTTCTCTTGCAGAAATCATAACATTTTTAATTGATATTGATAGATAAGTATATTATTTTGAAGTCATACAGCTTTGGCATCTGAGGCAAAGTTGTTTACTGCAAAAAGATAAACATTTTTTCTGTCCACACTAATCTTCCACCTGCTCTCTGTGCCTTCGTTTTAGGGGATTTTTGGTAAAAATTTATATAAAATTGTTCATACAAGCTAAATGGCTTGGAATACTGACATACTTCCTTCGGCAATTTCAGTTTGGTTGAAGGAAAAACTAATACGGAAAAAACTAGTTACGGAAAGAGAGAAAGACACAGAGACAGAGAGAGTAACATTGAGCAGAACGGCGATTATGATATTAATTTTTGTATAGATTTAAGCTTAACATTATATTTTCTCTCTACTTCAGTTTGGTTGAAGAAAAAACTAATACGAAAAGAAACAGAAAGAAAGAGAGAGAGAGAGAGTAACATTGAGCATAGATTACAGCTTAACATTATATTTTCCAACTAATACCAAAAAAAAAAAAAACAAAACACCGAGAGAGAAGACACAGAGAGAGAGAGAGACTAACATTGAGCATAGATTTCAGTTTGGTTGAAAAAAAACCTAATACGAAGAATAAAAAAACACCGAGAAAGATAGACACAGAAAGAGAGAGAGAGAGAGCGAAAGAGAGTAACATTGACCAGAACGTCGATTATGATATTAATTTTTTAATAGATTTCAGCTTAACATTATATTTTCTCTCTACTTCAGTTTGGTTGAAGAAAAAACTAATACGAAAAAAACAGAAAGAGAGAGAGAGTAACATTGAGCATAGATTACAGCTTAACATTATATTTTCTCTCTACTTCATTTTGCTTGAAGAAAAAACTAACTAATACCAAAAAAAAAAAAAAAACAAAACACCGAGAGAGTAAGACACAGAGAGAGAGTAACATTGAGCATAGATTTCAGTTTGGTTGAAGAAAAACCTAATACGAAAACAAACAAAACACCGAGAAAGAAAAACACAGAGAGAGAGAGAGAGCGAAAGAGAGTAACATTGAGCAGAACGGCGATTATGATATTAATTTTTTTTTACAGATTTCAGTTTAACATTATATTTTCTCTCTACTTCAGTTCGCTGCATCATTCTGAAATTTATATGCATACCTACCAATAAAAGAATTTTGCATATTCTTCAAAACTATAACTCGTTCTCACTTCATTACTTATAAAACTAAATTAAAAACCTACAAAGGAAATACAAGCACCCACACAAAACTCAACATAGCGTATACGTAACCATCTATTGTAGACAATGGTTGAGTAGCTACGTAAGAACATTAAAGCATATTTTCTCTTACTTAATTGTAATTCGTAATAATACACAATTTAATTGAATTATTTACGTAAACAACTTTTGAAATGTCATAAACCCTGGGCTTATAGAAATTTTCATACATACATGTGAATGAATGCGAAAATTTTCGAGTATACGTTAAAGGAAATGTCAAACTGCTCAATTCTCGTTTTTATTACAATACAAACGCCAATTTCACACAATGAAATCTAAGAGAAAATAAAGCATGAAATTGTCAATTGAATTGCGGTTATTATAAAATCTACTCGCCAAAAAAAAAAAACAAATTTTAAAGTATATTTTCAAGATGCGCAAAATCAAAATAATTGAAATTCATTAAAAGAGACATGCTAGCAGGCAAACAACACAAACAACACAGCAAAAACTATAAAAGAGTGAAAGAGAAGAATGTCAAAAACGGAAATTATAAAGGAAATATGAAAATGTGGTTTGAATTCTAAAGAAGTAGTTAAGTAAAGGCAAATGATGGGTCGCAGAGGCTGTTGGTTATAGCAAATGCATGCAAACCAATAAATATTGAGGAATATATACAGGCACTAGCGGAGCTAAATATTTCAGAAAAGGGACAGGTTTCAATTTTTTCGTTGGTTTTTTTTTTTTTTTGATTTATAACCAATGATCAAAATGTCTGAAATTTTCATTGATAAGGAAAGCTGCCTCTTTTTCCCCCTCTAGGATACGCTAGTGCACACAGGTACGTTTACACCCATACACCCACACATACATACATTCAAAAAGTTATTAAGCAATACAGAAGCAGAAGACAAGCCTCGCGTTCAGAAATACTTTGCCTTGCCTAGTATAAATTTTGAAGATGCTCACTCATGCTTTTCTCTCTCTCTCTCTCTCTCTCTCTCTCTCATTCTCTCATACTCTTGATGATTTGTTGAATGAATTGAATGTTTTGTAGATTTTCTACCTTTTTGCTTTTGTGTTTTGTCTGTGTTTTCGTTGTTGTTGCTGTTGTTTTGTAATATTACAAAATTCAATTTTCGAAAAATTATTTGCTTGGTTAGTTTTGTGGTTTTGCTCTTGTTGTATAATTGAAATATTGGTAGGTAGGTAGGTATAGGAACTAACTATGTATGCAATCTGTTCATTGAGTATGCATAGACAGATTTTGCTATTATTAGAAATAGATAACTCAATGCATTATTCTATGCATATGCATGCATACGTGTATGATAAGTTCTTGAATATGTTTTTGCGTAAATACGATTACCTATTACTTATAGATATTAAATATTTCAGAAACCACAAAGATATTTAAATTAATACAACTCATCTTAGTATTTAGTTGATTTGCAGTAAGAAGCAAAACTATTTTTCGCTTGTTTTGTAGTCATAATTTGATTGTAGTCATAATTAACACTAGAATGCCTGGCTTTAGTTACTCCCTTAGATGCTCAGATGGAGTCATTTTGACTCTTATACCGATAAAATATAAAATACTTTGGTGGCATGAAAATTAATACAATAAATACGACAGTGAAATTGTTAATTTTGAGATATTAATTAAAAACGTACAAAAAAATTGGGGATTTAAATTCATTTTTTAAAGATAAACAAACTAAAAATTCATTACTAAATAACAACGGTTTTCTTAGTAATTACAGTAAAATTTTCGTAGTTTTTATTTAAATTATTCTTTGAAACTGAACTCTCTGCGACAAAATATACGCTAAATGTTAAACAACCCCACTTTCGTCTCACCACTTCTCCTTTGTGCAAAAACACAATCGGGAGAACAACAACATCAAAGAAAACAAACTTTGTTCTTTGATTTTTTTGTTCTCTTTATCTCTTCCTTTTCAACTAATACTCTCTCACAACATCACTACTCAACTGTATTTACGAGTACTCACCTCTCTTCTTTTGGTTAAACGGTATTTGAGATGAGGTGTATTGCGTGTGAACTCATCAAAATGAGAGGCGTCTCTCAGTGCTGTCTTATATGCTTAATGGTGTCTACATGCGAGAGCATCATAAAATCAACAGTTTAGAGTAAATGATGACGTCATTAATAGATGCTGTTAATTGTGGTGAATATGAGAAATTCTGTGTTCCAAACCACAACAACAACCACACATAACATAAAAATATTTACGCTCTTTTTTTCTCTTTCTTTTTTATACATTTTTAATTTAATGAAAACTTGTAAAAAATATGAACACGCTATAGAAAGTGTACAAAAGCGTGTTTGAGACTTTAAGCATAAGCGGATTTAGACAACAAAAGAGATCAGTTTATCAAGTTGAGTGGTGATCTGCACTGATTAGTATATATCACTCGTTTTCTACAAGACTTAAATAAATTTAAAAAAAAAATATATAAAAAAAAGGACGAGCAGGAACCAAAGTAGATAGATCAAGAAAGTAACTTGAGAAAAAATTGTTTTTAAACCTAGCTCAGGAACAGCTCAGCGAAAACGTGCTTTATGGCACCGTTTTACTGGGTTAAATATTTTTATGCAGTACCACTCTATTCGAAATTCAATTATAAACTTCAAAAATTCTTCATAAAGAAAATATTTTATTCAAAATTTTTAATTACATTATTGTAATTGCACACAAACCGCAAGCATGAGGTATAAAAAATAGGTAGGTATATATATATCTACGTCTTTCTATATCTTTCTTACTATCTATTTTTCGATTTCTCTTTTTCAGACAGGCGTTCATGCTTACAACCGCGTGAACAGCCACATAGAAAATATCACAATAAAGAAACTAAACTAGAACAAAAAATTCCGTCATAATTTTGTTACACAACATAAAGCATCAAATAATATATATTTCTGTTTACTTAACTTGAATTCTTTTTTCGAAATTAATATTTCTTATCCAACAACGTCCGATGTTAAACGACCCCCCTTTCATCTCCCCTCCTCCGTGCAAAAAACACAATCGGGAGAGCAACACCAAAGAGAACAAACTTGCTCTCTGCATTTCTTGTTCTCCTATCTCTTCGTTTTCAACTAATACTCTCTCATTTAGGTACAATGCCAGTTACATATATAATGAGTACTATGCAAAAGAGCAATGATTTCAGTACTCCAAAGAGAGAGCAATAAACGGGACTTCAATAAATTTTTGTCTTTTCAAACCTGAGAAACAACAATAACAACAACGAATATAATCGTCTAATGAATAACAACCAACAACAGAAATAGAGTGTTGACTTTTACAAAAACAACGCAACTAATAACAACAGTAAACTTCTCTTGATATTTGAGATTTTTTTCGATTCGTTAATTTAATTCATAGAAGACATAATGAGACGATACTGAGAGAGCCTTTGCTCTCTCTCTCTCTGCTTTGCTAAAAAAACTTTACTCAAACACAATCACACACATACAAAAAACAAATTATTGGCAATTTTCTTCTAAGATTCAGATATGAGATTCTGATCAGAGACGAGTTGAGCGAGTTCAAATAACTTTCTGATTAATGAACATCCACTCACTTGGATGTACCAGTAATTGTGGAAATAAAATATATCCATTAAAAACCTTCAATTTAGTTTGGCTTAAAGTAAGAAAACAAGTATTGAAAATGTAGATTTATTTTTGATTTAAATGATTTTTTTTTTTTTCAATTTATTGAACCCACTTCAAATCAAAATGAAAAGTGACGCATTAAACTCAAGTCAAATGTTTTGTTTTTTTTTTTGTTTTGCTTTGCTTTGTATTGACAACAAAAAGTAATGCAAAAAAAAAAAAAACTTAAACAACAAAACAAAAAAAAAAAAAAAAGGTACAAAAAAAAAAGAAAGTAAAAAGAAAAGTAGTAAATCTGAGTAAGAGCGACATTTGCCAAAATACGTGAGTGTCATGCTAAATGAAAAATGCAAAAAACGAAGGAAGAAGAAAGTAGGTATTCGGGCAGAAAGAAAATAACCAAAAGGCATAAGTTTCAGAGCCAGACCCATTTCATTTAATAAACTCAGCAGAAAACGGCAACGAGGAAACGAAATACGAAGATGTCTGCAAGCGAAACTTTTCGCACGTTTCGTTTCGTTTTTTTTTTTTTTTATTATTTATTTTTATTGGTTCATACTCATTTTGCCTCCTAACTACTTTGCGACTGATTTGTATATCTACTATGTGTCAAAATGGGGACATTGTTTTGCAACAAAGTACGGGTGGATGAGGGAAAAAATAGAAAAGAAAAACAACAACAAATGATAAGAAAATAAGTCACAAACATTGAAAAGGGAAAAGAAAAATTACAATAAGTGTAAAAATTAATTTTTCGATAAGTGCGAAACATTTGAAAATTAAAAAGTGAAAGGTAAAAGTAGGAAATAGTTGAGTACATTTGAAGTTGTCCGCCAGCAAAAATGGTTAATAAAAAATTGGGCATTGGTTTTGCAATTGATATAAAGTAAACTTAATTTTAATCTGTTTAAAAATCTTTAAAAATAGAATAAAAACAAAAAAGTAAAATGAGTCCCTTCTGCACTCATCACATGATGGCAAAGTGCCGACAAATGCAACAGTGTGCATAGTTTTTTCAATACCACAAAAAAGTTACTCCTCTTAGGACATTTTTAGGCTGAGATTTTCGAATACTACAAACAAATATTTCTCGTGGCATATTTTTAGGCTTTGCTTTTTTAATACTACACAAAAATAATTTCTCATGGCATATTTATAGGCTTTCAGTTTTCAATACTACAAAAAAGTCGTAGCATATTTTTAGGCTTATGTATATATTTTAATTATTTGAGCTTTTGTAAAAGTAAAAGTTAATTCATGTCACACAGGGTGACGGTGAATCTCGGTGGAACTCGTGAAACCTTCCCCCCCCCCCCCCCTTCATCCCCCAGTAAAGATGTAACAACTTCAGATAGCAAATAAATGACTGCAAATCAAACTTAACCATATGCATAAAGTATTTTAATGCTATTACATTCTCTATACTTGATTTTCGATTGCATATACAATGCAAACTTTATCTGACTGCTATATTAAACGTTCTTGCTACAAAAACTTAGATACATTTCTTGTTCTCGTTTGCTAACATATTGAAAGGGAAAGAAATAAAGAAAGATATAAAGAAAAATGTCAATTCAAATTTAAACATATAAAAACTGGGTTAGTTTTTTAAACTGTGAGATTTCAAATGCCACTCCTTCGCTTTTATTTATTTCACTTTAGAAATTTACGCCAACACCCGCAAAACAACATCAGCTCAGCAGCAGTAGCAGCAACAACATGACGTTGATGCAACATACACTACTGGCATACAAGATGAAGTTAAAAAGAAGAAAAAACTAAAAAAAAAAAAAAAAACAAGTAGCATGTAAAAATAAATGCGCATTGAACTGGAATCAAATCAAATGTGCATTTTTTCCCTCTTATTTTTCTTTATTTTTCGTGTTGTTGTTGTTGTTGTTGCTCCTGTTTTGGCATACACAAAATTGATTTCCACATTACGTAAAGTAATACAGAGCGCGCAGTCATGTTCATTGCTGTTGTTGTTGTTTGCTGGTTGGTGGTGGTGTTGTTGGTTGCGGAAACGGAAACAAATACACGTAAACAGGAAGAAAAATTGCATACATTATTGTTGTTAGTGTTTTTATGTTGGTTGTAGTTTTTTTTTTATCGCAGTAGCAGCACCCTGCATTTTATGGATGAGGGTATATAGATTCTAGTATTAAGTTATTTATTTGTTTACCTATAAAAATTGAATAGAATATTTTTTGAAGTGTTTATCTCTTATCTGAATAAATCAACTATCCAATTACTGATTAGTAGTAGTTATACCTTAGAGCTCACGAAAATTTAGTATCAAACGAATTAATGGTTGATTTATTCGGACAACTAATCATCATTGAGTAAAAAATTTCACTAACTTATCCGGAGGATAAATTAAATTTTCAATCACTTTTTATCTATATTAACGTCTAGATATTCTCATGAAACTTATATCGTGAGGAAGGTAAACTGGTGAAGCATAACAAATATAAGTTTCATGCCAATACTTTGACGTTAACGCAGGTAAAAATAAGTGAAACGTAGCGTGTGTACAATACAACAACAATAACAGCAGAGTAGAGTAATCTTTCGTTTTAACATTCAGAATCATTTAACAGTACAGAATCATTTAACAGTACAGGATTGTTTAACAGTAACATAGTTTTCTCATTTAAAATTCAGAATCGTTTAACAGTACATAATCGTTTAACAGTACAGGATTGTTTAACAGTAACATAGTTTTCTCATTTAACATTCAGAATCGTTTAACAGTAGAGTAATTGTTCACTTTAACTTTCAGAATCGTTTAACAGTATAGGATCGCTTAACATTAAAGTAGCTTTTGTATTTAAAATTCAAAATCGCTTATCAGTACAGAATCGTTTAACAGTAGAGTAATTCTTTGTTTTGACATTCAGAATCGTTTAACAGTACAGAATCGTTTAACTGTACAGAATCGTTTAACTGTACAGAATCGACTAACAGTACAGAATCACTTAACAGTAAAGTTGTTTTTTCATTTAACATTCAAAATCGTTTAACAGTACAGAATCGTTAACAGTGGAGCAGTTCCCCCCCCCCCCCCCCCCCCCTCCATTTTTACATTTAAACAGTACAGAATCGTTGGCAATCGAATACGCGGGAAGAGAAGAATGTTGTGAATTGTATAAGTATATGTGCGCTCTCACTCAAGCGGGCATACAAACAAAGTGTTTTATTTTTCTTTTAGTGTCACCGCAACAACACTTGCAATAGAATATTTTGTTGTTGTAAATGCAAATGTGCGCACTCAAAATGAACTCTCAATTTCATTTTTAACCCCAGAGTGTGATCGAATTTCGAATCCCGTCTTCCCGCTTCCCGTCTAGTTGAAATATGTAGATAAGAATAATGAACATATTATGCCAGGAAAATAGCAAAAATTTATAGAACAAGCGGGTTAGATGACCATTTCGGATCAGATGATGCTATTCTCCTTTGAATCCTTAGTACTATACATATTGGTCAGACTTTCCTAATATCTAATATGAATGGTGTCTGTTCTTCCTCAAGAAAATTTAATTAGCGATATCATTTTAATTTCAACCAATTTGTAATCAATTTTAAACAATTATAACCAATTTTAATTAATTTGAATCAATTTTAATCAATTTCTTAAAGTAGAGTACCAAAAAGTCGCTCTCAACCTGTGCCCCGAAACAATTGTACGTATATTCCCATTTTAGATTTGGTAATTTGATATACCAAGCTCGTATGTTGAGTGTGATCGATGGGCGTAATAGAAGAACATAGCTCCAGAAAAGTTTAAAATATTTGCGTATTTGTATTTTATACGAGTGTGTAAACTGTGAAAATGAAATATCTAAAATTTTCATTTCAATTTCTTTGCATTATTTTTTGTTTTTCTTATCGCAATTGCAATTGCAGTAGCAGAGCAGCAACACGCGCTTAAGCCAAAGTGCATTTTATACGCCTACCGCCCAGTAACAATCAGCACAGCATCATTAACAAAAAAAAAAAAAAGCTATGGGAGAAGAAGCAGTAGGAAAAGTTTGAAGATTATATTTCACAAACATAGATAGAGAAGGTATAGATGGGTGTAGGGGAGTAAATGTAGGAGTAGCAGCAGCAGCAAGCAACATCATTTTCAGTGCCGCTGCAGTGATTTTAATCATTTCAGCCTCTGACAATGTATAACGGTGATCCCCCCAGGAATAACAGCAGCAGCAACAGCAGCAGCTGCAGTAAGAGAGCAACAGCGGCCGTGTTGATGGTAGTGAAAATGGCAACGTATTCATTTATCTTCTTCGCACGCTTCGTTGCAAATCACAACGCACACAAATGCAATTTTATACGAATTCTGTTGACGTCGACGCTTGAGAGAATAGCGTTACATGCACACACGTACACACACACACACACACACACACACAGTGGCATTGTGTTAACAACTTTATTTTGTGTATGTGAGAGTGTGTGTGTATACTCTGAATGTATGGTATTAGGGCGGCAACAACATTACTCGTGCATTCGTTTGTTTGTTTGTTTGTTTGTTTGCGTATTTCGGTAGCTTCCACAATCCATTCATGTCTAACTCAAAACTTTAGCACCATCGTCTTTCTTGTTATTTGCCACAAATCATTTCAATTTCATCGTTGAACATTTCGAGCTATTTTGGCAACATTCACTGAATGTGTGTGTGTGTGTTTCTGTGTTTTCTGCCTGCCTGCCTGCATGCATGCTTGTTTTTGCGTATGTGTATTGGTTTTAGGGTTTCGATATTCATTCCTGGCCGCAATAATCTTATTATGAGTTAGTTGTTCGAACCTAATCAATTACCAACGTAATTACAAACTTTGCTTAATCTGCTTACGTTCATTCACTCACTGCACAAACACTCACTGTCACACATACATACATACAAGTACTGAAACATTGAGAGCACACACTCGCTTCCACACATACATACATACATGCACTGAACACTGAGAGCAAACACTCGCTTTCACACATACATACATACAAGTACTGAAACACTGAGATCTTGAAAGAGAGAAAGAGAGAGAGAATGACAAGAGAGTAAGCTCATGCTATAAATATATGTACATCTAATTAGTTTTAATGCGATGTTTGCAGCAAATTTTGAAAGGATTCTTCTTCATGTATTATAAATTTTTTTTTTTTTTTGTTATTTAGTAAAATACAATAGAATCATTTTAACTTTTTTCTTCCTATTAATTTTGATAATTTTTCATTTTGTGTACGATTTCCTCTTGGATGAGCAGCAAAATTTAGAGTAAACAAATTGGTCTGTCTATCTTGTAAATTAGAGACACTTTGTTTATAAATAGTTGCATTATAAAGCAAATACTTGAAAGAAATAGATTATTTTACACGTATCTTAACTTGTGGTTGGCAATTTAAGTTTCAGTTTTCTACTTATTCGAGTTTAATGAAATGTTGAATAGTCATTTGATTATGTTATAAAGAAAACTTGATTGAGTTTGTTTTGTTTAAATATGTCAGGCACGTTGTTGTAGCAGTACCTTTAATTTATGTATGAGAGAAAGCAATTGTCACTATTTATATACTACATGTATCTAGTTGGGCGTGTATAAATTCCACTAACACCGCTCTTTTACGCAATATTTTACATGCTAATACTTTTCCTAGTATAATATCTTCACTATCGACCGACAGAACAAAAATTACAGAACAAGGGGGGTGGGGAGGATATCATTCCATTGCCCGACAGCCTTCTAAAATATTCTACCCATCTGATAAGTGCCCTTTCGTTATTAGTAAGGAGGTTAACATTCATTTTATTCTTGCCAAATCAATCAACAGCAAACAGCCTAAAAGTATGTTACAAAAATATTCCAATATGGGAGCATACAAAAACAATATAAAATAAAGATGAATTACTGTATTTCCGAAGATATCAATTAAAGCTTTGAGAGCGCAAAGCGAGCTAAAATAAAAAGAGCGCAAGAACGAGAGTATGACTTTAAAGAGTGTGAGAATGAGAGTAACATCAAGAGTAAGAGCAAGTGTCAGATCTTAAAAAGCATGAGTACGAAGAAGAAAGCTTTAAGAGCGCAATATCTAATATCAAAAAAGCATGAGAATGAGAGTAAAAATTTAAAGAGCATGAATACGAAGGGGAAAGCTTTCGGTGCCTCTAACGTATAAATAAATGATGTGATTTGGACTTAAAATGTAGCAAAATTTACTTGCATTACAACAACAAAAAGTGTAGGCATAGTCTACAGCAGAATGTCATACGTCGGTAAGTGTGTTTGAAATTTAGAAATGAATTTGATTTTAATTTTTTGATTTGATTTCTTTAATTTTTTTATTTCAAAAATACTCACATTAATTAATTCTCTCTTTATTTACGGTTTAGTATTTGAATGATTTTGATCTTTTAGAAGTTTTATTTTGGAAAATAGCCTAAGAACAATGCTTATGTAATAATATTGTTATTTGTATGTTTAAGTTATCGAGTAACAACTCATTTTTATACCGTACATTGTTTTAATTTGACTTGATTTTTTTATTTTTTTTTTTTTTGGTTATTAAAAATGTTTTTAACTACTTTATATGTATTTTACAAATTTGAAAAACAAAAGAAAAAGTGGTCAAGGATACCAGAGCAAGAGCAATGAAAAGAGATTTATTTCATTGAAATCACAAAACTATAATGTCGATCAGAAAACTTTTTGATATTTTTGAATGTACTGAGTGGCTCATCTTCATGTCATATTGTCTTTGATAAAATTCTTTATATGCAAGCTTCTATTATTTTTAATCTGTTACTTTTTTTTTGAATAGAAAATTAAAGTAACTCTATATTTCAATTTTCATATGCGCTTATGTTCTCTTATAAATTGGTCCTTATGCCTTGGTAAAGATTTTACGTTTAGTTATGATTTTTGAACAAATTTTACTGCTCTATAAAAATAAATTCAAAAATTTTTGGTATTAGTTTTTCTATAGAAAATCAAAATCCCTACAAAAAAAAACACACATACAAACACATTCATAAAAGTATTAGACAAGTCATAAAATATGGCATACATTAAAGATTTGCATAACTAAATACCCGCTTATATGAATAAGAAAAATGTTTGAGCTGTCTTTCATTGATATCCTCAACATTATTCTCAACAACTCTACCCACCTTCCACCTCTCACTATCTAATCTATCTACTCGTCCCCACTCTTCCTTTAGTAAATCGTAAACATACATATGAAATTCAAGCAAAAAGTTCATTTTCAGTACAGTTTTTGTGGTCTTACTCATAGACATCTGGACATAGATGAAACAGATAGAAGGATAGAGGCAAACAGACAGACAAACATAAATACAAAACCTCAAGTTACATTTTGAGGAAAATCAAAAAGTTTATTTCTTTTATATACACACACAAAACAGCAAACGAAACGAAATGAAACAAACAAACAACAGCAACAACAACAAAAAAGCAGTAAAATTATTGGGAACCGAGCAGGAAGAATCAGAAATAGAAAGAAAGTAAGCAAGAAAACAGCTTCAAACCTCAAAACGAAGTTGGACATTTTGTAAAATAAACCACAAAACTTGTCTGAATTTTGTTAACTTACTGACATCAACTTATGTATGTGCATGTGTTTAGTTTTCAGATACAGTGAGCGCATTGAATATAATTGCAATGATAGGTGGGGGATCTCAAACTCAATATACCAAGAGAGTGAAAGGAAGGAAGGAAGGAAGGAAGAAAGAGATTGAGAGAGTGAGAACCACCCAAAAGTTTCTGCCATAATTGCAATGTAGTAGCAGCAAAAGATGAATGCATTTTAAATGAACTATGATTTTTAGGTTTTTCATTTCACATATTGTACAATTCTTTTGATTTTGTTGTTTTCGTTTGCAGTTTTTGTGCTTTTAAATTTTATTTCTCCATACATAAATGAAATAAAATCTAATTGAGTTGAATGACATGTGAATTTTCTTATGTGAATTTAATGAATGTTTTTGTTTTACACATAGTGTGTAATAAAATTTCATTTCATTTCTTTAATTCATAACGAAATTGTTTAGAGAATTTATAAAATATTTATATGTACAAATTTTCCAGTGTGTTTGTATAAAACGATTTTAATTTGTGGTAAATTTATGGTATTCATCTTGTGATTTATTCAATTTTGTTTATTTTCTCTCTTTGCGAAATTTTTTTTTTTTATATTTTATAATTGTTCTTAAATTTCTTCAAGAGTATAAAAAAATACTGGGATTTTTTATGGTAATTAAATGTACCGTTTGCCCCTCTCTTTCTCTCTGGTCAATCGTAGATATCGTAATGTGAAGAAACTTATCTTCCTCTGCCTCTGTTTGGACATCTCTGAGATTTAATACTCTGAACAGTTGTGATGAACCAATCCCAAAAGCAAACATTGAGCTCTTACTGCTCTCTTCTTATGAGGTGTATTAAGTAACGATGGGCAAAGAGAATTAAAAAACACACTTCAAGCTTTGAATGAACCTCAACTCACTAGACTGTTCGGTTGCACTGAAATCAATTTAATTTTGGTATACATGAACGGCATTTGATTGTATTAGTGCACTTTGCCAAGTGATTTTTTCAATGCGTGCGTATCAGTTAAACTGCGTTTCAGTCCGACCGAGCAGCAATAGTATAAAGCCGCGGTGGCCACCTATACGTACACAATGATCGATTGAGCACTCTTTCTATAGAAATGAGCTCTGTACATGTGAAATTTCTTACGCTCATTTGCCTGCGTGCGTCAATGGATTGCATAAAGCTTTATACTCGAATATATGCAGAATGCAAATCTCTGCTTAAGAGTCTCACTCTCTGAGATACTAGTAAAATAACGGCAGATTCATCAACCGAAGGCCGATCTCTCTTTTCTTTTTTTTTATATGAAGTTTTTACGCTCTCAATTTAAAAAAGCGAAAAACTTCGTACTAAAAAAACGAAAGAGAGTGCTGCACTCAGTTGATGAATTCGCCTTAAATGTCATACTCTGAGTTTTTATACTATTTATTTAGTAAAAAAAGGCGAATTCACCTACCGAAGGCCGCTCTCTCTTTTCGTTTTTTTTTTATATGAAGTTTTGACACTCTCATTTTAAAAGAGCAGTACAGTTAGGTATAATTCGCTGCAAATGAGTTGATAATTTTTCTGCGCATTTTGATAGGATTTTACTGTTATTGAGACCCAAATTCAATGGAAGACAATAACAATTGAAAAAAAATTGTATGTTTTTTGTTTAACTGTTTTGAATCAAATATAATAAGTACAGGGTGTCTATCTGGAAGCTCATTAAGCTTAAATAAAATAGGCATAAAATTTCTTTTATTTAAAAACTTATAGAAATTGTCCGAGGTATAAACGTGTTTATTTAATATTTTCCATACATGATTTGCTCAACCTTTACTTTTCTTTTATTCTTCTTCTTTCTCTTCTTATTTTATAACCAAAAACAAAGAATGCAATTGCACATATGTTATTTATTTTATTACTATTTTATATATAGGCAAATATCTTGAAAATATAAAAATAGAACTAATCTATTTTTGTTGTTGTTGTTTTACTTACTTAAAGTAAAAAAGTGCAGGTACAGGTGGAAAACGAATTAACTCAAAAACAAGGAAATTTTTATTTTTTTCGTTTGCATTGACAAATACTTTGTAATATACAAATTAAACCAATAACTACATTGAATTATCAAAAAATATGCGAAAAAGATTAGCAAAAGTTAGTGTGTTATATTGAATATAAATCAAAACAGTAGTGAAAACAATTATTGGTGCGTTATAATTTTTATAGTCTATCTATGAATACTAAGAAATAAGTTCTAATTCCGACACGGCATTTGTCAAGGCATTTGGTAAATTTTTAAGTTATTAGTAAGTCAGTAAAGATGATTATTTAGGAATTTATTTTGCACCGTTAATCCTTCTAGCATAAACCAAAAATTGCTTTATAAAATTGCAACTGTTCACCACGTAATGAAGTACCTAAAAAATCAATTTGCTCTGTTTTAACCCTCTAACGGTCAAAAGTTGAAAACGAATACAAAAGAGTCGGGAATTCAAAAGAGTCGGGAATTCAAAAGAGTCGGGCCTATCTTTCACATCAAAATGCGCATAAAATAAAACAAAAGCGTTGAAATGCGTTCAAAACAATTTTAAATTGTCAATAAAATATTGATTAATGGAAGGTAATATTGCTGAAGTAAAGAAAACTATCGACTTTAGAGTATTTTGATTTTAAAGGATAGCTGCCCTGAGGCCGCCTTAACCATTAGAGGGTTAAAATTTCATCTATAGCGAATTTCCCAAATATTTAAATAATATGTAAAGGTATCAAAAGTTTTTTTGTTGCACTCACCGCTAGTATATTTCAAAGCATACCAGAAACACAAAAAAAAATTTACATAAAATCGTTATGTGGGCTTATTTTTTCTGAGAGCGTGTTCACAGTTACTATTACACTGACACGAACGAAAACAAAGAAAAACTTTGAAGAAAATAAATCGTTACTGTAATTTTTTCACTATTTTTTTTTTTTTTTTGTATTAATTTTTTTTTTATAAACACAAGAAACAAAAATTTCTACTGAAGAATTTCGTTATGCAAATGTGTGCGTCTTGTTTTCTTTTCTGTTATTTCTTGTTTACTGTTATCCTTATCGACAAAGATTATGCGACTCAAAAGTTTTTTGTTACCCAGTTGAGCTCATAGTTGGAGTAATGATTGAGTGCTCCAAAGCGAGCAATAGATTACTGCCCATTGCTCCAGAGCCCTTGCATTTTCTACTCCATTTTAGTACTCATTTTACTCTCTAAAAGGAGTAAGTAAAAGAGGAGAACATGGAGAACTATTTCATTACGAATATGAACAGCCCTATTTCTGTCTCTTTTCTTACGGATAAACAATATTTTTCTTATATACATATATGTAGATTGCTCTTTAATATTATTTTTTAATTAATATGAATAAAAAATAATATTTAAAAATAAAAAAAGGAATTTTTATTATTCATATTTAGGAAATATGAATTTTTGCAAAATATCTGCAAAATTTAAATTTATTTAAAAAAAAATTATTTAAAAAAACAACAAGTAAATGAATTCAGCGAAAAAAATTCTCAATTTGCTGAGTTATCAAAGAGAGATTAACAGTTATTTTTAGTTGTTTTGTTGTTGCTGTTGGATGAGTTAACTCGACCATTATTTGTTATTGGGTTTTTGTCATGTCAAAGAAGACATTTTCTTTTCGGAGTATTAGAAGAGCATTCGTTTATTGCTCATTTGAAGGGTAATCCGCAACAACACAACTGGGTATTTCTCTCACGCTCCAAAGTGTAGAGTACAAGAAACCCAAAACAAAAAACGGCGAGAAAACAAGATGAATTTTTATTGTGTTGCTGTTGTTGTTTTTACTTTTGCCGATGTAAAGCAAAAATAAGAGCAACGACTGCACTGCACACACACATTGTCAGACACTCACTCAGAGTAAATGCTGTACCATCAAAGAGGACGAAAGCTTTCCAAGCGGGAAAGAGAGAGAGAGTGGGAAAAATTATATGTGTACGAATGGGACGAATGCATTGAAAAAACGAGGAGCCGCAACAACAACCAAACGGTAAACAACAATGCAATACATTTGAGTCAACTATCGCATCGTAATGCAGCGCTCGTTTCTTGCTGCAGCAGCATTCTTGTTTCATCTTCCTTCTTTTTGCACTTCATTCTTTTTAACTTATGATGTTGGTCGCACTTAAGTTGCAGTAAGAACAACGTTAATGTTAAACGCAGATACCCATGCCCCGCTGAACTTTGACTAGTATTTCGTTGGAATTAAAGCTGAAATTCTTACCAATCTCAAAACCTGAGAAAAGGCGACTTGCAAAATTTTTTTTCAGCTTGTTTTCTTGGGGGTTTTCTTTACACTAAATATTTATTTTTTCGCAAATTTGCATTTTAAATTTACATCTTAACTATGTGCGCTTAGATATGCAAGTCAAAAAAAAAAAACAAAATCAAAAAAATATTCGGAACATGAGTTGAAAGTGTCACATTAACATGAGCATTGTTGTTGCGCTTTGAATAATTTCATGATTTGAATATTGTGTTATGTGAGAGAGAGAAAAATGAGAGGAGAGAATGCTCTCAATTTTGTAGTACTTGTTGTTATTGGCTCTCTGATTATTTTTTACATAAGCAAACTAACTGTAATTAATTTAATTTAACTAGTAGTTCACTGATATGTCACTTATGACAATAACTGACCCAGTAGGAAACTGTATCAATAAAAAAGAAGAAAATTCTAAAATTGAATTAATATGAATTTGTGATATTTTCATAGACTAAATATTTATGTGAATGATAGCCATATAGTTAATTAAATCGTGTATAAAAAAAAGAAGAAACCTTTAGAAAAAGAAAGCGAAACTCTTTAGCGGTGAGATCTTTCATATGTTAACTCAAACATTTGCAGAACTCAAACCATTTTTGATTAAAACTAGCCGTTATCACATATACATACTTGTATACATATGTACTTAAGTTGATCAGTACATAAATAAAGAAACTGTAATTAAGAATTCTACCGACAACTTATTCGCTAGTAAAGCCTTTACTAACGCGCCTAAGACAATGGCTGAGGATGGTGATGATGCTGACCAACAAGCTAAGGCAGAAGGTTACAGAATTCGGCATTACAGTAAAGAGAAGCCCATTCAGTGTTTGTTTTGTAATATGGTATTAAATACAGTGGCTGGCTTTAGACAACATAGACTAAGAACGCATGATGTAGGTAAGTACCTGAACACCACGGAAGTGAATAATCCAAATAAATGTTTTTTTTTTTTTAGTTTATTTTATGACTATTTTGTGTTACAACTTAAGAACTTTGTATTTCTTTGAAAAATCCTAACAGCTCAGAATCGCTATCAGCCGCTAGCAAAAATATGCATGTATGATGCGGAAGGCAGAAATCGAGTAATTTGTTTATTTTGTAAAAAAAGTTTTGCATCAGTTGAGAATTTTAATAACCACGCGACGCATGATCATGTTGGTGAGTAGTATGCTTACAAATTTTGTTTCCTATTGAAACCGATTTCTGAGAACCTTGAGAACCCTTTTAGAAACACACGATGAAGGAGAACACATGTTGTACCAGTGTATCTTTTGTGATATATCAAACAAAGATGTATACGAAATTCTTAAGCATATTCAAATCCATTTAGAAAATGGTGATGCTGCTCTTAGAAGGGATACCGATACAAGCTTTTCGTGTTTCACTTGCAACAGGATGTTTATAACAAGCAGAGGCTTAGAAAAGCACAAATCACTTGAACATACCAGTGACCCTTGTGAGTATTTGATAATTTCTGCGATTGATACATGATGAAATGTGAGAGGTGTTGTTATATTTTTAATGATCTAAAATATAACAACAGTTGTAAAAGAAAACACTAACTATTTCCTTTATAAAATCTTAATAGATAATAAGTATCAGCCGCTAGGTTCTATATGCATGTATGATGGGCACGAAAATAACGATCGCTTGCAATGTTTACTGTGCCCTAAACAATTCCCTGAAGTATTCCCAAATGTAAAAAGTTTTAATGAACATGCGATAGCAAAACATGTTGGTGAGTATTCCAGGAATTTATAATCAGAATTGTAGAGTATTTTAAAAATTTCTATTGCAATTATAAATACCAATAACAATACCGGTACTGGTACTGGTCAGTACTTGAGTACTGATCAGTACTTTGGTACTGGAGACTGAAAAAATTAAGCACTAATAATTTACAAATCGTATCAGTATTAAGTATTTCATTTTCAAGTACTTCAGTATTAACGAATTGAATATATGTACTTCAAAACATTTCAAATACTTGAATGTAGTTAAAATACATGAAAATACTTAAAAGTAATTGAAAATACTTGAGGAAACTTCAAATACTTAAAAACACTTGGAAATACTTAAAAATATTTGAAAAGATTTGAAATACTTGAAAATACTTAAAAACACTTGAAAATACTTGAAATGCTTGGTAACACTAGAAAATACATAAAAAACTTGCAAATACTTAAAATACATGGGGACGACCTCGATAGCCTAGTGGATAGTGCACTAGACTTTCATCTGGGAGGTTCGGGTTCGATTCCCGTCTTCGTCTGGTGGTTAATTTTCATTACTTTCTTATATTCACTATCAATAAGAAGTGTATAAGAATTATAAGATAGTGTACAAGGACACACATTGGTTGGTAATGGCAAAACCACCAAGCCGATAAAAAATTGAGACACCGCCGTTCGGAATCGGCGTTAAACTGTAGGTCCAACTATGTGGTATCACAATGGGCCGTTCAGGCCTAAGTGTGTCTCTCGACAGCCACTCCATCCTAACCTAAAATACATGGGAATACTTTAAAACACCTAAAAATACTTGGAAATACTAGAAAATACATAAAAAAAATTGCAAGTACTTAAAAAAACTTGAATAGACTTGAAAATACTTGAAAATAAATAAAATTACTTGAAAATACTTGGAAATACTTGAAAAGACTTAAAACTTACTTATTTACATATACTTGAAAAAACAAAACAAACAAAAAAAACACTTGAAAAACTTGAAAATACGCAAAAATTCTTGAAAGTACTTAAAATACTTGCAAATACTTAAAAATCTTGGAAATACTTGAACAACTTAAAAATACTAGGAAAACCTGGAAGATATTCGAGAATACTTGAAAATACTTGTAATTCTTGAATATACTTGAAAACTTGGAAATACTTGAAAATACTTGAAAATACTTGAAATACTTAAAAATAACTAAAAATGCATGAAAATACTTGAAAGTACTTCAAAATACTTAAAAATTCCTGAATATATTTGGAAATACTTGAACAACTTAAAAATACAAGGAAATCCTTGAAGATAATCGAGAATACTTGAAAATACTTGTAATTCTTGAATATACTTGAAAAAATTTAAAATAATTAAAAATATTTGAAATACTTGAAAATACTTAAAAATACCTAAAAATACATGAAAATACTTGAAAGTACTTCAAAATACTAAAAAATTCATGAATATATTTAGTAATGCTTGAAAATACTTGGAAATACTTGATAGGACTTAAAACGTACTTACTTATACTTGAAAAGATTTGAAATACTTCAAAATACTTGAATATATTTGAATATATTTAAATATATGAAAAACTTGAAAAGACTTGAAAATACTTAAAGATACTTGAAATTACTTCAAAATTCTTAAATATACTTGAAGTACTTGAAATACTTGTTTTATTTAAAAATACTTAAAGAAACTTAAAAATAATTAAAAATACTTGAAAATAGTTGAAAATACTTGAGGAGACTCTGAAATACTTGACAATACTCAAAAGTATTTGAAAAACTTGAAATACCGGAAGTACTTGAAAATACTCAAATATACTTGAAAAACGTGAAATATATAAAAATACATGCAAATAAATGAAAATAAATTCTTGAAACTGCTTGCAAATAAATTAAAGATGCCGATACGTACAAGAATATTTTTAACTTTGTTTGTAAATTCTTTTCAGAATCATTTCAGCTAACAGGAGAAGGAGCAGGAAAAGCGTTCAAGTGTCGAGCATGCGATAAAATAGATACGGATCTTAAGAGAATTCTAATACATTTAGAATATCATGGAACCGCACTTAAAGCTTTCCTAATGAAAGCTGCCAGTAAGCGCATAAAATGTCAGACTTGTAATAAAATATGTCAATCCGACAGCGGTTTAAGTATTCACCGAGCCCATGTACATAAAAACGGTGAGAAGCAAATAGTTATTTAACAATTACTGAAAGAAACGATGAAGCTGGAAAATGTTTTTAAATTATTTTGATTAATTCTTCTCCTGAAAACACACATCAGAAATAGATATGGATGAACCATCAACGTCTCAAGCGGCAAGGGCATCCCTTGCCCGCACCCAGCAGGCGACTGGAGAAGCTACAATTACAGCTGGCCACTTTTCTACAACTTCGTCTTCTATTGGAAATGAATCGCTCGCTGGAAATGAATCATCTGTGGTTTCGAATGAACCATCCACGTCTCAAGCGCTTAGGGCTTATCGTTCTCGTACCCAGCAGTCAAGTGGAGAAGCAACAACAACAACTGGCCAGTTTCCTACAACTTCGTCTTCTGTTCGAAATGAATCGCTCGCTGGAAATGAATCATTTGTGGTTTCGAATGAACCACCAACTCCTCAAGAGATAGCACAGTTTGCTACTTCCCTGCAGCCTGTTGCCCAAGCTATTTCCTCTAGAAGTACAACAGAACAATGTAAAACATCAACGACTCGTGCGTTTCATCCAAACATTTCTGCCGAACAGGCAAGTGGAGAAGCTTATAGATCGCATGTAAATAAATTTCCCTTTCAAAACGTAATCGAATCATATCCAGAAAACTCATCATCCCCACATGCATTCAAAGAGTACATTCCTTCTAAGCAGAGAAGGGAAGAAGCCACAACGTCAAATTTATCCCTTCCCAGATATGAATCACCAATTGTTAATCTGACCGACTCTGATTCACCGGGACCACTAATGTCTACTACACGCAACCCACTTCTTTCTCTATCTCCAATTATAAATGTAACCGATTCAAATTCGCGTGAGTCACCCACATCCTCACAAAAAACAAATACAGCTTCGGAAACTCTACAGTCTGTTGCGACCCCTTTATCTACGGTGAATGAATTTCAATTGGCAATGGAAAATCCATCTACCACAGATGAAGATACTTCATTAATTTCCGTGGGCGAAACGCAATCATTTAATCAGCACGACATATTGAACTCAGATATAGATTCAAATGCGCCATCAACGTCGCAAGCAGCGCTAAGCATTTCCCAACAGGGAATTAACTTCGCTTCGGAAATCATTCACTTAGCTTCAAGTTCTTTACGTTCTCTTCCAGCCACTGATGAAGATCTACAATCTGAATCGACCGATTCTTTTAAAGTTTCCGCGAACGAAACGAAAGCTGCACAAATGATTACGTACTATTCTTCAACAGATGACTCCTCTCCAGAAGCTAAGAAATTAAAGTAGAGCGATGGTAACTAACAATAACAATAACTAACAAGAACGAGAGTAAAATATTTTTGCTTGTAACATTTAAAAATTTTGAATTTAGTATTTTTGCTTGTTTATGTAGGAAAAATATAGAAAAAATACAAACAAAAAATGAATTACTGAGCATTGTTTTATTTGAAAATTAATATTTTGAAGATCAGTTCCTAAAAACCCTACACCACCATTACCCGGCCTTGTAGATATGGATATTTTGGGTCTAAATTTAACCCATACAATTTGACCCACCCTAATATACATTTCACATACAGATGGCGCACATGTCCAAGGAATTACATGAAGATGTCGCACACAAAGGAGTTCGTCTACAATTGTCATCGACATTACCGGTACAGAGTTGCAATTTTTGTTCTAGCATTAATCCCAAAAAAAAAAGATTGGTTGTGTATTAACGAATACAAGGCAGAAGTGAAACTTCTTGTGAACTAAATGAAACACAAGCAAATGAAATTAAAAAACACAAGCCAATGAAGTAAAAAAAATTAGCGATTGAAAAATTTCATTTGCTTCTAAAATGGCATAATTCGTGTAGAAAGGCGAAAAAATTAGAAAATTTTACCAAAATTTTCAAAAAAAAAACATTTTATTTAATTTAAATTTGGCAAAAATATTTTATTTGGTCCAAAACTACTTAAATGGCGTAATCCGTATAGAAAAGCAAGAGAAATCAGAAAAAAAAAATTTCCATTCATGAACCCCCCCCTTACCAAAATTTTCAAGAACGAAGACCAAAATAAACGAAAATTTTTTTTTTCCATCCAAACCTCTTAAAATTGCATAATTGGTGAAGAAAAGTAAAAAACAACAGGAAAAAAAATTTTAAGCCATGGGGCCCCCCTTTATCAAATTTTCAAAAATAGAAAAACTACCAACATACACGAAAAATTTAAATTTTATGAAATTTTTTTTTTTCTTTCAAAACACCTAAAAATAACATAATTCGTGTAGAAAAACTAAAAAAAAAAAATTAAAAAAAATTTCATCTGCGAAATATTTATGTTAAAAAGTCTCAAGTGTATTGAAGGTTCGGCCGAACCCAAACTCTCCTTCCTTTGTTTGCATTACATAAATTTGCAACTCTGTGTCATTGTACTAAAATATATAACAAGCTAACGGAATTTTTAATAGTTTATACCTAGGTACGTGTCATTAACTGCATCTATATAAAACATTTTCAAGTGCTATTGAAAATTGAATTAAAAATCTAGAAAGAAATTAAATTTACAAATATCCAAGAACAAAAAGAAGTGATATCAAAAAATGTACGCAATATTACCCAACCAGAGGATTAAATGTTTAATTTGCAATATGGCATTTCAAGATATTCGTAGCTATGATTACCACAGCATGCAAATTCATAGTAATAATGACGAGAGTGAGTATTGAAACAATGTTTCAATGAAGAAACCTAAAGTTATTAAGGTTTTCATTACACTAGACAAAGACTATGATTATTTGTAATTGTGCAGTGATTATTGTGAAAATCTAAGATTAACCTAATTTATTTTTATTTTTAATTTTTTTTTATACTTAAGTGGGAAATGATATAGGAAACAATAACGATCCTTCAGTTAACAATGAAAATGAAATTTTATATGAAAATGAATTAATGCCCAGTACAGCGAGGTATACAATCGGAGGAAGTTATGAAATGACTAGGCCTTATTTTAATTTACCACTAGCCCCTCCAGTGAGTCCATTATCCCCAATTGATATGACGAGTCAATATGATCAAATGCCGACGCAAAGCTGTTCAAAAAGGCCGATTACATTTGAGTCCGAATCCGATTGCCCACCAGAGAAGAAACAAAAGTAAATAAGTACAGCTAGCAACTGAAGGATACATTTATATATATTATAAACGTGCACCAGTCAAAGTGTGAATTAGATTTTTTTTTTTTTATTAAATATTATAGATCGAATTTAATGTAAGCTTCTTGTGAAAATAATTTCTTAATTAAATATATCAGTGATTGTCAATGAAAAGTTGGGCGTTGTTTTTTAGATTTAAACCCTATTGGGACCATTGGACAGCAGTGGTACAAAATTCGTTTATTCAAAAACAAAACTATTCCACTGATTTTGCAATAATAATTGATTGCGCTTTAGTTAATATTAAAAAAGTCTGGGTATTGTTACTTAATTGATGGAGCCAAAGTGACCTAACCTAAAAAAAGTATTTTTCAGATTTTCAATATGTCATGGGAAAAACTATTTAGGTATTTAAATATGATTTCCCATTTTCCTTTTTTTTTGTTTACTTTCTTGAGGGCTTAAGATTTTTTTATGCGTCAGTAGTGACCTTATGTCCTCTATGGGCATTTTTAAAAAACTTTTTACAATGAAATGGAGGTCAGAGAAGTCGAATCCGGATACAATTTTGCTCTATCCGTTCTATTTTCCTTGTGGTCAGGAAAGGGTTAAGTAAAAAATGAATAGTAAACTACTTTGTCTATCTTTATAAAAAATATGTGATGAAAATTTACCAAAAATGCTTGTGAAAAATTCCAATTGAGGGTAACAGGGTCACCAGTGACCCATAAAAATATATGCCTACAAGTTATGTCCTCTATGGGCATTTTTTGAAAACTTTTTACAATGAAATGGAGGTCAGCGAAGGAGAATCCGGATTCGATTTAGTTCTATCGCTTCTATTTTCCTTTTGGTCAAGAAAGGGTTAAGTAAAAAATTAATAGTAAACGACTTTGTCTATCTTTATAAAAAATATATGATTAAAATTGATCAAAAATGCTTGTGAAAAATTCCCATTAAGGGCCACAGGGTCACCAGTGACCCATAAAAGTTCATGCTTTGAGGTGAGCAAAATTTTTGTATCGATGAAAATTTGTTAACATGAAATAGAAGTCAGAGAATACGAATCTGGATTCGATGTTGCACTATCTTTGCTAATTCCCTTACGGTCACAAAAGGGTTAAGCGATTGCTGGTTTCTAGGCGTTATGCATAAGTAGAAAATATTGCTCTTGATTGATTTACAGCACTGAAAAGTTTTTATTTAATTCATAAATAAATCGGGTATATGAGTTTCGTGGACTGAAACAAACGAACTGAAGACGAATTTTTTTTTTAATTTTACTACTCTAAAGAATACAAATTTTAATTCCAAAACTCGTTACCAGCAGGCAACATTCAAACAAAAACAAAAAAAAATATTGAAAAAATCGCGTGGAAAAGCGACAGCAAATTGTTTTGCATTCAGGGAGTGTGAATAATTGGTGAATGTATTCAAAATATGGTTAGGAGAGAGATTCAATAATGATATTTGAGGTGTCGCATATGCGTTTATCTCACTTCACTTACATATCTAAAAGTTTTAAATCAAAAATTGCTTTTTCGCTCCCTTTCATAAGTTTCAAAAAAAATATATATATATATATATATTGAAAAAACCGAAAAAATCTCTAAAATAACAAAACAAAACAACAACAACATGGTGAGAGAGAGAAAAAAAACCTGCAAATTAAAATACCGTTAGATACAGCTGCGACCACAAAATTTCAATGTCGCTTGCATGAGACCTGTTATTTGTTATACTCTCCCATTCTCTCTTTCTCTTCCACTCTCTCACCCGCTTGTTGTTTTTGTTTGGAAACACTCATACTATTTTGTTTATATTGTGATTTCATTTTGATATTTTTTTCTCTGCATACAGCAGAGAGCACACACACACACACGCACGCACACACATGGGAAGTTGTAGACAAAAAAAACAACAACGCCAATTGCATTTTAATAACTCGTACACACACAAACACATACAAATTCATAACTACATGTGTGTTTGAATTTTGATACAAAGTTTTGCGAATAAAATTTCGCGCTTTTTCGGCGCTCGTTTTTATTGTTGTTGTATTGCTGTTGAAAATTTTGCTTATTTCTATGCGTCATCTTTGGAACTTTCTGTTTCTGTATGATTTTTGTGTGGCACATTTACTTGCATATGAATGGATGTTCATATGTATGTGTGTGTGCTTGTAAATGTGTTGGATACATCTGTAAATATGTTTTTGTTATTTGTGGAATTTTTGCAATTCACTTTTTGAAATTGTTTTGGTATTTCGGAATATTTTTAATATTGTATTTTTGTTTTTTTTGTTTTTACTTCCTGCTATTGTTCAAAAACTTAAGCACTTTTGTATTTCTATGTCATTTAGCAGTTAATGTTGCATGAAATGTTTGTGAAAGTGAAACATATTGCAATATGCTGCATGTGACAAATGTTCAGAAATTAAAATTTTCAAGCGAATGTAAGAAAAACAAAAATCTATTTGCAAACCAAAACTTTTTATTTCAGCAAAACAAAAAAAAAACAAAAAAAATTGAACAACAGAATACAAAACAAGTAAGTATAATTTTTATCTGGAATGAAAAGATTACAGCACACTTCCTTCTAGGGGGAGAACATATGAATTAAAAAATAAGTCTCATCGATATTCACTAATTTTCACTATCTCACTATCTACTTACTATCTACTCCTCGTGAGAAAAATGGTAACCACGTGCGCCTTGGGAATGTCATCCCTCACATTTAAAATGAGAGGGGGTCCATTGCAGGCCGATTAAATTAGGGCTACTCCTTTAAGCCATACGGCCAACTGCTTGTCTTTGCAGTCCTCTCGACCTAAAATGGACCCCCTTAAATTTCAATTTGTAGGTCAATCCTCTTCCACCTCTTCTAAGATGGTCTCCGTAACCCCCGCGTACGTCTTGCCGCACCCCTCCCCCTTACCTACCAAGGAGCCTACTGTTACCATAGCCGTCCTAGATTTCTTCGTATTCTGTTTTTGCGGTGAAGTGACAACCGAGCTTCCCCATTTCCTTTCTCAAAGTTCCTAAGAAACACCTTCCGACGACTTAGCTTTGAGCTCATGCCTTCCGCCTTGCCACTGCTGGTACAAGGTCCTACTTTAGTTATTTTTAATACCATCTGGGCTCTGCCGCACTAAGGGCTTTTCTCAGTGGGACGTCCCAGACCGCCTGGTCGGCCAATTAGAAGCACCTTCAACGTACGCCGATTGTGCTCTCTTCGATAAATTCTACCAGTCGATAGCCGCTAGTGCGAATGCTCAAATTACCTTTGTTACAAAGCTATCGCGATTTCTTGCAGAACTCAAAATGCCTGACGATCCTGATGCATTGGCTGCTGAAGCTACTGTGTGTGCCGCCCTGGACACGATGTCGTTTGTATAGTTACTTGGATTACTGTTGCTAATGCACTAGTTGTCGTCGTCACTACACTTGTGTCAGCCTATGCAGATGACTCAGTTGTCAGTGTTAATGCACTGACCGTTGGCACTCCTACCTAGGCTTTGCTGAATACCGTATTATTCCCTTCAGAGCTCGGTCTTCGAGTAGGTGCAGTCATTTCCTGACACCTTGCTGGCATTTTCGGATTGGGTATACCCCTACTGACTCTCGGATTTTCATCACATAGCTCATGCTTCATTCGATCCACGAGTTTCGTTGCGTTTAATCCCCGCTTGGTTTTTTTTTTTTTAATTTAATTTTTGCCCGAGTTTTCAATTCCACGATTGTAGGGTAAAGTAGGGCCGTCATGTCATAGCCCCCATAGGCTCTATTAAAATACAATGAGTCAGTTACCCACGACTACAAACTATCACATGGGAACGGGTCGCAAGATATCTAGAATTGAGAAAGGTAACTATTGACTCCCTAGTCTTGATTCGAAATATAAGAGTGGAAGTAGAGTCATTTCGTACAGGATGTGGCTTTTTACTACGCACTAACGGTCCTGATAAACGAGAGACTAGGCCTTCCAAGAAGCTATAATCGCATCAGTCTAACCTGCAATATACACTGCTTAACCCCTATTCTTTTTTTTTTATGAAAGGAGGAGAAAAATCAAAGCAGCAAGAAACCGCTGAAACACCCAAAAAATATGCGTTGAATAATAGCATTATTCTATCCACAAGCGGGTCCAAGGTGGGAGCAGAGGGGTTTGGGGTTAAGTTCCTTACCCCCTGGCCTATGAAAATCTCATACATTTTGATTGTTGATCATGAACAAAAAAGAAAAAAAAATACAAATTTAGAGGGAAGAAAATTTAGACCCTCCTTAGGGAAATCTCTGGATCCGCCAGTGATCCTTTTATATTTCTATAAAGAAGACAACAAAAACATTTTTACAACTATTATAAAATTTTATGATAATTCATGAAACCTTGTGAATCACCTAAATATTAATTTTATTTCAATTCAGCGCGTTGGAAAAAAAAAATTACGAAGAAATGACAACATACCCACCAATATGTAACACTTTAGCTACACGCAACATCTCTGTGTGTAAATCAAAATTGACAGATGACATTTGAAGGCAAGAGAGATAGAGAGCAAGAGAGAGAGAGAGAGAGAGAGTGAGTTGGAGGGGGAGACACAGAGAAAGATGACAAATTCCTAAATGACAACGTATATTGATCAATCAATGTCACCTGTCCGCCGGAAATCTATAAACAATATGATGCCATATTTTTCGCAGCAGCAGCAACAGCAACAGCAGCAATGACATAAGTTGTTGCTGCCTCTCTCATGGCAACCACCTTACACAGTTATATACATACACATACATACATACCACCTGAAGTAGTCGAAATGAATGAAGCCTATCTCTCCTCTCTTGGTAAGTCTGCTTGTCTCTCCTCTCTTTATGAGTCCGCCTATCTCTCTCTTCTTTCAGTGTATGTGTTACGTTCGCTGTTAGAGTTTTACTTCTATTACACTTTATTTTTTTTTTGTTTTTTGTTTTTTTTTTATGTGCTTTATCTACAGCCACTCAACGCATGTGTCTGCCACCTTCTCCCCTCTCCCGCCCCTTTTGTTATAAAACAATTTGTGTGTATGTGTTTGTGTATATGTGTAGAAAAAGAGAAGGGTTGTCTGCCTTTGATTGAAACAAATTTTTACCAATATTGCCTGTAAGTGACGATAGCAGTCAGTAGCTAGATACGATTGAGCATCGTTGAAAGAGAAGCAGGGAGGGAGGGCGACGTGAGAAGAAAGCACTTTAACAATTTATTCAAGGTTTTCCTTTATTATGTATGTATGTGGGTATAAATTCAGGTGTGAAGGCAACATAATTTGGGTGGTTGATTGTCTGTCTGTCTATCTGCCTACCTTACATAAATTGCTAAAAGTTATTCGGAAAAGTGTCATTCTGTTTTTTTTTTTTATGAATGATCTTTTTTTTTTGCTTTTCCATTTTTCCTCTCATCTTGAGTACCCCCCATCTGCTACGCTCTATCAAGCGAAGAAGTTTATATTTATGACACACATTGAAATTGTGTATCATTTGACAAATATGAGTTTAAGTAGATTATTTACCTACTCCATTAATGATGTACGATACAAGTCTGTGAGTGGGACACAGTTGTTCTTTAATGTTTCAGAATGTTAGTAGAAAATTGATGATTAATTAATTGCGTTGCGTAATATTTTATTTTATTTTATTTTCTTTTAGGTATTTTATATCAATTTCTTTTTTTGTGAGATTAATTCAAATGGAATTTATTTGGAGTATTGAAAGAAATATTTATTAGATACTAAATTTGTATGATGGAAAATTTGTGAGGATAAACAGATATTTTTTAGTTAATAATGATGAATCGTTTGAGTATCAAAGAAAGTTTTGTCTTCAACTTTCTTACAATTTCGCAAATAAAAATAAAAGTGAAACTTTGTTTGTTTATTTGAAAATTATTGGAAAACATTTATAACAAATTCTGTTGAAGTTTTTGCAGTTTTTTTTTCTCTCTATTTTGTTGTTAGTTTTCTTCTGTTGTTACTCTCTACACATATTGATACAAACTCGACGTAGTACACGTATACAAGAGAGGAAAGCTCAGTTATATGCAAAAAAAAAAAAAAAGCAGAGACGTCGGCTCTCTCACTAAAGCAGAGATAAAGCTGCGAAAAGTCGACTCTCTGCTTGAGTGTATGTAGCCGAATAACAACTGCATAACTTCGTTTCTGAATGGTTTTGTATGAGTGCGATTTTTCACGTGACCGTTGTTGTTGAAGTTTTTAGACTCCTCCTCTTTCTATTTTCTGGAGCTTTTTTTTTCTGCTGATACTCTCTACACTTAATAGCACAAACACGACATAGTACATGTACATAACACATGAGGGGAAATTTAGCTATGTATATGGAATAAAGCTCTCTCTCACTAAATCACATGAGAGAAGTCGACTCTCTGCTTGATTGCATGTAGTCGATCGCCATATGACTTCGTTCGCTAAACACTAACAACTGCGTGCATAACTTCGTTTCTTATTAACCCAGATATGCCCATTGTCCTATAAGTAGGTCACTTTAGAAATGTTTGATTTTGATTAAACGAGAATATATTCAATCAAAATAAAAACTTTTTGAGGTATACTAGATATAGGGCACTGGGCATATTAGAGTTAATTTCGTTTGAGTGTAATGAAAGCTCGATTCCGTTATATTTTTCTATTGGAAAATTTTCAATTCACAGCCTCGCTAAAGAAGTTTCACTTCAAGTGCTGATACTAAGTATAAAATCTAGGCAAAATGAGGATTCTAAATCATAGACCGAAGCAAAAAACAGAAAAGTATACGAATCGAATCGTAATAGTGCTGAAAAGTTGTCACTTTTTTATACGAACTCAAGAAAAATCACAGTTTGCAAGCTTTACTCAAACTGATTAGGTACAAATCCTAGATATGGTTGATTGGTTGGGTAGAGTTTGGCCGGATTTCGTTGTGCAGCCGCCGCTGTTCATGTTGGCTTCACTCTGGATCACTCCATGTAACAATTCAAGTTGTAAGTGAACTAGGAATTACGCGAAATGAGTGAAACATCTAACAGCATCGAGAACTACCCGGTTTCTTTGCAAACCGAATTTCGCAAATTTACGGAGGGCGGTGAGGAGATTGGGAGAGAAGTGAACGTAATCTAGACTATATTTTATTTCAATTAAACAAGCGGGCGTGGCATTTCCCATACAAACTAAACCCTTAAACTGACATATCTGAGGAATCATAGTGAAAAAGAGCAATGAAAGTTTGTGTGAGATGAAGATATGTTATTGGGCAGAATTTGGTATTTTTTGGGCAAATGGGCTTGGCACCTTCCATATAACTCAAATGATTTTTTAGAAATATCAACGCAACCATTTACAGAACAGTATTGAGATTTGGTATAAGGATGTTGGCTAACAATGTGATGCCATAGAAAAATGGTAGGCTGAAATTGAAAAACGGGGCATGGCATGGGAATTTTAATTATAGAATATCTCAGCAGTTGTTAATAGTACAGGTCTAAGTGGAAATATGTTTTCTCATTGGTATTCTGTGAGAAAGATATGGAAAGGCATGAAGCAGTAGGCGTGCCCCTTTCTATATAGCTCTAATGCTTTTTTAGATATATCTTCAGAAATATTTACAGCACAGCAGGGAAATTGGTATAAAAACGTTAATTGGTAAAACTATGCTATACAAAGAATATGGGTGGGATTAAAAAAGAAGGCGGGGCACTTTCCATATAACTTGAATTTTCATTATGGGATATCTCAAGAGCTATTTGCAATGCAATACTAAGATTTGATAAGGAAATATGATTTTTTAGTAGAATTTAGTGGGATAAATATGAATAGGCTGAAAATAGTGAGTGTCGCGCCTCCCAAGTAACAATATCTAAAACAAGTATCTACAACCAGTTTTTACCTATGATTTCGTAAACGCAATTTTTTTCTCAGTAGTATTAGATATTACAAATATTTTTCTTCCTCTTGCTTTATTTATTTTATTTATTTCTTTTTCAATACATTTCCTGCTCACTCACTACTTTTCTTCCTCTCACTTCGTTTTCGTTTGTAATTTAATTAAATCAACACAGCAGGCAGGCTAGCAATAGAAATAACAACAACAATAACAACAACATAGAAATCAAGCAGGCAAAAATTTTCATTTGTTCCTTCTTCAGCATGGAAGAAGAAAATGACAAAAATGACACTATGATGTAACACAAATGGGGGGACAGAGAGAGAGAGAGAGAGAGAGAGAGAGAGAGTAACACCTGCTGATAAAGATCACAAATTGAAAATGTGATGAAGTTGCTGCTGATGCTATTGCTGCCACCTACTGTCTCTAACAATAACGCCAAAATAATAGAAGGAAAATACACAAATAAATGAAACTTGATGAACAATAATAGTGTATTTGTGTTATTGTTGTTGTAGTGATATTAATATTGTACAGTATACAACAAAACTTGGTTACAAAAATCAATAAGAATGACAAGAAATTTTAGTGTGACATAACTATTGAAACATTATATAAAAAGATAATTTTCAAATCAAACCTAATTCCAACTTCGACTGTACTATAATTCCAACCCCTCAAAGTAAGACAGAGACAGTTAAACTGATAATTCCTATCATCAAACAGTCTCGAATTTATTGCAGAAGCCCCAAAGAGTTGAGACACGGTTTGGTTTAAAACATATTCCCTTATAAAATTCAAGAATCAATATTGTAGTTTTATTTCTGCACTTTAAAGTCCAAGAGAATTTCACGTATGTATGTATGTATGTATATAATGAGAGCAAGTAACAACAGCAATATAAATTTCAATTAGAAAAATAAAAATCTCGATACATGTTGGAATTTCATTAAACTAATCGACAACATTCATTCGACACACAGTTTTCTGTTTCTTTGAAGTTGCATTGGCAACACATACCGACATATCTTAACACACGACAACGAGGTATAAGCTTAGAAAATTAAACACACACATACACACACATAAGCACACATTTATACTGATGCAAATGGAATTAGTGTGAGTGACATTTGCTGTTGGCGTAATTTTTGTAAGTAATCAACAACCAGAAAAGAGGAAGGTATATAGGTAAATTGTTATTGTAGTAGAATATACACAAGTAGAGAGGAAAGAACCACTAAGAGCGAGAGAGGGAGAGAGAGAGAGAGGGAGGGGAAGAAAATGAGAAAATTTAGAAGAAGAGTGAGAGTAAAATGTAGATAACAGTTTGAATTGTCTTTTGTTGAGTTGCTGTCATTACTACTACTACTACTACTACCAGTTCTACATAAACACACACACACACACACACATATATATTCACATACAAATATATGTATGTGTAAAAACTCAATTCATACGCTACCATTACATTATTACTTTCAATCTATTGTTAGCCGCCAGAGGTCGTCTTTACAACAGCAACAACAACAATGTTACTCAGGAAAATAAGTACAACATGAAAATGAACAACAACTACAAAAACAAATACTCACATATATAAATATCTATGTATGTGTGTATGTAAAATGAATAGCAGCAGCATATAGACATCGTTTCTCTTAGGTAAAAGATAATTCGTCGCCTGAGAATTGATTCGGCGTATAGGCATACGAATACTTATACATATACGCCAAATCAATTCTCAGGCGACGAATTGTCGAAAAAAAAAGACGACGGGAGACGTTGTTGGGTGTTGTAGTTGTTGTTGTTATTGTTGTTGATGTTGAGATTGGCAACAGTTGAAATGACAAACGAATATGTGGTAGTAAGAATTGCAACAGCAATAGTAGCTACAATAACAACAACAACAACTAAAAGTGTAGCCTTGTACTCGTATATTGAAATCAATTGCTGAATGACATTAACGTGATAAAGCCTGCGAGAGAGAGAGAGACAGAAAGGTAAGGACTGAGAAATGTGTTACAAAACATTTGAAGTTTTGTCTAATGCAAACAAATATCAATTGAGCGCATTGCCAAAAAGACAGGCACACACACACACACACACTCATACATAAATTGAAAGGAATAATGGATAAATCAGACTCATATTTATGTATGTTTGTATGTGTAGATTTTATACCGATGCAGTTGTAGAAATGAATATTTTGGTTTGAAATTTTTACTTAGGTATATAAAAGTTAGTTTAAAAAACCTTTTTTTTTTTTAATTTTTAATTTTTTATTGACATATTTATTTCATAGCCTATATCCTTTAATATGATAAAAGTGTAAACAACACTCACTCACACATGCATGGTATTCATATTTGAATAGGAAAAATTTTAGATGACCTGTTGGAGATAAGTTTCCATTTTGAATAACAATAACTACAATTTTTGTATTATTTTCCTTATAGAGTCAAATGTAGATGGGGTTACTATTTATCTTTGTATCATGATTTTAAATTTTTAAAAGTATTTAATCAAAATTTATCACGGAATTCGATACTGGAAAACCAATTTTTTCAAAATTTCTACTGTAGGCAAATTACAACGTGGCCCAAATTTAAGAAAACCGAAGGCGAAGCTTACCATCTGCAAAAAATTGCTGTAATTTCTTCTAGAAACTGCCGACTTTTACTTTCGAATATGCTACGTACATATGCATTAAACAAAAGAGTGAGTAAACAAACAAACTAAACTCGTGCAACAACAACACAAACAGCACACCCTCTTCCTCTCTCTCTCTTGCGTTCTCTCATATTTATTTATGTATTTGCACTAAAAGAGTTTCTTGCAAAAACAACTCTATTAAAAAAAACAGTAAATCTCTCTGGAGTCTATTACTCGCTAATTTGAGATGACATTGAAAGAGCCGACGTCTTTGCTGTATTGCATGGGGCCGATACTCATATAAAATTTGTATTCATATAACAAAAAGTGCGATCACGATGTCGGCTCTCTTACAAGAACAATACAAACAGCACTCTCTCTCTCTCTCCCTCTTATATTTATGTATGTATTTGTACTGAAAGAATTTTTTGATAAAACAACACTACTAACAATAACGGTAAATCTCTCTGGAGTATATTACTCGCTAATGTGAGATGAGATTGATTCATTCATATAAACAAAGTCCAATTACGATGTCGGCTCTCTTGCAAGAACAACATGAACGGCATTCTCTCTCTCTCTCTCTCTCTCTCATATTTATATATGCATTTGCACTAAAAGAATTTCTTGCAAAAACAAAGCGACTAACAATAACAGCAAATCTCTTTGAAGTCTATCACTCGCTTAATTGATTGACACATAAAGTGGTGGGAAGTGAAACGACGGAAATAGCCGTGCATATGCAAATAATTGTAAATAAACCAAAGAGCGAGGGTAAACAAATAAAGTCAACTCTTGCAAGAACAACATTAATAGTACTCTCTCTCTCTCCTTCTTCCATATTTATGTTTGTATTTGTAGTAAAAGAATTTCTAGCAAAAGCAACTCGATTAAAATAAACAGTAAATCTCGCTAATTCCAGATGACATTGAGCGAGGCGACGTCTCCGCTCGTATTGCATAGACGCGATTCCCTAACAAAAAATTTATTCATATAGAAAAATGGTCGATTACGATGTCGGCTCTCTCAGTGTCTGTTCATGTACTCTTTGATGCTCTGCTTTTCTCATATTTAATTTGAAATAATTTAAACTGATTTTTTTTCTAATATAAATTTAATCAGTGTTGCTTCTAAAATTAAAAAGAAATTATAATATTTACCCTACATAGTGAGTTTTGTTACTTAACTTTGAACTGAAACATAAATTTCATCATGAAATAGTTATAGATATTATATTCAAATGAATTTCAGTTCAGATATTTAGATTGACTTATTTTAGCCTAAAAATTTCCTTCCTGAATAATAAAGAAATTTTCCTCAAATTCATCAAATTTAAATTTTTTTTTCTTATGCTTTTGCTTTATTTTCTTCTGTTTTCTTTGTGCGCTCTCATCCGCAAAATAACAAAACTCTTTGTCTGTCACTTTCTTCACTTAGAGTATGCAATATCTATGTATGTGTGGATACATTTGTATGCGTTTTTTGTATGTGTGTGTCTATATGATTGTCATGAAGTTTATGCAACCTAAAAAGTTTATAACTTTAAACTTTCTCTAATTGTGTGATTGAATTGATGATTTAATAACTTAAATTTAATTTGTGCAGGAATAAAGTTTTTGCTTCGTTAGTAAAAAGTTTACGATTACATATTTTTCTATGATGTAATTCTAAAGAAAATCAAGTTTTCAAGTATGAATGGTGAAGTGGTGATGAAAATGTGAATGCAGAAAATTGGGAAAATGAATATCTATCTTTGTCAAAATATTCTACTTAGATTTAATATTTTTTATTATTATTATATTTTGGTTTGGTTTTAGTTGGGTGAATAGACAAGATATGCAATGGGGAATAAAATTTTATGCTTGATTTTAATCTTTTAATAGTTGCACAACAGCATTAGGTGTGCAGATTTTTGAGATTTTACATTATAAATTAAGCAGACAGATTTAGTTTTTGTGTATGCCTGACAGAAGAACTTAAATTTTTGGTTTTAAAATTAAATAATGATAATCTGATTGAATGACTTTCATGTAGTTTACTAATAAACTAATTTCAAAGACAGAATGATATAATCTTTTTAATGTTTTTAAAACTTTTTTTATTATTTTTAAATATTTCCCTCACGTTTTATATTACTTACGAGTATCTACCATAAAAAAAATATTCAATATTCCATAAGGCGAATGCAATTTATACTTGTAAATATTCTGTAGTTACATATACATACACTCAAACAATACCAACAGCAATAACAACAACAACAACATATAACAGCTATGATAATTCTTACAAATTAAAATTGCATTAAAAGCGTAAATTTGCATTTATCTTTAATTGCATTCATTTTAATTTGGGCTAAAATAATATTATAATAAAAAAAATAATAATAATAATACCATAAGTAAATGAATGAAAGAAAGGAAGAGCCAACGAATGAAATAAAAGCTGAATAAATTTATTGCTTTTTTGCAAAAAAAAAAAAAAAAAAAAATAAAACAATACAATGACTGCATTGTCGTTGTCGTTGTCGTCGTCATATTGTAGCACTGTGTAAACTCGCAGACAGATGCAAATCTGAATGATGATACATTTGCATTATGAAGCTTGGCGATAGTCACTAGAGTTGTCCTTGTTCTTGTGCTCTGTCACATCTTCAGCCATCACGTTCGTGATCGTTAGCAGCCGTTGTCAGCAGTCAATTAAGTCAACGTCATCAAACAGAAACCGAAACACAAAGAGAGAGTGAGAGAGAGAGACGAGAGAGAAAAAGGGGTGGGCGCAAGGAGGAGAGAGGAAAAAAGAGATAGAGATGCCGTAATGGCAGGCTACCAAACAATTTACAGTATGCATACACACATACATACATACATACATACATACGTACGTACTTGCACACTCTCATTTATATTAACCCAGTGGGAAAATTTGGAGTGCTACCCTAAAAGCTTTTTTCAAGCGCTCACTTTTGTGCTTTCGTGGAAGCTTGTAAATGGGAAAATAGTAAACGCTAACATTATGCTTACTGGAAGTGCTTTCAAGCAGAATGTGAAATAAGCTAGAATCAAGCAGAAAATCAAGAATCAAAATTTTATTTCGTAAATTAAAAAATATTCTTTCATGAATCAAAAATTTCTTGGATCAAAATTGATTTTTCATGGAGAAATAACAACAACAAAAAATATATACATATATACACCTATATATAAAATTGATTGATTCATGAATCAACGTCAGTTTTTGGAAATCTGCCCCTTCATACGTGACACCGAACATCATGAGACGTTTAGTTTGGTTCAGTTTATGGAGAAATAAAAAGGTGAGTGAGACAACTATTACAAAAACAAAAAAACTATACTATTTTAGTGATGATTTTTCTCGTAACGTTTTGTATGGATTTAATATATGGAAAACTGTATAATTTTATTCCTTTTTTTAATTTATGTTATTAATAGTAATACTAAATAGTCCTCATTTACACACAAAAAGACTTGCCAAAACTTTGTGGGGAAGAGAAAGTAGAAACTTGCTGGTATGGTCCAAGTCTGTACCCAACTTCTTTCATCTTTCGTTCAGTCGCCCACGAAATTGACTTGCCGGCAAGAAATATTCAGTGTCTAAATGAGGACTTGTAAAAAAATGTTTTGCAGGAAAACCTCTTAAGATTTATAAAAAAATTTTTAACAAATTTTTATTAACCATTTGCTCCCCTGCCCCAACCCCCTCCCCCCCTGATTTTCTTTTTATGTTGTTCTTTTCTATATTTGATTCTAAAAAAAAACATTTTACATTTAAAAAATAGTATTTTTTACATTTTCGTCTATATTTTTACTATATTTGATTCCCCGCTAATAAAACCTCTAAAAGTTATAGAATAGGTACTTGATATGACAAAAAAGACTTGTAGAGCTAGCTTTATAGTCGGTTAAAAGAAAATATTTCTCGCACACTCTAGAATAATTTTTCGGGAGTGCTTTTTCAATATAAAGAAGGGAGGTGCTCACTACTGGCAGTTGATCACTCCAATGTAGGTAAAGAAGCACTTTTGGGATCGCGTCCTTTCCCATTGGGAAGTTATTTTCGAATGTCTGTATGGGTATATGAGCGTCATTGAAGTATATGAATATTAATGTAAAGAATTTTAAATATATGCATATATTTTTTTGCCTGAAAAAAACAGAAAAGATATGTAAATATAAGTAAGAGTCCACATGCGGACAGTTACTGTCAGTTTTGTTGTTGTTGTTGCTGTTGTTTGTTATTCAGACGCACACAAACATACACCAAACGATTCATTACCATCGTCAACATTAATCAATTATCTGTTAATGGGAAAGGGAGGAGGGGGTAGGGGAAAAAAGAAGGAAGGAGGAAGCTATGAGATGTAAGATAGATACAAAAGTCTCAAGGTTGGGGGTATAATTATATTAAAAACAAAAGAGGAGCTCGTAATACACGTAATAAAACTGTTGCTTTATAGGCAAAAACTCGTACATAAATTAAGATGTTGCAACTCAAACTACCTTCCGATTTTTGGTTCATAAAATTCGTCGGCATACACGAAGTTTTTTTTTTTTTTTGAGAGGTCTGAGGTGAGACATTTGTTTTCTTTTTATTAGTTTTTCATTAAAATTATCATTTCACATTATGATGATAACATTTTTTTACTTTCGAATCATGAAATCCGAAGTTTTTGGATAGAAAAAGTATTGCAAAAAAAAAAGGGGACTCTGTGAGCCATTCATTGTTCCCCCTCCACAATACCGTTTATGGCGATGTTTTGCAGATGGTCAAATGATCGTCGTTCACATCAGTTTTTACGTTCTCTTCTTGATTTTTCAACTCTTTGACCTAAGTGCATATGTTATTTTGACGGTCATTTGATCTCTGAGCAGTAATACGCTTTTTGCATACATTTGGTACTTTTTCGGTACTTTTTTATTTATATTAATACCTTTATTTCAAACCTTTATTTTTCTAATACTTTTTTTTTTTTCAATGGCGAGCAAAACAAAAACGCAAGGAACTCCAATTTTTTAATGCAAATTTTATCTTTCATTTGTACTTTAACTGTACTATTTTGCTCCTAAAAATGCATTATTACTAATAATTTCACAAAAAAACATTGGTTTGATCTCAGGATTCGGCATTGAAAACCAAATCATTTGATAACCGTAATGCACTATTCACATTGACGACTACATCACTCAAATTATAAAAACATGTCCTTATGGAGACGATTATTTTGGCGACGACACGACTACATGACCACCAACCACAATTGTGGCTGTAGCCAATTTTTAATCTATTTCTAATTTAACAAGCTACAGAGAGAGAAGAAAGTTTGCTTTTGTTGTTTTGGCTGTGTTTGCTACAGGTGGTGCCGCTTCCATTGTGTTTAGTAGCTGACTACACGGCGACAATTGTAGCCGACAGAATTTCGTAGTCGTGTGTTCGTGTAGTTGCTGTCGTCAATGTGTTATGGTCATATTTTACTCTCTCGCTCCCTCTCTCTCGCTCCCTCTCTCTCTCAATCTTTCGTTTTATATTGAAGCAACAACAACTCGTGCACATGACGTAACTGTCTGTATAAAAAGGCACTCAACCAAAAACAAACAAAAAAAAAAACAAAAAAGAAGTGAGAGAAATAGTTGCTGTGTACTTGTACAAAGTACAAAATTCAAGGCGAATTCACAGATCGAGTGCCACACTCTCTTTTCGTTTTTTTTATTTTTTATATGAAGTTTTTACACACTTAATATAAGAGAGCGAAAAACTTCGTATAAAAAAGCTCTTTCGAATTTGTTTTATATTGAAGCAACAACAACTCGTACTCATGAAGTAACTGTCTGTATAATAAGGCACTCAATCAAAAACAAAAACAAAAAAGAGGTGAGAAAAATCGTTGTTGTGTACTCGTACAAAGTACAAAATTCAAAGCGAATTCACAGTTTTCGTTTTACATTGAAGCAACAACAACTCGTGCACATGACGTAACTGTCTGTATAACAAGGCACTCAATCAAAAACAAAAACAAAAAACAAAAAAGAGATGAGAGAAATCATTGTTGTGTACTCGTACAAAGTACAAAATTCAAGGCGAATTCACAGATCGAGTGTCACACTCTCTTTTCGTTTTTTTTATTTTTTATATGAAGTTTTTACACACTTAATATAAGAGAGCGAAAAACTTCGTATAAAAAAACTTGGTCGGTGAATTGGCCTTTAATTATTACAAACAAATTGCAATTGTATTTAAATGAGAAAGTGTTAGTTGAAAAGGAAGAGATCAAGAGAAGAAGAAAGTTAAAGAGCAAGTTTGTTTGCTTTGATGTTTTTGTTCTTGTTCTTGAAAGGTGTCATTTAACATCTAACGCGAATTTCGACGAAGAAAAGTTAAGCCCAGATGAGATTCCTCTATGTTTTTGAATATTAAAAAAAAAATGTCATCATATCATTTAACACATGATTTTAGAAAAAATATATCACTATATTTGTCTTCCTATTGATGTCCGCTAACCATTTAGAAGACACAGAACGACGGGAAATTTATTTTAAAATACTTAGTAGTTGAGTGAAAGATTTTTTTCCCTCAAATAATGTTACTCATACGTTCTGAAATAAAATATAAAAAAAAAAAAAGCAGTTACAAATAATGAAATTTTCATTATGCACAAATTGAATTAACCCATTTACGCCCCATGGCAATGGCAATGATATACGCACGAATCTACAAAGAAGTCAGACAGACTGTTGCTGCGGCTGCGGATGTAATATTGAAATTGAATTTGTACTGTATGCGTGTATAAAAAAAATACAAGCAACAAATTAAATTGCTTGCTGCTTGTGTCTGTCTCCTCGCCAACAAAAAACAAAAAAAAAAAAAACAACCAACAATGTCAAAATGTCTGACTGAATCGGTCGGTATAGCTGCAGGTATAAGTGCATATATATTGAAATAATATTGAATAATTCGTTTAATTGAAATTGATTAAAATACAACGACGACGATGACGACGACAACATTAACGATATAATATCATTTAAAAGAACAGGCGAAATCTTTATTAATTGAAAATTGATCCTTATAAGTTTCAATTTCCTTTTATGATTTTTATTTTTTGCTCAGTATGTGCACAGTGTAATTCAACTCAATTCAATTCAACTCAACGTAGTGCATTTTTTTTTTTTTTTTTGTTAAATAAATAATTAAAATTTATTAAGAAATCAGCGGCATGAAACGAAAAAACCAGAATGGTCACACTTCTCGACAAATACGCTCATATTTACGCTTTAAAAAGATATTTGCATGAATTAAATAAATAAATGTAAATATAAAAAAATATAATTTTTTTTACCTAAACGCAACAGAAAAATTCTACACTCTCAAACAACCAAAAAAAAAAAAATTTAAGATTATAAGTACACAAGACTACAAAGTTTTACTTCAACCCTTTCTCCTTTTTAGTACACAGAAGTTGAAGCTAAAGCTGAAACAACAACAAAAACCAATTGAAGAAACCAAAAAAAAAAAAAGAAAAAAAGCACACACAGAAAAGCAACAGTGAAAACGAAGCGAACCGAACCGAACCAAATGAACTTAATTAATTAGCCAAACTTTTAACTGTAGACGAATCGAGTTGAGTCGAGTCGCTCACTCGTTCGGTGCTGAACTTGGCCACAATCTGATTTCTTTTGAGATTTCGACATAAACACAAACTCACACAGAGATATACTGACAAACATACATACATACATACACACATACATATGTATATACACCCAAATATAGCCATAGAAATTTTCCTCTTTTTTTTCAATCCTATTCCGCCCACTTTTTCTTTCACGTTCTCGCTCGTTCGTTTCATTGTTTTTCTTTGAGATTTTCGGTTATTTTCACAGTTAAGTGCGGAAAATGTAATTTGAACATTGTTGCTGTTGTTGTTGTTGTTGTCGTTGGTTTTGCTGTTATTTTTGTTGTTCTTGGTTAAAAGAAGGATATCGCTCTTACTCTGAATAAGTGAATAAACGTGTGTAAATATAACAGAAGTGTATGAATATTGGGCTGGGGTTAGATTGGAATGGAAAGTCTATGGGAAAAGGTTAAGAGTTTTGCTTTTTGTTGAAAATAGTAATAGCTAACTCTGTTGTACAGTGTACATTGACCGCAATGCGATTGTGGCGTTAGCGTTTTCGTTTGTTTGCTTTTGTTTTTTTTTTTTTGCTTTTTTTTTTTGCTCGTTGTCGACATTTCTGCCTATCCCCTCATACAGTTTTTCATATGCTTGAAAGGGGTTAATGGTTAGGAAATATTGCCCGAAAAGTTTAAGTTTAGAAATATTGACAGCATCATTCAGATATGTACACTAGAAAAAAAAACGTTGTGTGATTTTTTTTTTAATACTAAATATTTAATTCACTCAATTTCCTTTAATCAAGTGCGAAAGAAAGAGATAGGTAAGCGGCGAAATGCAATACGCAATACACCTCATTTGCTCTTTGTTCTCTTGTGTTCTCCACAGTACCGTTTAACCAAAAAAGAGAGCAGAGAGAATTTGTTGTTGCCTACTCGCTAACGCAGCTGAGTAGCAAAAAACACATAATTTATTTACTACAAACAAATTGCATTTGCACTTACATGAGAGAGTATTAGTGGAAAAGAAAGAGATCAAGAGAACAAGAAAATCATAGAGCAAATTTGTTTTCTTTGGCCTTGTTCGCCTGATTGTGTTTTTGTGGAGAGACAATTAAAATTACAAACAAAGTGCAATTGTATTTAAATAAGAGAGTATTAGTTGAAAAGGAAAAGATCAAGAGAACAATAAAGTTAAAGAGCAAGTTGGTTTTCTTTGTTGTTGTTCTCCCGATTGTGTTTTTTGCACAAAGGAAAGAAGACAAAAACAGGGTCTTTTAACATCAAACGCATATTTTGAAGTATAAGAAATATTCATTTATTCAACTTTATTGACTGACAAGTGTAAGGGAAAAATTATTAGTTACGAATTTTGAAAGATTTTGATACCAAACTGATTTAAATTAAATAAATAAAAAAATGTATAGTCCAGCGAGAAAAGAAAAAGATCTAATGAAACTCAGTTTCTATTGACACTACTAGAATATGCCTAAAAAAATATCATACGTCTTAATAATAAAGTCACACATTTATATTATTCCACTAGGGGACGAAAAGGGATCCACCTGGGTCTGATTCGGCTAATTCCCGAACTAATAATAATAATAATATATTATTCTACCTTCTTCTACCACTATAATGACTTTAAATTTTTTCTCCTCGATTCCCCTTTAACCTCCCATAGCGCATATCTACTATGACATAAAAATGTTTTCATCTTGCTAAATTGCATTAACTACATTTTACTAATTATTTTCTCGCAGTGTAAATATAGAAAAAGATAATTCTATATTTTCTCCCATACATTTCATTTTTTTTTTTTTTTTTGGTTTATTACTTTTTCTACTGTGTTTTTGCTGTGTTTTCGTAAAAACTAATCAGCTTAAAAATATTTTAGCAATCAAGCAATAATTTCAACAAAATTTGTTTCAACAAAATTGGTTTACCTTACAGAAAACTTTTAAGACTTCCCAGTTGTTAGTGTAGATGAACGCAGCTAAATATAGTAGAGAGGGGGAAAAAAAAGGTTTCATTTATATGAGGGGCAAGTAAGCAGACTAAGAGAAAAGTTCGCCAAGTTTGTACTTACAAAACAAACAAAAATCAAAACCAATTTTAGCTTAAACGAGTTATCTACTTTTAGTTATTTTCCATTTTTTTTCTTTTTTTTTTTTTGGATTGGGCTCAAGTTACATAATATTGAAAAGGTTTTTGGAATTATTTATGTTGGAAAATTTCAACAAGTGATTTGTAATAAAATATTAGACCCCATTTCTATATTATAGAAAACTGATCTCCAAATAGATAAAATTAAAAAGTGAATAAGTAAAACGTTTCAAAAGTAATCAGAAAGATATAGAAATGGTTAAATGGACCTAAAAATGGAAAAAACTATCTTAGTAAACCAAACGATCCAAAAACTAAAAAAAAATTATCCAAAAATGGACAAAACTATCTCAAAATTATCAAAGACATCATACAAAAACGGGTAAATGGAGCGACCTCGTAAAAATTTTGTTCACACATATGTAAATATGTCGCAATATAATTTTTAGATAATTTATAGTCAATAAATAAAAAATCTAAAAATAACTCGAGAAATGATATAACCCTTTAAATAAACAAAATAGCGAGTAAACCAACAAAGTCAACTCTTGCAAAAATAACACAAACATCACTCTCTCTCTCCCCCTCTTGCTCATGTATTTGTACTAAAAGAAAAAAGTTCTTGCAAAAACAACAGCACGGAAAATCTCGCTGAAGTCTATTACTCGCTAATTTCAAATGAGATTGAGAGAGCAGACGTCTCTGCTTGTATTGCATGTACCCGATTCCTATACAAAATATGTATTCTTATGAAAAAAAGTCCTCTCTTACAAGAACAACACAAACAGCACTCGCTCATATTTATTTATGTATTAGTACTAAGAAAGTTTCTTGCAAAAACAACTTGACTAACAATAACAGGAAATCTCCATGAAGTCTATCACTCGCTTCTGCTCCTCCGCCTGACTCAAAAAGGAGAGGAGCTCATACTAGTCCAAGAACCATGGGTCGTCAATGACCGGGTTTGCGGACTCAATATTAATGGATACCGCACAGTGTATGTGGAGGGTCAAGGTAAACCCAGATCCTGTATCCTTATCAAAAATAGCATTAACGCTCTTTTACTCTCCAGGTTCAGCGATAAAGACAACGTGGCCATGGTTATTGTGATCAACGCCATGGCCACCTGGATCGTCTCCAGCTACATGGCACATGACCACGGTACATCACCGCCGCACGATACGTTGAAGCTTCTGGTTGCAGAGGCTAACCGTAAACGGACCCCGGTTATCATCGGTGCCGACGCTAATGCCCATCACGAGATGTGGGGCAGCACGGACACAAATGAACGAGGTGAGTCCCTCTTTGATTTTATCCTTACTCATGACTTAGTTATTGCTAATAGGGGGAACGAGCCAACCTTCATTACTTCAAATAGAAGGGAGGTTCTCGATATCACTCTAGTAAGTGAAAACTCGTCACATCTACTGAAAGACTGGAGTGTCTCGCAAGAGTGCTCCTTTTCTGATCATAATTACATTAACTTCACCATTGATAAACTAGATCCTACAGACTCTGCAGGTGCTACTAGCCTCATCAATAGGAAGCATACTGACTGGACAAAGTTCCATGCCATTATCGAGTCTGGCATACAGCCTGCTCCAGCCACTATAAATAACCACTGCGATATTGATCGAGAGGTAAACTCCATTACAGCACTTTTTAACACTGCTGCTAAATCGGCATGCAATTCCTCCAAACCTAGAGGTAAGACTAAACCTTTATGGTGGACCCCGGAGATTGCAGAGCTACGAAAAGTATGCAGAAGACTCTTTAATAGAGCCAAGGCTTTCAATGACTGGTTTCTCTTTAAATCTAAACAAAGGGAACTTAAGTACGCTATAAGAAAAGCCAAAAGGGCGTCTTGGAGGAACTTCTGTGGTAGCATAGAAAGCTTCTCCGAGACTAGCCGACTTCGAAAACTCTTGAATACGACCCCTAGGGCTCTCGACTGTATCCAGAAATCCGATGGTCACTGGACTGATTCTGGGATCGAGACCTTAGAGGTCCTCCTGTATACTCATTTTCCAGGGAGTAAAATCTTCGTTGATCATAGTCCTCCTGTGACCGATCATCTTTTAAGTAACACCTCCCCTTTTCAATTGACCGACACTCTTCTAAAGTGGGCCATCAAATCCTTCAGCTCCTACAAATCTCCAGGGCCAGATGGCATCATTCCCGCGGATATTCAGCAAGGGGCTGAACACGTAACATCATGGCTATTGCAATTTTATAATGCTTGCCTAAAATTTTCGTACATTCCCAAAAGCTGGAGAGAGGCTCGTGTAGTCTTCATACCCAAAGCAGGGAAGGCGTCCCATATCAACCCAAAGGACTTCAGACCGATCAGTCTGTCCTCCTTTCTCTTAAAAATATTAGAAAGGGTTCTTGATTTTCATATCAGGAATTCTATCAATCCTACTCTTTTATCCAAATCACAGCATGCCTATACTAAAGGGAAGTCTGTGGAAACAGCGCTACATGTACTCATTGAGGAAGTTGAGAAATCACTTTCCAACAAGGAGTACACACTTGCAGTGTTTCTCGATATCGAGGGGGCATTCAACAATGTCTGCCCCGACGCTGTCGTTAATGCCTTAATAAATCTTAATCTTGATGTTAATCTGGTTAAATTTATAGGACAACTACTTAAAACACGTATCATCAGCTCCTCTATCGGAAATGATAAAGTCAAAAAGGTTGTCAATAGGGGCACACCACAAGGAGGTGTATTATCGCCTCTTATTTGGAATCTGGCGGTGAACACACTGCTAAACAGATTAGATCAAACCGGCTGCAAAATAATAGCTTATGCAGATGACATTGCTATTGCAGTATCCGGAAAATACGTTGCTACTCTTTCAGAACGGCTAAATCACTCACTTAGCATTCTGTCTCACTGGTGCCGTGAATTCCGTCTTAATGTTAATCCTGCCAAAACAGAGGTTATGCTTTTCACTAGAAAGTATAAAATACCAACTTTTGCCCTACCCAAAATTAATGGTATCTCGCTTTGTCTTAGTAAGCGCGTCAAATATTTAGGACTTGTTCTTGATCCTAAACTTCAATGGAAAGCTAACATAGCAGAGAGAGTACGGAAAGCCTCTTGCGCTCTCTACTGCTGTAAGAGGGCATTAGGAACAAGATGGGGTCTTCAACCTCGAGTCACTTCCTGGCTCTATTCAGCAGTGGTCGAGCCTAATCTTCTTTATGGATCCGTCTTCTGGTGGCCAGCTACTTCAAAGGCGGTCAACCTTAAACCACTGGATAAGGTTAGAAGAACGGCAGCCATATTGATTACTGGGGCCCTCCGTACTACCTCCACGAAAGCTCTCTTCGCAATCCTTCATTGGTTGCCAACCTCACTTCTGGTCAAGCAACAAGCTAAGTGCTCTGCTGTCAGACTCAGTGCCCTAACCCGCTGGACCCGGTCAAACCTGGGCCATGCCAAGATTTTAATCCACGATACGTCCGTACCAACTAACGTAGACTACATTTGCTCTACCCCTAATTTAAACCACACGTTCTTCACCCATATCCCCAGTAGAGAGGAATGGGTTAATGACGAGGTGGTCACTGACAATTTAATTGACATCTATACAGATGGATCCAAATCGGAGGAAAGAGTCGGCTGTGGCATCTTCTCTAGTAAGTTAGATCTCAGACTCTCTTTCCGACTTCCTGACCATTGCAGCGTCTTTCAGGCGGAAGTAATGGCTATCTATCAAGCGTCCAAGTGGCTTATTCGCAACGATTCATTCGATACGAATATCCGCATCTACACGGACAGCCAAGCAGCAATCAAGTCCCTTACCGGTGTTTTCACTACATCAAAGCTTGTTCTCGACTGCCGATCTTCACTCAACATTTTGTCGAGTCACTCTCAGGTCCACCTATATTGGGTGCCTGGACATATGAATATTTCAGGTAACTGCAATGCCGACGAGTTAGCAAAACAGGGATCGCAACTTACAGATATATCACCTACCTGCACCATTGGTGTCCCTCTTACGTCTATTAAAATAGCCATTAAGCAAAACTACCTTGAGGAAGCAAAAAGATCCTGGGTAGCGGAGCATACCTGTGGTATTACCAGGCTAACATGGACCACTATGGACAATAAACGTACTAGACAGCTACTCAACCTAAGCAGAAACTCCATCAGCATAACGACTTCGGTGCTCACGGGACACTGCATAATGGGGAGACATGCTGCAAGACTTGGACTGCCATTCAATGACTTCTGTCGGGGCTGCGGCTCTGAGGAGGAGGAAGAAACAGTCCTTCATTTCATGTGCGAATGCCCATCCTTGGCCAGGAGGAGACTAAAACTCCTGGGTTCACCTTTCTTCACTAGTCTGTCCGAGCTATCATCCATAAATATTAAGGACATAGCCAGATTCATTATGGAATCCGCATGGTTCTCCACTCCGTAAATGGGGGAGTCGCGCCGTACTGTGGTATCACAATGAGCCTAATTTGTGCTTAAGTGTGCTTTCAAGCAGAAGGCTGCCACTCCAACCTAACCTAACCTAACCTATCACTCGCTACTTTGAGATGACATTGAGAGAGCAGATGCCTCTGCTTGTATACATTCTATATAAAAAATTTATTCATATGAAAAAAATCCGCTCTCTTGCAACAAATACATAAACAACACTCGCTCATACTTATTGATGTATTTGCACTAAAAGAAACTCTAACAAAAACAACACAATCAACAATAACAGTACATCTCTCTGGAGTATATTACTCATTAATTTGAGATGACACGGAGAGAGTCGACGCCTCTGCTTGCATTGCATGGTACCGATTCTCTTACAAAAAATTTATTCATGTGAAAAAAATTTAATCACAATATCGGCTATCTCACTCTCTGTTCGTGCACTCGTTGATAATCTGGTTCTCTCATATTTAAAAGTAACTAAAAAATTTCATAAGAATTAACCCGAGAAAAGCAACAACCAAATGGGGAACAACAATAGATTTTCAAAATCACTGTTACATGAAATCTCTTCTTCAGAGAAAAATATTTTATAATGGAATATGGTAGATATATTTTTACTCAATCAGGCTTAGAACTCCGACTTCCGATTTCTGGCCAGTTTATATGTACGTAAGCGGCAATGACAGCAACAACAACAAGTTTTAAAGCAACTATGTCACTGTGAATTTAGTAATTATCCATAAAAGAAAAAGAAAATGAAAACTATAAAGACACCTGTGAAAATTATAAATATTTCTCAAAAAAAAAAAAGCAAAAAAAAAAAAACTATAAAAGAAGGGTAAAAATACAGCGAGTATCCTGTTCTTGTATGCCACCAGCTACTACCCCCATAAATTAATTGCTGCTGTTGTGGTCAGTTGGCGAAGATTTAATGTTTTTGTTTTCTTGTGCACAATTTTCAACTACACTCATGAAATATAAAGTAGAAAAACAAAGAATCAAGAAAAATAGAACAATAAAAAAGTGAAGCATGAAGAAGAAGAAGAAGAAGAAAACAATTAAAGAAGAAATTAAAACTTTTCTAATTTTTTAGGTAGAAACTTTTACTTTTGCCAGTGAGTAAGAAAAAAGTAAAGGTGTAAATAAACGCAACACTTTAAACATTACCAAAAATGAAAAAGATATAAAAAAAAAACAATTTCGCGTATTTAAAACTTTAAAGTAAGGCAAAAAAAAACATAATAAAAACTAAAATACTTTCTTTTTATTTTTAAAAAAAAAAAGCGCTCGAGCGTTAAGCATCGCAAATGTAGGCAAATTTATTTTCTTCTTATTTCAGAATTATTTTTTTAGTCCTTGCCGTCGTTTTCGTCTTTTTGATTTACTTCGACGTTGACGTTCGACATGAAATATCATTATCTATGAACGACCGTAAATGAAGAAAGCAGCCAAGTAGTCAGCGGCAGTAGAGCAAGCAAGCAAGTTATACAATAATACAAAATAAAATGAAAAATGTCAAAGTAACAAAGCATGAAATTAAAAACAAAAATTGTGAATAATACTTAGCACAATTCCAGCATTAATGTAATTTTCAATTCAACTCCAAGACAGCTGAAGCTTCCTACATTTATGCTAGAGCATAAATATCCTTTACTGCCATTTATAATTTCATTTTCCACACTGCAGTTTGGCATAGAGATAGGTAGTGCTAGTGGCAAAGTAAGTGTGGCAGCAACAATCATCATTGACGAAGTGTGAAGTTTTGTATTTTTCTTCTTTTTTTTACACCGACCCTTAGGGTATTTATGTTTGAAAGTCTTTTTCTGTTGTTCTTTCTCTCTCTCTTTCTTGTGCATATTTTTTTTTTTTTTTTTTTTTTTGGCATTGTTGCCAAAACTATGAATGTATCGGGCTATGTACAATAAAAATTAATCTAAAAAGCAAAAAGATCTGCAGCAACAATTTTTTCTTAGGCGCGCGGCTATCATCAAGTTGGCAAATAGTCAAATATGCTTTCAAAAATTACTTGGCCAAAACGTTTTTGATTTTACTATTTGATTTTTAAATCTTTTTACAGTAAAGTGAATAAAATGATTTTCAAAATTATAGCATGAATTAATTTTAAATTAATTGCAATTGAAATATAAAGCAATGTAATATCACCAAAACTATTTTATTGGAAGCTTGGGGGTTTTTACATTTTTTTGTGACTTTATTTTCCCGAATTAAATACAAACAGTGAATCAAATGCACTCGATAACATCTTGTTGACAAAGATATGCTAAATGTCTTTTATTTAGTACACTTCAGAAAAGTTTAATTTTGATAAAATGAGAATATATTCAATCAAAATCAAAAATTTCTGTGGTGTACTATATATAGATCATTAGGCATATTTGGGTTAAACTCGCCCACTTTAGTTCATATCGTTGAGGTAAATTCTAACTGAATCCGATGAGAGCGATTTTTAGTGTGAGTACACAATAGATGTGCCCTAAAAATTTCTCTCACCAGATTTGTTAGTTTTTGCCTTTAGGCGGAACTTACATCTGCAAAAGATGCAAATTGCTGAAGTAAACAAAAAAAATTTAAATTTGCACTCTCTTTTTCAAAGCAATTTACTCTCAAAAAGACTATCTGAAAAAAATGGCGGCAATTTTCTTGCGGATGCAAGCTCCGCCTCTTTCTTGCTCTCTCACTTCTTTTTGATGGAGAGCATAAAAACTCTATATAAAAAAAAACGACTTGAGAGTGCGGCGATCTGTAGATGAATTCGCCTTTATGTAATGAAATACACTCGTTAACTTATTTGCTCTAATTTTCTTTTTGCCTTTAGTCTCTCTTTATGGCTTCCCACAAAAGCATGACCACACGGATGAAGAATTCTAGTTTTTTAAGGCAAATTTCGAATACTTAGACTCCTCACACATTTCAGCGAAAATGTGAAACGAGAGCAAATGAGTTTTTCATCTCCGAATTGTCAACAATGTATTCATATAGAACACTGTATACTTCAGCGAGAAATATGTAAATAAGTTTTTTCAACGAGAGCATGATCAGCGAACTCATTACTACACTACGAGTCTCGACTAGTCCAACTACTTCGTTCACTCATACATGCTTAATTGCTTATATGTGTATACAATGAAAAATTGCAATGTGTGTGTGAGATTTTTTAAGCAATTCGCCGAATCTATATGCAAACCATTACAAAATTATCTCTCTCTGACATTTTCTATCAAATGTGCAACTACGGCGAAATGTTTCGTACAATTTTGCAACAACAAAAAATTATTCTCACTCATCTACGCTGAAATTAATTTCGTTAACTTGTTTGTTTTTTTTTTTAACTCCTTTCATATTAATTTTATTGTAGTTCAGCTATAATTATAATATATTGTAATATAATTTTACTTAACAAAAACTATAATTGAAAACAATATAAACTTCTCAAAAAATGAAAACACACTAAAATCTTGTAAGCATGTAAGCATATTTCCAACACGCTGCCACGTCAGAAAAACATACGAAAATGTTACTAGTTAATACCGGAAAAAAAAATTGGGGATTGGTATATTATGCCTGAGTAAAGACTGTCATCAACATCCTGTACATGTCACTCACCATTACATAAACAACTAGAAAACAAAAACAGCAACAACAACAAAACTACGAGGAAGTAGAGAAAGACATAGTAGAAAAATAAATATTAAAAAGAAACTGCGCTGCTGCACACACACACACATACATACACACACACTTACACTGTTAGTGAATGGACAAGAGTGATGGATGAGTCGTAGAGAGCATGAAGCATGAAAGCTGCGAGAGGATAAGAAGAGTGAGAGTATATTAGCTGTAAAAGGAACACACACACATACGTTTCTCGTGAGTGACCCAATATGAGAGAAGGCAAAATTTATGAAGTTCTCTTTATGGCAGACAGAAAATGAAAATCACAACAAAAAAAAAAAAAAAGACTAAAATATTTCGTAAGAGCACAAAAAGCAGAAAAAAAAGGATAATAGCAACCAAAATGTAACACTTCATTATTCAGTTAACTTTAATATTACCAAGCATAATGTACAAATTGGATTAATAAACCTTAAAGGACCTTAACCTTTTTGCTGTAAACTTATAAACACCTTCGCACTAATTTCACGGTCGAGAAATTTTTGATACTTTACACTATGACCCTCCCCTATAGAGCCATCGTAAAAAAAAAGCAGAAACTCTTTTTCATTTACTCGGCTACTTACTATTACTGCTTCTTCTACTTTTTCTTTATCTTCACTTTCTTTACAGTTAATTTTCATTATACTGTCCAACCAAAATATATGGGTGTGAGGCTAATAATAATATAAAAAAAGCAAAAAAAAAAAAAATAAATTAAATCATCCTGGAAATGACAAACTTTTGACACTCATTACAAATTCCGCTGCCGCCGCAACCAACAGAAAAGTAGAGAAGGAAGCGGAGAAGTTGAAGTAAACATTCAACACGAGTCAGCATACAATAAAGAAAGGAAAAACAAAAATAAATTTTTCGGGGCAAAAAAAAAAACAAAAATCTAGAAAAACTAAAGGCAAAGAAAATCTAATGCGGGAAAAAATGAATACGCTTTTCATTGGAGAGAAAACTTTTCCGCATTAATTTTATTGCCTTTTGTCGCTCGTAAAGACTTAGAAGAAAAAAGTTTGTATGTATATGTGTGTGTGTGTTTTTGTTGACAAAAAGCTGCAAATGTCGTGCAAAGAGTTTTTGATTAAAGTTTTTTAGCCTTAATTTTATGACCCAAACACACTGAGTGTCAGTCAATATGGCTCAAATACAAATGGCCATGACACCGGGCATTGATTAAAATGTGTCTGTTATTGTATGTGTGAGTGTGTGTGTGTGTGTGACTTTTATCACTTAATTTTCGTATGAAAAGAAAAGGAAAAGAAGAAAAATTAAAGATTTTGTTAGAATAGAATCTTTAAAAGATAGCGATATTTGTTTTTGTTTGCTTGAAGGCTTATAAAAATCGATAAATGATAACTTATTTAAATGGCTCAAATGTGGAGCAAGGGCGAATTCAAAAAGAGAGAGAGAGAGAAAGAGAGATATGTTTTACATGACTTACTTCAGAGTTCGCAAAATCCCGCTATTGAGAAGAAATATTAAACTCCGCCTCCTCAATTTCAATTTCATTTAAAGAGCGACTTACTTTGTTTTCTCATTTTCATTCATGAATTGAACTCATTCATCACAGAATGCGTTCCTTAAGGAACTAAGATAAAGAGCTCGCATGAAAGAGCACTCAAAAGAGTAAGAGCGAACTGTGATTGCTCTACGCACTCTGACGACAACTAAATGACGCAAATGTGAAGCAAAGGCGAATTCACAGAGAGAGAGAGAGAGAGATGTGTCTTATGCGGTCTACTTTCAATGGTAGGTATAGTAAAAAGTTATAAGTTTCTATGCATGCTTAAGGCGAATTCGATGACCAAGGGCTGCGCTCTCTCAGTTTAATAGAGCGAAAAGCATCATATAGAAAAAAACAAAAAGAGAGTGCGTCACACGGTCGGCGAATTCGCCTTGAACGCTACTTAAATTTAAGCTTGAATAATTTTGAGAATACTCGACTTGGAAAAGTGCATAGAAAATAAAAAATGGTATTTAAATAATTTTATTCACATATTTCAAATATTTATGTAACTCATATTCATTCAAGAGCACATGAATTTTCTTGCTAACTAATTAAAAACTAAAGCACCGGTGAATTTCATTTACTAAACGACAAAGACAATGAAGACAACAACAACTGTTGATGTTGACATGGCATCATCTAAACGTTTAATCATCTCCGAACAATGATAACTCAAATACATACGACGTACAATATGCATGCAGTCATTATGTAACAAAGAGAGAGAGAGAGAGCTAGAGAGAGAAAGAGAAAGAGAGCGAGGCCAAAGCTACTACTACTAAAGAAGTTTCAAACCCTATCACAAATTGTAGAACAATAAGGAGATGACATGACCTAAGACGATAATTTTCCTACACACGAATGTGATGACTATGGAGAGCACAACAGCAACAACAGCAACAACAACAACAACAACTGAAGACAGACAAAGAGGTAGACATGACAGATATCAAACAGGCAAGCGGCATACAAGTGTTTCATGCAAATTATGATTACTCGTGCTATAGAAACTGTACGCTAGGGCGGGTCAGCTTCTACTGAGAAAAAAAAATGTATGTATTTTAAAACTTTACTGCTTATTTTGAAAGGACAGTCACTGTATCTGACTGAATATTTAGATTTTTTATATGTTCTCTCAATTTGCAGTCCCCTGAAAGAAAATCCATAATTATTCTAAGGATTTTTTAACTTTTCTTGAGACTTTTGGTTGCTTTTTTGGGGTTAAAGCTTCCAATTGAATGGTTTTTAAGAGCGCTGAAACACATTCGACGTACGCTTACAAAATAAGTAGTAAGAATTAAACCTCTTTTTTTTTGGTTCACCCTAATGTAGTACATGTAAATGTGTGTGTGTGTTTTTTTTCAAGCATTCAAGGACACAATCAGTCATACTCTACCATTCTACTATAGACAATCACACACATATATATTTACCATGAAAACGCATCACATATGCACACATGTGTGAATGAAGTGGCACGAAAATGATGACAATACAAATGATAAAATGAGCTTAACATGCATTTAAATGCAACCCAAGTTAACAAAATATATGCAGAGAGATAGAGAGAGAGAGAGTGTGTCAAGAGAGAATTATGCGGTGTTAAGGTAACCATAGTTTTTTTTTTTCCTTTTTTTTTTTGGTGTACATATGATGTTTATCTATGATGACGACTAGTGCTTTCTGTAAGACAAAAGTGTCAGTTACATATTTGAGAGTGCATTAAATGTGCCATTGTCATTGTTTGTTGTTTATATAAATTATAATATTATCAGAGACGTGACAATGGTGTGCGTTTTCATGTTTTTATTTTAAGATGGTTTCAATTAATTTCTGCAGAAATTAAAATAATTTCAGAACATGTTTAAACTCAGATTATGGTTCATCTCGAAATGATGTAAAAGAGTAAAAGAAAGAGAACTTCGAGTGACAATGTAGAAAATTACGAAAATACATGTTCATAATACATATATAAAAATTCCATTTATTTAAATTTAAATTCGTAGATTTTTAGTTCGTTGCACATATTTCGTTTTCAGACATATTTTATTTTCAGTTATAAATTTTCATAAATACTATGTTTATACACTTTTTTATTTTTTTATTTTACTAATATTACATACGATATTTAATACACTAAAATACAATACGCAATGTAATTCATCTGCTCTTTGTTCTCTCCCCACAATACCGTTTAACCAAAAAAAAGAGGTGAGAGAAGTCATTGTTGCGTACTCGTAAACGCAGGCGAATTGCCAAAAGTACATAATTTAAGGCGAATTCACAGATCGAGTACCACACTCTCTTTTTGGTATATAAGAGAGCGAAAACATGTTTTCTTTCTCCCTTTCTCTCTTTTTGACAGGAAATATGACATAATGAAAACCATGCACTACAAACATACATAGTGCAGTTATACTCAAATAAGAGAGTATTAGTTAAAAAGAAAGAGATCAAGAGAGCCGAAGAGCAAGATTGTTTTCTTTGTTGCTGTTTTCCCGATTGTGTTTTTTACGAAGGAGGGGAAACGAAAGCGAAGTAGAAATATTCATGGCAAAAAAAAAAAAAAATTACAATCGTACTCTTTCTTTAATCGTGCTCTTATGCTTGGTTTTCACTATGTCATATTTGCCATCAAAGAGAGAAAAAGAGAGAATTTTCTATATGAAATTTGCCAACATACCGTATTCCAATTTAAATCTTGTTCCATCTCAGATTTTGTTCTAATTCGGAGAGTATTTCAATTTTGAATAGGTTTCAATTCACATCGTTTTCCAGAACTTCTCAGAATATATACAAATATAAATTTTATTACATTGAATTTTAGAGAATAAATGGAGATTTATTCAAATGAGTTTTTGGGAATTAATATATGCACAAACATAAATGCTAAATATATTGAATTAAATATCTCAAAATGACAACAAAATTAGGTAAATTCAGTTATAACTTCTCAATAGAGAACATTCGCGCTAACCAAATCTTGAAATTTTGATTTCAACAGGTACATTCTTAGAAAAGAAAAGAAAAAAATGTGTAATGTTTTTTTTTTATGAGAAAATTCAATAAATACACATACATAAATAATCCAAACTATTGATTATTTGTTGAAAGCTCTTCAAAATTATTTTAATCTATTTGCCATAAGCTTAACATATGTGCAAAAGATATTTGAGATAGCAAGCATAAACACACAAAAATCCTTTATCTCATGTGTGCAGCTTCATCTGCAACACTCGAGATAACAAGGAAACTACAAGAATACACAACTATCTACATACATACATACATACAAACACTTAATGATAGTTAACTCCATTGATTTATAAAGCGATTATACGCTAAACTCAACCCAAGTGATAAAATGTTAGCACTTTCTATACACACACACACACACACACACACAAAACTCTTACCCAAAGAAATGAGACTTGTGAAAAGGTGAGAGAATTAATATTTGTGTATTATTATCATGTATGTATGTATGTTGCACGAATATGTTGCTGCAACGTGTGGTGTTTATGACATTGTTGAATTTTCTTTGCTTTTGCTTTTGAATTTCTTTTGTTTTCTTTGAGAGTATGTGTGTTGTTGCTTTTTGTCTGCTGCTGCTACTCCTGCTGCTGTTACTCATGTGTTGTTACCATTGTCAATGTTTTTGTATTGTCTTTTGTAAATGCTTTCAGCTGAAATAATTAATTCCTATGGTTGGGTGGAAAATGGAAACTGAAGAGAGAAAGAGAAAACGACATATAGAGATAGAAACAGAGAGAAGGAGATGGAGAGCTAGACGCAGTAAGAGAAAACTTTACAGAGAGCGAGAGAAGAAGATTGGAGAGGCAGACGCAGTAAGAGAAAACGACTCAGAGAGAGAGAGAGAGAGAGAGAAGGAAATGGAGAGACACACACACAGTATTAAGAAGAAGAGACACTACTTTATACTTTATCTTTATCAACTTCTTATAAATGCACATGTTGTATAGAGTTAATGAAAATTCTTCTTATTGGTTGTTGTTGGGATGGAAATTTTTTGGCATAAAGACACGCACACGCACACACTTGCATACACTTTCTTAAAGATATAAGAGCAGCATATGAATACTTGCAATCAATTATTTTCCCCCAAAATATATACGAAATATTTCACACAGCATATTATTTTCATATGTATATGAGAAATGATCGGTTGCTTTGCAATATTGCAAAGGTGAAAAAACTTTTGAAATATTTCACTTCTTCTTCCCTTATTGCTGCACCACTTATCGTGTGGTTTAATTAATCTTTACTCTTTTGTTTTGATACTTGTGATTCCAGTGTGTATCAGTTGCAGCACAGATGTAGTAACATCATTTGACAGATGTACACATACGCACTCACTCAAAAATGCTTAATTAAAGTGAACATTTGTGTGTCGTTTTTAAAATTAAATTTAAGTTCATTAACCACCTGTAATCATATAATATTATTTTTGTTATTGGTTTTCTTTTTCTTTATCTTTTGATGCAATAAACATTGCTGGTTTAGAGCTTTGCATATAAAAGTCTGAAAGACATTCATATAAATGGCTGAGAGCCTCTAGTATAAAAGGCTGAGAGACTTTGATATAAAATGCTGAGGGCCTTTCATATAAAATGCTGAGAGCCTCTCTTAAAAAAGTGAGAAAGCTCTCATAAAAAAGACTAAGAGCCTCTCATAAAAAAGACCTAGAGCCTCTAATATAAAAGGCTGAGAGCCACACATACATAAACAAACCCGGTCAGTTGTATTCTCTGATATAAAAGTTGAGAGACTCTGATATAAAATGCTGAGAGCCTCTCATATAAAAGGCTGAGAGCTTCTCATAAAAAATACTGAGAGTCTCTCTTAAAAAAGTGAGAAAGCTCTCATAAAAACGACTAAGAGCCTCTCATAAAAAAGACCGAGAACCTCTAATATAAAAGACTGAGAGACTCTGATATAAAATGCTGAGAGCCTCTCACATAAAAGGCTGAGAGCCTCTCTGTTTATGTCATCCATTGATTTCGATTCTTTTCTATTCTACTCCTTTCTATGTTTGGTACCCTTTCCAACTCTATCTTTTATCTATTCCTATTCTCTTCGTTTTTCTCTTCCCACTCAATTCTATCCTTAGAGTTCTATTCCTTTCTTTTCCTTATTATTATTCTTATGAATATTCTCTGCCGTGCCGGTCGCGATCTCTACATTTGTATATTTTTCATTTTCCCTTATTTCGATTCCAATAAACTTTGTATCATTTAAAACCGAATTCTCCAAAGTGTTTTTATTTCAAAAACTATAATTCACCGCCGATTTATACACTCTCATAAAAAAATACTGAGAGCCTCTCATAAAAAAGACTGAGAGCCTCTCAGAAATAAGACTGAGAGCCTCTCATAAAAAATACTGAGAGCCTCTCATAAAAAATACTGAGAGCCTCTCATATAAAAGGCTGAGAGCCTCTCATAAAAAATACTGAGAGCCTCTCATAAAAAATACTGCGAGCCTCTCATAAAAAATACTGAGAGCCTCTCATATAAAAGGCTGAGAGCCTCTCATAAAAAATACTGAGAGCCTCTCATAAAAAATACTGAGAGCCTCTCATATAAAAGGCTGAGAGCCTCTCATAAAAAATACTGAGAGCCTCTCATAAAAAATACTGAGAGCCTCTCATAAAAAAGACTGAGAGCCTCTCATAAAAAATACTGAGAGCCTCTCATATAAAAGGCTGAGAGCCTCTCACATAAAAGGCTGAGAGCCACACATACATAAACAAACCCGGTCAGTTGTATTCCGTACTGTATGTATATATTAATTGAATCATATGAGAGTCTGAGGAAAAAAGAAAAGAAAGAGATGGTAAAATTTAGAGCAGCGTTTGCCACCTATACATACACAATGATTGATTGAGCACTCTTTCTATGGAAATGAGCTGTGTGCGTGTAAAATTTCTTACGCTCATTAGCGTGCGTGCAAATCTTTGGTCTACGCTGCTTTAGAGCAACGATGGCCAATGAACAACTGAAATCTTTCGCTTTTTGTTTTAAGATGAGGTAGAAAATTCTGTTCCTTGATTCAGATTCAGCATCATAAATTCTATCTCAGAAATTATAACTGCAGCTCTTGGATCGGACAAAAGTAAAAATCTCGAAGGCAAAAAATGATTATATTCCATTAAATCTTATGCCAAATTTTAAAAAAATTCTGACGACGAAAGAGACCTTAATCAAGCCAAGGCAAGAGAATGCGTTTGATATTTTAAATATAAATTCGGTCATAAAGTGTTTTTCCTTTACATTTCATTTTAATACTAATTGACGGCAAAAAACATCTCAACAATTCTAAACTATGTTTTTTTTTTTATTTAGACAATTCCACACATTTCTTATTTTGATGATGTACAAAAGGTCTGCATAAAATCATAAAATATTAAATAACTCATAAACTCACAAAATAAATGCAATAAAATTCTTCAACCAAAAGAGAAAAATTGTAAAACTTTTGTTTGTATGCATGTAATATGCAAATTAAAACAGCTTGCAAAATAAAAGCAAATACAACGATTTAGTAGCAGATCTCATTTCTTTTTTTTATGTACGACCGACAATAGCTATCAAAAATTTCCAAATAATTAAGTTTAGTTAGGTGGCTGCGTAACCCTAACAAGCCTCATATTTTTATGAAACTCACAATTCACTGGAATAAAATATGGATTGTAAAATAGTCATTTGGGTTAATAATACATAACTCCAAGTGGGTCGAAAACAACAATAAACGGGATATACATTTTTGAGAGACGACAATAACAAATGAGGTTAGATTAAGCTATTTAAAGTGGCATAAAAGATTTACTAGCGGCTGTGTGGTTGTTAAAAGTGACCAAATGAGATAAAAAGCTAAATAAAAAATAACAAAAAAAATATAGTAAATTTGTGTGTAATAAAAATGAAAAATTCTCAAAATATTTCTTCATCATTGAGTCCATTGTGTTGAATTTTAAACAACCCTACTTGCATAATAGTAGTAAATTTATGATATAATTATAAAGAAAATAATAAGAAATTTGTATGTTTTGTGTAATAAATTACGAATATATTAAAAAAAAAAGTACAATTGATTTTATTGCTAATTTTAAGTTTTGATCACTTGAGGCGAATTCACCGCGCTCAAAAATTGAGAATGTAAAAGCTTATGAAAAAAAAAACAAAAAAAAAGAGAGTGCAGTATTCGGTCGGTGATTGGTCAAATTGGTGAAATTTTTGTTCGACGAGTACCAAGAAATTGTTGTTGCATAGACACAGACACCATTTTGGTGTTCTTTGTTTGACGAACATATCACATTTCTATGGTAAAGACTCTCTCTCTCTTTGTGTTTGGTACAACAACAATTTCATGGTACTCGCCTAGTACTTAGGTTCTCTCTCTACCTGAAAGAGAGACACCAAGAGAGAACAAATCTCACAATATACACAGAAGATGAACCAAATTCTTGATAATATAACGAATCACTTAATATGCATTTGAATCCAACAACAATTGAGAACACTTGGCATAATTGTTCAAGTAAGACGAACATTTTAGAGATGCATTTTATGAAATGGGTACAAAAATGAAAGTTGGAAGCAAATAATTAATCTATATATTTATTAGTGTAACTACAATTTTATTCCAGAAGATTGGTTCTCTTTTGATATTTGTTTTTCATAAAGAGATTTCTTCCTCAAAAAACTAGCCCCAGTTACTGGGGCCTTACCGACTAGTACTATTTTATTACTTAATAATAAATTATAATTTTTTAATTTTGATAAAAAAAAAACAAATTTTTAAAATATCATATAAATCTGTTTTCTTTATTAGCAAATATTATTAAGTAACTTGAACGTGTTAAGAGTTAATAAATAATATCAAAATCGTGGTTGTAATTTAATTAATCAATTTCAAGATCACAACGATTAATCCTGCTAGTATTTTTATTACTTTGACTGGCAAATGAAACCCAAATATAAATTATTTTTCAGCATCCAGTTTTATACCAACCAGAAGAACCATTAATACATAAATGTACGTTTTTTGAAATAAGCGACTCTCATATATACAAAATTATGATGCATTATGCAATATCTTGTAATGGTGCCAGAAACAATGATCCATGCACCATAAATTTCAGCACGAAAATGCATTTTTATAAGAAACATTTTTTTGACAAAACAGTTTATAATTACTCTTCTAGTAAATATTGGTTCATAAGTAAATACAACAAAAAAACTCAAATGTCAAAAAACAGTAAAATTAAGGCGAATTCAGCTCTCATAAATTGAGAGCGCAAAAACTTCATATACAAAGAGAGAGAGAGAGAGAAGAAGAAGAGAGCGCACTTATTTATTTAATATTACTAATTACAACAATAAATTATTACAGCAACTAATGTTAAAAAAGAGTCCAAACAACCAAGAGCTTTCAACTTGAAGACTAACAAAATTCTTGTTATTTAACGAATAATTTTATATGTGTTGACAATCAACAACTACAACTGAATGTATGTATGGTCTCAGCATATTTGCTTTCTGTAAATATCAACAAATATTAACGGGTGTTCTAAACGAACTGTACTTCGATAAGTTAATAAAATTAGTGCATAATAAATAAGCGGTAACTTAAAATTTTTCATATTAAAATAATGGATTTACGAAACAATAAGACTAATCCAGAAATTAATACAGACGAAATAAAAAACGCTGCTAAAATATACGAAATAATACCGTGTGGAAGTGATCTCATTCATTGTTTAATCTGTAATCAGGTATTTTTTAATATGAATGACTTTGAGGAACATAAAAGAAAAATTCATGATTACTACCACTGGAGTGAGTAACAAACACACATGATTACACACGACTGTCTGAAGTGAATAGAAAATAAGTTTATCATTTTATGGTGCATCTAACTTAATGTGGAAAAATTTTTGTGGTTAATATATTTTGTGACTATGGAGTTTTTTTCCTTTTTTTTTTTTTTTGCGATAATCATTTAGTTCTTTGTTCAGAAATTCGTTAAAAGTGGATTCTTTAAGGGGAGTCAAACGAACGAGTGCAGAAACTCTCTTTCCGATTTTTTTTATATATGAAGTTTTTATGGTCTCAAATTCAGAGAGCGTTGTTTTATACGAAGTTTTTCGTTCTCTTGAATTGTTTTTTTATATGAAGTTTTTCGTTCTCATGAATTGTTTTTTTTTATACGAAGTTTTTCGTTCTCTTGAATTGTTTTTTTATATAAAGTTTTTCGCTCTCTTGAATTGTTTTTTGATATAAATTTTTTCGTTTTATTTTTGTATGAAGTTTTTAGCTCTCTTGAATGCTTTTTTTTATATGAAGTTTTTCGTTCTCTTGAATTGTTTTTTTATATAAAGTTTTTCGCTCTTTTGAATTGTTTTTTTATTTGAAGTTTTTCGTTCTCATGAATTGTTTTTTTTTATACGAAGTTTTTCGTTCTCTTGAATTGTTTTTTTATATAAAGTTTTTCTCTCTCTTGAATTGTTTTTTGATATAAATTTTTTCGTTTTATTTTTATATGAAGCTTTTCGCTCTCTTGAATTGTTTTTTGATATAAATTTTTTCGTTTTATTTTTGTATGAAGTTTTTAGCTCTCTTGAATGCTTTTTTTTATATGAAGTTTTTCGTTCTCATGAATTGTTTTTTTTTTTTATACGAAGTTTTTCGTTCTCATGAATTGTTTTTTTTTTTTATACGAAGTTTTTCGTTCTCTTGAATTGTATTTTTTTATATAAAGTTTTTCGCTCTCTTGAATTGTTTTTTGATATAAATTTTTTCGTTTTATTTTTGTATGAAGTTTTATTTTTGTATGAAGTTTTTAGCTCCCTTGAATGCTTTTTTTTATATGAAGTTTTTCGTTCTCTTGAAATGTTTTTTTTATATAAAGTTTTTCGCTCTCTTGAATTGTTTTTTTTTTTTATGAAGATTTTGTTCTGTTGAATTGTTTTTTTTTTATATAAAGTCTTTCGCTCTCTTAAATTGAGAGCATAAAAACTTCATATAAAAAAGCGAAAAGAGAGTGAGGCGAATCCAGCTTTATAGTTTTCTGTATATATTAAAAAACTATATAAAAAAACAATTTTTAAATAATTTTATTTTTTACGAAATCTTAACAGCCGATAGATATCAAGCGACTATGAATTTATGCACCAATCGCGTACATTATATACTTTGTCTTAATCACTACGCTAGTATAATTCAATTTCAAGAACACACGAATGATGAACATGTTAGAGCGTATTTAAATAATAAATAATTGAAATAAATAATATATAACAAAATCTTTTTTTTTTTTAGAATCATATATTACACCGGAAGGACAACTTGCATATAAATGTTCGTTTTGTAAAATAATTGACTCAGATATTTTTGAAATTTTTAAACATTTAAAATGCCAAGCAAGTAATGCTCCCAGAAACAAAAGTCCATCTAAGAATGAAATTAGTTCTACAGCTCCAACTCTTCCACTTAAAGAATCTGAATTGAATCTAGAAACTTCCACATCATCCCATGCAAAACCAAATAAAGAATTTCAAACTGATGGAAAAGAAAAATCTTCTGAAACTGCAAATCACACTACAACTGTGTCGGAAACAATGAATGCTTTTAAATTGGATCCTATTGAGTCATCATCAGCATCACCCCATATGATTATGCAGGCGGTCTTACAAGCAACTGAAGAAGTTTTTGAACCTGATGCTGAATCTAGCTCTTCAACGAGTACTATAAATGAAACGCTGGGAGGAAACCACAAACTACCAACACCTAACTCTCCTGACTACTCACCACCTCCAACAAAGAAGATATGGAGAGTGTGGAATTAACAAGGAAACTGTTTTTTTTTTTTTTTTTTTTTGAAATCAAATTTAGCTATTTAAATTTGGAAAACCTTTGACGAAGATAAATAGTTCTTATGCCTGAAATAATTGATAGATATGTTACTAAAAACGAGCTCCAAGAGTAAAATTCACTACTATACAATCTGAATTTTTTAACTTAACCAAATTTCTACAACCAAAACAACCAAATAAATTGTTCTACATACATACTAACAAAAAAAAAAATAAAACATTCAATAAAAAAAAAAGATAAAAAATATTTCAACAATATAAAACACTTTGAGGGATTTTTGCGGTCTTATACACATGTAAAAAATAGCAAGGATAAGCAAAACTATTTGCGTTCGTTTGACAAGAATTCATAACAAAAAAATGACCGAAAGTATGCAGGATATACTAAGTATACATAAATTGCGTAAGCTTAAATTAAGCATAAAACTAACCAAGCGCAAAAAAGGATACTTTATTCTTTATTTTATTTTATTACATACTCATAAACTCATAAATGCCCGAAGGTATGCAAAGAAGGAAGTGTCAAACGAAGGTGTTGGAAGAATGAAAAAAGGGTGAGCAGAAACACACCCATACACACATATATATTTATAGCAATATAAAAAAAAAAGAGAGAAAAAATATTATCAACGTGAGGTATTTGCATAGCTGTACCCAAAAAACAAAAAAAAAACAAAAAAAAAAACAAAAAAAATGAGGCAAAAAAAAAATAAAGAGAATAATGAAACCAAAAGAGAAGATTTGTGAGAGCAAAAAAGGTGAAAATAGAACATACACACACACTCACACACACACACTTATATGCATTCACATATATTTGGATTTGTGCAGAAATAATTTTGGGATAAATAAATTTCAATTTTTCGAAGCTTATCAAGAATTTGCACCTTTTTCTTATTTTCTTTTACTGTTTCTTCTTTTCGTCTTTTGCTTGTTTGCCACAGTTGCCGCATAGTAATAAGCCTAATAGAAAAATGTTAGAGAACTGTAAGATGCAACAGCACAGGAAATCTGTAAATACGCAACATCAGGAAGACATAAATAAAAATTCCCACGTTGTTTTTGTAATATAAAAATATATAAATATGTATGTGTGTGTATATATGATGACGCCATGCTTAGGATTTATTTATAATGAATAAATATAAATATCTGATCATAACATAAGATAAACGTATTTGGAAATATTTCGGTCACATAAGAGCAACAAAAATATCTATAGCAACTTTAACGCTATTCACAAAATTTTATTTAGTTATTTACTTGTGTATTCACATGAGTGTGTATGTGTGCATACCCAGTAGGAACAGAAATATTTTCAAGCAATTCTCAATCAGAGTAATGCAAATGTATTGTTACATTATCAGCAATTGCAGCTTTCTTCCGGAGAAGTACTAATATTAACATATAAAATTTAATAATTTTTAAACGGTTGATCTTAGAGTTTTGATTTTTTTTTATTATTTAATTGATAATATTTTACAAATTACAAAAAAATAGAACCTTTATAGTTCTAACCACTATTTATGAACTCGTGGACCTTTTTTGGTAAGCCTTCCATTAGAGATTTGATAGTTGTTTCAGACACCTTTCTGGAACAGTTTGCCCATCTCCATCTCCAAAAATCTTCGATTTTTGTGACACATTTTTTGTGCTCTTTAAGTTTCTTTTCACAAGAGCCCAATTTCTCTCCACGGGTCTTAGCTCTGGACACTTCGGAGGATTGAGATTGGCCTCTCTTGGTACAAAAACTATGTTATTACTTAGGGACCACTCTAGAGCTTTCTTGCCGTAGTGACATGATGCCAAATCGGGCCAAAAATATGTGGACACATTGTGCTCTCTTATGAAAGCAAGAAGTCTTTTTTTCAAACATTCTTTGTTGTATATTTCGGTATTTATAGAGCCCACTGTAACAAATGATTTGCTTCTTTTGCTGCAACTGCATATAGCTTGACATACCAGGAATTTTTTAGGAAATTTTGTCTGCTTTTGGATTCTAAATTGTTCTTCGACATTTCCTCGAGCATCAGCAATATAAAAATTTTGACCCGGAAGCTGCGTAAAATCTGCCAGTACATACATTTACGTCGTCCGTTATACAACATGAATATTTTTGTATGAAATTCGATTTTAATTTCCGAGCCCTACTTTTGGCGTCTACATTTTTTGCAGCATTCCTGTCCGGAAATTTTTGGACTTTGTATGTTTTCAAACCTGCATTGGCTTTCACTTTTCGCACCAAATAGTCAGAGCACTGGGCTAACTGGGCAGCTTTTCTACCAGATGTGTTTGGAGATCTTTTCAATATGCTTTCTATTTTCTTGGCTTTCCCAATATCATGTGGTCCTTGTTTTCTTCCCCGAACCAGGTTTCCTATCGATGGCCAGATTCTCCTGAAACTGTTCAATAACATTGGAAACAGTTTGACGGCAGACCTTCAATTATTTGGCCAATTTTTTGTAGGACCAATTTGGATTTTTTTGAAAATTTTTAATAATTTTAAAACGTACTTCTTTTTCTTCACTCATTTTGATCAAAATGACAATGAATCAACATGTTTGTCATTAAAAATAACAACTGACATTTTCTTCAAAGATAACTAGATCAAAGAAATGTTTAAATTTTTCACCCAAAAAAAATTATTAGGTAAAACGTGTGCTAAGATTTTTTCAATCTCACTCCTTAGTTTTTTGATTTAACATTCTGAATCGTTTAACAGCACAGAATCGTTTAACAGTTGCGTATGATTTTCCATTTTCAGAATGGCTTAACAGTACAGAATCGTTTAACAGTTGCGTATGATTTTCCATTTTAACATTATTCAGAATCGTTTAACAGTACAGAATCGCGTAACAGTTGCGTATGATTTTCTATTTTAACATTATCCAGAATGACTTAACAGTACAGAATCGCTTAACAGTACAGAATCGTTTAGGAGTTGCGTATGATTTTCCATTTTAACATTATTCAGAATGACTTAACAGTACAGAATCGTTTAACAGTTGCGTATGATTTTCCATTTTAACATTATTCGGAATGACTTAACAGTACAGAATCGTTTAACAGTTGCGTGTGATTTTCCATTTTAACATTATTCAGAATGACTTAACAGTACAGAATCCCTTAACAGTACAGAATCGTTTAACAGTTGCGTATGATATTCCATTTTAACATTATTCAGAATGACTTAACAGTACAGAATCGTTCAACAGTTGCGTTTGATTTTCCATTTTAACATTATTCAGAATGGCTTAACAGTACAGAATCGCTTAACAGTACAGAATCGTTTAACAGTTGCGTATGATTTTCCATTTTAACATTATTCAGAATGACTTAACAGTACAGAATCGTTTAACAGTTGCGTATGATATTCCATTTTAACATTATTCAGAATCGCTTAACAGTACAGAATCGTTTAACAATTGCGTATGATTATCCATTTTAACATTATTCAGAATGGTTTAACAGTACAGAATCGTTTAACAGTTGCGTATGATTTTCCATTTTAACATTATTCAGAATCGTTTAACAGTACAGGATCGTTTAACAGTACAGATTTGTTTAACAGTAGAGTCGACTTTTCATTTAACACTCAAATAGTACATAATCGCTTAGCAGAGTACAGAATAATTGGAAATCGAACTTCAGGGAAGAGTAATGTGTGCGTTCTCACTCAAGCGACCATACGAACAAAATGTTTCATTTTTCTTTTTTTTTCCAACACAACAATTGCAATAGAATATTTTTTTTTTTTTTCGTTTTGTTAAAAGTGGAAATGTGCACGCTCATTTTTCTCCTTCTCTCTTTTGCTTTAACACAATCACTCAAGCGAACAAAGTGTTTCGTTTTTCTTTTCGTTCCAACTCAACATTCACAATAGAGTATCTACAACCGAAGCCAATTGAGAGTGTTTGCAGGTTCAATTATGCAGTCGCAAGCCTGTATACTTATACCACAAAGAGAGACTTACTCTATTTCCTCATTTAAAAAACAAAAATTAATAAGCGGTCTTTCGTTAAATGTCTTGAGCGAATTGAACTCATTCTTTCTCTCTAACACTTATTTCTCACAGAAAGCGTTCCTCAAAAGGTGAACTCAGCAACCGAGTCGTTTTTTTACATGAAGTTTTTCGCTCTTTTAAATTGAGAGCACTCGGTCGGTGAATTCGCTTTAAGACTCTAAGTTAAAGAGCGCTCATAGTTTTTCGCTCGATTAATATTTCTCACTAGAAAGTTTTTGAAATGATAAACTCATTTCAATAACGGCACCTGACAAAATCTGTAAAGAAGCAACACCAATCATTACCCATTGGGTATAATAAATTCTTACTTGTCACATTATGATTTGATGGGATTTTTCCATGTTTTCGTATTTTTTTTTATTTTTCGCATAGTTTGTTTGTGCATGAAAATGAAATGGCATTAGTGAATCAAAATTTTTGCAAATTGAATTTTATTTTTGCTACTTCCCACACACACACACACATATACACTCACACAACGACAGTGACAGCAATGAACAGCAACAGAACATGAAATGCAAGGCAAGCTTTTGAAAGGCTTCAGCTTCCCACAATGCCAATAGCATGACAGCCACAACAACAACAACAACATCGACAAAAACAAGAAGCAAACAAAAACATATAGATGCTAGCATGTCTGATAATATTACATGTGAAGTATCCCATAAGCCTATACTCGTATTATATGCCATGTCGAGTTGTTACTCTCGTGTGCATATATGTATATGTGTATGTGTGTGTGTGTGTGTGTGATGCTCATCTGCTTGGTTGCCTGTCAAACCATATTCAACGTAATGTCCTCTAAAACGGCGCTTAATACCAACAGAAAAGCTAAATGGCCAACGTTGACAAACGTTGTGTGAAAAGTTGGCAACAGCAGCAGGAGCAACAAAATATGAAAAATCTCTCTCGCTCAACAACAACTGCAAAAACGAAAAAAAAACGAAATGGTAAAAATTTTGCTTTTTTCAGCTGAGTTGGCAAAAAATAAAAAAACAAAAAAAAAGAAGGATTTTAAAATTTCCATTGGCAATGTACCCACACACACACACACATATACAAGTATATATTATATGAGACTGTGTGTGTGCTTGGAGGTGAATTTCTATAGCATATGAGCACATAAAACCAAAAACATATGAGAGGAAAAAAAGAAGAGCGGCATGAAACAGTTACGAAATGCTCTAATCCGCTTTTGAGCTGAACAACCGTTGGACAGATAGGCAGGCAGGCAGGCAGCAGCTGGACAGACAGATGGACATGAAATGTCCATATTGATTTAAATCCACGTGTGTCCATTTGCGGACAAAAATAACTTTTTGATAATACTTTCTGTTTTTTTTTTTTTTTTGCTTTGCTTTGCTTTTTATTTTGGCCACAAATGACAATGAACTTAAAAAAGAAGCAGGAAAAAAAAAAAAGAAATGCCTGCCACAATTTCCTTTTCGTTTTTTTTTTTTGCGGGTAATGGGAAAAGGATTAGATTTCACGGGAGACCAAGAGGATGCTCCAAAAAAAAAATAGAGTATTTCAATACATTTTACCTGTCAAGTTAATTAACCATATATATGTATATGTGTGTTTGTAAGTGTGTGTTTGGACTTTGTGACATTGACGCGTTTTTCTTATCGAATGACTAATTCAAAAGGTAGGAGAAAGGCCGGCTTCAAGTTACTTAACTTAAGGCGATTAATGAATTTCACACACACACACACACAAAAACTTCGCAAAAATCTCTGAGCCTCTCTTTCGCTCTTCGAACACACTAAAGCTTTCACCACTGACGGTTGCGAGAGCATGATGTGGGGAGAGCAAATCTTCTATATTTCTATATTCATACAAATTTTTTTAATAGCTTTTCTCATTGGCCAAGTATTTGTTTGGCTTAAGGCGAATTCATTTACTGAGTACTGCACTCTCTTTCGTTATTTTTTTTAATATGGCGTTTTACAGTCTTTTAAAGTGAGAGAATAAAAACTTCGTAGCAAAAAAAAAAAAAAAAAACCGTAAGAGAGAATGGCACAAGGTTGATGGAGTTTTTCGCTCATTTAAATTAAGAGTACAAAATCTTTATAGATACAATAAAAAACGAAAAGAGAGTGAATTCGCCTTTAAAAATCATGACAATCAAGCATCAACAAAAATCTCTTTTTTCAAATTGCATTTCGATTTCACTAGGGCATTAATTGTTAAAAGTAATTTAAAATAATTAAAAGTAATCTTTGTTTTAAGCCGCTCGTCAATATTAATTCTACACCAATTCCGTCTCCAAAAATTAGATTTTGAAACGTTTTCAAACATTCACATCACAAAATGAAAGCAAGGAAAAGTGAAAAAAAAAATTTTTGTTATATGCATACATGAACAACTTGCCTCAGCTACTATTATTTTCTTTTTTCGCCTTTCTCCAACTCTTTGTTAGAATTTAGAGATTCGTTTTTTATATACATACATACATGACTACATCTAAATGTTGTACACTATAGAACACTGTAGAAAGATGAAAAGTTTATTTCGAAATCAAGTGAAAATTCACTCGAGTGGATTAAAAGATTAGAGCGAGATTATGAATCGCTGTGGTGTGAGTCTCGTTCTCGCTCACTATCTCACTTTCTCTTTCCGTGCTTCTAGCCTAAAGTATTTGTGCAACTGCTGCTGTTAAGTTGAGGTTTGTTCATTTGGTTTGTTCATTTTTTTGTAGTTGTTGTTATTCGTATGTATTATTAACTTTAACATGTTAACATGTTACAATAAAAAGAACCTTTTACAAACCAAATTAAACTAAAAAAAAAAATAAAAAATTTAATGAAATAAAATAGCAACAGCTTTTCTTACTTGGTTTATATGATTGAGGTATTTTTTTGTTTTTTTTTTGTTTTGAATACACCCAAGAAGGGGGAATTTTTAATAATTCCTTTGATTGTATTCAGTGAATCGAAAGTTATTTTAAAAGCAATTGAATTGAATTTTGTAGTAAATAATTTTAGAAAGAAATCTGTAAGGTCAGAAATCAGATAAGGACAGATCTTCATGACCTCTTCGCTGATTCTCGCCATGCAATAGTTTAATGCCTGATTTTCACCATGTCTAAGTCAATCAAATTTGCCAGCATGTTGGCAAATTTCATATGGGAAATTCTCTCTTTTTCTCTCTTTGATGGCAAATATAACGTAGTGAAAACCAAGCATAAGATGCGACTACAACCGAGTTCGTAAAACCTCGCAATTGAGGCGAAATATTATTCGCTTCAAGAGCGGCTCACTTCGCTTTCTCATTTTTGAATAAAAAAATTAATGAGCGAGCGCTCTTTCGTTAAATTAAACTCATTCTTTCTCTTTTATACTTATCGCTCAAAGTTTTTCGCTCCATTGATATTTCTCACTAGAAAGTTTTTACAATGATAAACTCATTTCCATGGCAGAATTACATCAAGTGGTAGTAACAGCATTACAAGTACAACAACATACTGCTTTGTTGCTATGAAAACCCAGAAATGCCAAAAATACAAAAACAAATGCATTGAGAACAAACAAAACAGAAACAAAAAAGTTAACAGTTTTGAGTCTCTTCATATAAAGAAAAATGATAGAAGAAGAAGAGAGAGAGTTGAAGCTGCTTTCACCTGTTATAATTTCGCAATGCTCATTTCGATAACGGCACTATATATTTTTTACCCACAACGCAACTCTTTGTATCTCATTCTCACTCACTCTCATCCATACTTTCGCTTGATTTTACAGTTGAGGCGAAAAAAAAGAGCACTCAGTAAGAGCGAATTTTGATTGCTCTACTTAGTCTGGACTACAACCAGATCGTAGTTGTACCAAAGTAAGTACATGGAAGTTCTCTCAGTAAACTTTTTTAAACGTTATTAATGAGAGAGAGAGAGAGAGCTTCGAAACATTTTTGTATTATATGCAGTTTTCACCCTTATAACCGCCTTCTCTTTAGTCATGCCATGCCAGTTAAATGAAAATCACGTTTACGTTCAATATTTTTACCCACGTACATGAATATAAGTATCTTTAAATTTAATGCACATTATTTATCAACTACTTAGAATTTATAGGCCAAGTGTATGCGTATATGAGCATGCAGAAAAGCTCACTCTCACCCACACACACACACACACATACATATACTACAAAAAAAAAAATCAAAAAAAAAGTAGCATAAATTGTTGAAACCTCCACTTAATTACAACTAAAACGCAACTGCTCAATTTTTTCTTCTCCTTTGCTTGAAATTGTAAAGCGCGCGGGGAATGAAAATTTCATATAAACAAAATAAAAAACTTGAAGAAAAACTTTCACTAAATTCATAAAAGCATATTTTTCTTAGCAAATTTTTCCCAGCTATTTCCTCTCTCTCTCTCCCTTTCCTTCCGCCGCTGCACCGACGTCACCCTTCTTCTTCATCGTTCGTCGTTCTTTTACAATGAATTTTTGCTCATATTTTAAAAATTTACTTTCTTTCAACTACTTATTTCTTACTTTCTTACTGGTTGGTTGCTGCTACGTTTGTGATACTGATTGTTAAACTGTTGTGCGTAGCGGTTTACTTGGAAAAGTAAAAAGGAAAAACTGAGTGAGAAGAGAAGGGGAAAAAGTGAAAGAAAAAACTTTTCTGCCACAAATATGTACATATTTACATGCATATATGTACTACACACACACGCACACACACACATACACACAAAATAAAAACAACAAAAACTTTTACCCACTTTTCACGTAGTTAGTTTGAATTTTACAAAAACTTACCACACTCTTCTACACCAATGCTTCTAAGCTGTTTCGCATGCAACTTACTTGCTCACACAACAGTTCTCTCTCTCCCTCTCTCTCTTTAGCTGCTATTGCATGAAATGCCTTTCAAGCTGTTCATGAGACCACTTTCAAAATGTATGTCAAATTTAATTAATTTCTTGATTTATACGCAAAACTTTCAACACTTTTAATTTTTTGTTTTTTTTTTTTTTTTTTCTTGAAATTTTTTTCTTTGTTTGCTTTCAGTTTACTACACACAAAATTCACTACACCGCACTCTCCTTTGAACTCTCCTTTCGACTCTCCTCTACACCTTCTCTTCTCTCACTCTTTGTTTCACACTCTTCCCCTTCATTAACTTAGCTACTTTCAGTCGATTTGTATTCGCACACCAGTATAAAACCGAAAAACGTTTTGGCGCCCTTGAGGGCAGGGTTCCATTCCAAATTGATGTTGTTGTTGTTTTCGTTGAGGCCAGTAAGTTAAGGATTCTCTTAACGCTTTTCATTGTTTTTTTCTTTGGAAGGTTTTTTTTTCTTTTTTTGTATTGCCTCAGGCAAACAAATTTCAGTGAAATGCTTACGTTGCATATAACAAACAGCAGGGGAGGAAAAAGGAAAAGGATGAAAAATTCATGTGTTTGCTTGCATTGCCTATTGGCGCATACATACATACATACTTATATCTGTGTATAAAGATCTCTTCATTTCACATTTCACCATTTCAACCCAAGCAATCTACAATCTCTCTGCTTTCGTACTCGCGTATGTCACGTCGAAAATCCATAAAATATCAACATGTTCATGTTAACAAAAAATAAAAAAAAAATAAAATAAAAAAAATTTGGTGTGAATGTGTTACTATTTTTTATTTTCATTGCCCTGTGTGCTGCTATTGTAGCTCTTGAGATATATTTCACATTAATTGCACCCTACCTCATCATAGTTGAATATTTCAAGTAATTTTTGTTATAGGAAGTTTTTCGCTCTCTTAAGTTTTTAAATTTAATGAGAGTAAAAATCTCTTTAAAAAAAAAACAAAAGAGAGTAGGTCATTCGGTCGGTGAATTCGCCTTAAACAGTAGATCGATCTTAATTAATTAATTTGGCACCTGCTTTATCCTTGTCTCTCTCCCATTCTCTTTCAAAACTTGCAACCAACTGAAAAAAAAAATCTACGCAAGAAAATCTCACTCTCACGAGTTTTTCATATCTGAGTTGTTAACAACGTTAATCATATGGAACACTACATACTTTAGTAAGAAATGTGTAAATGAGCTTTTTCGACGAGAGTGTGCTCAGCGAACTCGTTAACGCATTACAAGTCTCGACGAGTACAACTACTTCGTTCACTCATACTTACATGCACAATTGCATATACGTGCAATGAAAAATTTGTATGTGTATGTGGGATTTTCTTGACAATTCGCAAAATATCATAAAACTCTCTTGCTCTCTCTCTCTCTGACATTTTCGCTCAAATGTACAGCTACGGCGAAATGCTTCGCAACATTTTACAACAACAAAAAATTATTCTCACACATCTTCGCTGAAATGTTTAACGGGTCTTAGACTCACTCTCTTTCTATTGCTTTTGTACTCTCTCTCTCTATCCTTTGAAAATTATTAAGGCGAATTCATTCACCGACTGCTGCATTCTCTTTCTGTTTTTTTTTATATGAGAGCGAAAACAATTCATATAAAGAAAAAACTAAAAAAGAGTGCGGTCGCTGAATTCGCATTTAGGTGGAGTATACATTTGCAATAAAATAGATGTAATTTCTCTGAGAACATTTATTTAAGAGTATATTGCTTCTTTTCTTTATTTACCTCAGTAATTTCCTCTCTAAAAGACTTTCTGAGGGTAACTAGCGGCAATTTCTTTACAGATATAAGCTCCGCCTTATACTGCAGATTAAACGGTCACAAAGAAACGAAAACCATTTGGGCACGTTCGTCGATTGTTTCTCTGCTAATTTTAACTCCTCCAGTATAAAATTACTTCAGCTCATTATTGCTGATGAGGCACATAGACTAAGTAGTGTTAGTGGTAGGTCTAACACAATAGTTTTAAGATTTGTATCTTGTAGTACTAGGATGCCAAAGGATTAACCCTCTCGCAGTCAGGTCAGCCTACTGGCGGGCAACCGCTCGATACAATTTAAAAGACTTTTTAAAATGTTTTAAGTGTATTCATGCCACTCAGTTGATAGATGAGTGGCTTCAGTACTCTGTGCGTTGTTTCGTTTTGATTCTGTCGTCAGTTGAAAGTCAGATTTCAATTAAGTAATTAACTAACAAAAATTATTTTGGGTTATATTAAAATTATATGCGATAATTTTATTTATTGAAAAAAAAAAAAATATTTTTAGTTGTTTGTTGGAGTTGAAAAAGTATTAGGAAGTAGGAAATTCATTATATTTACATTAATGCAATTTGAATACATAATAGTTTTTAACTTTTTCATTTATTGGGACCATAAGTTTTTTGATGGACCTCCTATTTTTTCACCTTGAGCAAAAATAGTGACCTTAATTTGATTTTCGACTTCATTTCCGAGTTTTATACATTTAAATCAACCAATCCTATCATTTTTTAATGCGGGAAAAAATTGTCCTGCTAGAGGGTTAAGTAAATAAATAAAATAAAAATAGTATGCAAAAGTTTTTTGCAATAAAAAAATGTGCAGCTACAGCGAAATGCTTCATAACATATTACAACAACAACAAATTATTCTCATACATCTTCGCTGAAATGTATAACGGGTCTTAGACTCACAATCTGTCAATTGCTTTTTCTCTTTCTCTCTCTCTTGAAAGTTATTAAGGCGAATTCATCAGTGATCAGTGATGCATTTTCTCTTACAAGCCTTAGACTCATATTATTTCTATTGCTCTCTCGCTCTTTCCTGAAAATTATTAAGGCGAATTCACCAACCGAGTGACGCGTTCTCTTTACTTTTCTTCTTTTTTTATAAGAGAGCGCAAACACTTTATATATAAAAAACGAAAGAGAGTGTGGCCACTCGGTCGTTGAATTCGCCTTTAGGCGGAGTTTGCATCTACAAGGAAAATCTTTTTGATAGTAAATTGCTTTTAAAAAGCGATCGCAGGTTTTTTGTTTTTTCTTTTCTTTTTTGCTTGTTTATCTCAGCAATTTACTCTCAAAAATACTCTCTGAGAGTAGCTTGCGAATACTACTACGGATTAAACGATTACAAGGAAAGGTAAGCACTTGAACACGATCGTCGATTGTTTTTCGGTTACCTTTCGCTCCTCCCGTATAAAATTATTTCAGTTCCATAGCACTAATTAAACATATGGAAAACATTTTTGTTTTTGTTTTTTTTGATTATTTTTCTTAAAATTTATATAAACTGCTTCTCGTTAAAATTTATACTCAAGTTATATAATAGAAAATGCAGCCATTTGTTATAGTTTTCTGTTTGCTTACCAACAACATTTTATTGTGTGCATTACTTTTCGACATCGCTTTTGACTGCAAAAGTCTCCTTCATTCGTTTACCTATGCATAATTCCCCATTTCATTCTTACTTTTTCCAAAAAAAAAAAAAAACAGCAACAAGAACTTTACACTGCAAGTGCAAACTTTCTGTCCACACACACACACACATATAAATATATACTGGAAATCTTGATTGGGAAAGTTGCACATAATTCTACTCTGTTCTGTATTTTTGTTAAAATTTTATACAAAATTTTCAAAAATTTTTTTTTCCTTTCCCTTACATCTTCCTTGTGCTATTTCCCTTATCAAACTCATAGATATAGATACACCTCTCTTCAACTTTGTCTCAGCAACATTCAGCACTGAACACTGAATCCTTTCATCATATTCTATTTTTTTTTTTTAATTTTTTTTTGCATTGTGGTTTGCGCACATTTGTTGTACCAATTGTAATTAATCTTTTAAAGTTTTCTTTGGTGTTATTTTGTGGATTTTGTCGTAGTTGTTGTTGTAGGGTGCTGTTGTAGTGTTTTCGTTGCTAGTCTTTAGTCTTTGTGGATTTTTGTGTTACTGTCACAATTAAATAAAGTTTTTCTCCTCTGCTTTGCTCTTGACTAATTGAAAAGTGTCAAGTTTAATTTCTTTACCCCAAAAATAATATTCATTGAAATTTAAATTTTGTTTTACGAAGAAATCAAATAATTAAAAGTTAAAAATAATAGAAAATATTTTGAAAATAGATTGCCATTAAGTAAAAGTTATAAATAAGAAAACTATCATTAAGAGTAAATTCAAAGTTGAATATCAAATGTCAAGTGTGTATAAATTTCAAATAAATAATTAATTATAATAATTGGTCACTCTCCATTTCTTTTAGGGTATCAAATTATAAAATTTTTTGCAACTTACTTTGATTTTTAATTGCTTTAGAAATATTTGAAATGTGAGTTGTTTTTTTGTGATAATATAGAAATTCTGAAAAGAGAGAATAAAAATAAGAATTTAATAAGTTTAATGAAAGAAATGAAAAAATGAATAAAATGAAAGCCTAAAAGTATACCAAACTTTTTGCAATAAACTAAACTTTTTTGGTACAGCGCTATTTTTTACAGAATTTTTTCTTTACTTTTGGCATAATCTGCAAGTTTCAGATATTTAATAGTAAGACTATTACACTGTACAACAAAATAAGCCCAACAAAAATTTCTGAGTATATGATTTTTCTAGAGTGGTTTTCGAGGCTGATCTCGAATCAACAAATATTTTTTTTTGTCACCAGGTCGAACTTTCATGATATCGATGATTTTATGATTTTTTTAAAAAATGGTAAGGTAAGGAGGACAAATTTTTTTTTATGTTTTTTGTGTTTTCTACACGTTTTATGAGTTTTTACAACGTTTTCAACAAAAAAAAAAAAATTAAATGAAATGTTTTTTTTTTCGACTTAAATTTTACAAAAAAATTCTTGATACTAGGAAAAATTTTTTTTTAAATTTTTTGTATTTTCACTTTTTATGAGTTTTTACAACATTTTCAACAAAAAACTAAATTAATAAATATGAGGAAAAATGTATTATTTTCGACTTTTTATGTTTTCTACACGTTTTACAAGGTTTTCAACCACAAATAAAATTTCCAAGTCATAAAATCATCGATTTCTCAAAAGTTCAACCTGACCCGAAAATTTTTTTTATAGATTTGTGTCCAACATCGAAAACAACTCCAAAAAAAAAAACCATATGAAAACTCTGAAATTTATTTCGTGCTGCATAATGTTGTCATTCAAATTGTCTTTTTATGCTGCCATTTAATCTCAACAATTTAATTGCTTTAATAAAATTTCATCTACGCATATCAACACGTAACATATCAATTAATATTAAGACGGCTAAAAACAAATCTGTGCTGATCTTAGATTGGTGTAATTACTTTGCAAACAACCTAGAACTATACAAGTAATAATAATAATATTAATAAGCAAAAAAAATCATAATCCCAGTACAAAGACATCCAATATTAAGTAGTTAGATAAAAATCAAGTTAACCAACACTGATTGCTAAGAAAATGAAGATTAAAGTTTGTGGCACGCACTAATACATACATACATAAACCCAATTGATAAAATTCCAACAAAATTCTTAGTCATGCATGGAGTAGAAAATGCTTTGACTCATAATGCTCATTTATGGAGGATACATTTCACAACTGGGGCTTATTCGTTGACAGAAATCGAATTGAAGATGCTTAACTTTGATTTTTGATTTTTTTTTTCTTCCCGTATAAATGTGTGAGTATTTGTTTGAGCATATCTCTTTTCCTTTCAGTTTTTGTTGTTGTTAGCTTATATCAAAATGTTTTTTGTTGTTGTTAAATTTTTTTTTATTATTCGTACATTTACTACTTGGACATTTTGCTACGTGCTGCAATTCAATATCACACTCACACACACACAAACACACTCGCACTCAACATACTTTATGTTGTTGTTGCAAAAAAACACTACAAAGCGTCGAGCCCGCCATATTGCCAATTGCAGCAATAAATAGAAGTTCATGATTCTTCTCTCTCATATACACATACACGCACACACATGAATCCAAAGAGGAGAGTGAGCATGAGAGTGAGTATATGAAAGAGCATGCTCTTTTATTTTTATATTCGGGAGAGTGAATACATGTTCATGTATCTGTGTTAGGACACGCACATTTTTACTATTGCAATGATAAGCAAAAGCCGACGATGATGATGATAAGAATGAAGAAAAATGAAAGAAGAAGAGTTGATGAAAAATTAAGTCACGTTTCGACAATCACGGACAACTGCTGCCATTGCCATTGATGTTGTTGCTACCGTAACTGTTACCTAACTCCAACTACTACTTATCTCACACACACACACACATACAATGTCAAGTGGTGAGAGCTGAGTAATATTTTCTGATTGCACTACTGGTTTAAGTGCCAACAACAAATGTTATATAGGATGGATTTGGATTAAGTGGAGAGAGAGAGAGAGAGAGTGGGAGAGAGGAAACAACTGTTGTCAAAGCCATGCACTTACACATACATACAAACACGCAATCCATTGAATTATGAGAAATAGAGAAAAATATTAAATGGGTGAGCTCGTATTACAGTTCAGGTTTATTTAATAGAATTTTAAATGATTAAGTTATCAAAATACGGATGCTTGATATTGCCAGTTTCTCATTCTTTTATCTCCTTCTCTGCTCACAAACACCCACTTCAGTGTTTTTGAGAATGAGTTGCACATTTGAAATCGAATCGCATTGTTAATGTCGCATTTCCTCATTTCTAGTACTTTTGATTTTGCCATGCCATTTAATCGTTTTATCAAAATTTTAATGTGAATTCCTGCTATTACAAGAAGAATTCATTGCCTCTTCACACACACACACACACACACACACACCATACACACTTATAAGCATTATCGAGTATACTCTGCTTTGGCATTTTTGTGAAATCGAAAATTAATGGTGCTCATTTCCGGGAATTCGTATACGCATTTTGCTCTGTTCGTTCTTACGCTTCTTCGCTTTTGTGTGATTACATGAAAATTATGATTGCGCTCTATAGCTGAAAACAAAAGCCTTTGCTGCACTCAACCACTCTCACTCTTCCTCCCCCACTCTTTTTCATTCATTTACTCTTAGCCTATTTTCTTTTTCTTTTTCCCAATATCTCCCACACATGCATAAATAATATTTCATGATATTGCAATACTGGCAACACTGGCCATATTCACCAAAAATGGCTTAATCGAAATTCCATTGCATGTTGGCCTTTTGTCTTATAGCGAGGAGAACGTTAGCAGCAACAAACGTATGGAATATATGGCAATAACCAATTCTTTTTACTGACTTCTTTTTTTTATTTTGTGTTTTGATATCTATGTAGTAATATTTTTGATCATCCATTTTTTTTCTGTGTGTGTGTGTGTGTGTGAGTGTTTGGTTGAAGTTGCTCTAATAACTTGCCAATGGTAGCACGAGAACTGCATACAGAAATCAAAGCAAAAGTGGCGTTAGTTTTTTTCTTTGTCTGTCTCGGTCTCCTTTAAATTGCGAATTTTCATTTTCATTTGCTGGCAATGCAAATATTCGTTTAGTAAATTTTCATTTGTTTGCTAATTTTTTTTTTTTCCTTTCAGTTCTTTTCATCTACAACTTTTTTTTTTTTGTATTTTTATGCTCTGTATTTTTTGCAAATTCGATTTGTAAATTCAAGTATTTCAAATTTATTTCTCTTACTCAAGCGTATTCACTCACGTACTCATTTTCATTTTGCTTGCAAAATTAGTTTAAAAGTTTTTTTTTTTCATTTAAATTAGTATCTCGGATGGTTGAAAGATTTGAAATATTTTTGTTCAAAAACAGAAAAGTTCGTAAGAGCATAAAACTGTGATTATAGTAATTTAATTTATTAAAATCTCAGAAATTTAATTTCAAATGAGTTGATAAATGCAACTATACACAGAAAGAGAGAAAAAAGAGAAAGTATGTGTGACGTCAATTTTCAACACTTACAAATATCTCATGAATTCATGTATGTACATAAAGTGAGAGAGAGAGAGATTATGTGTGACGTCAATTTCCAACACTTACATATAGAGCATGTATTCATGTATAAACAGAGAGAGATAAAGGGAGCGAGTATGTGTGAAGTCAATTGCCAGCACTTACATATATTTCATATATTCCTCTATGTACAGAGAGAGAGAGATAAAGTGAAAGAGTATGTGTGACGTCAATTGCCAACACTTATATATATTTCATATATTCCTATATGCACGGAGAGAGAGAGAGAGAGAGATAAAGTAAAAGAGTATGTGTGACGTCAATTGCCAACACTTATATATATATTTCATATATTCCTATATGCACAGAGAGAGAGAGAGATAAAGTAAAAGAGTATGTGTGAAGTCAATTGCCAACACTTAAATATATTTCATATATTCATGTATGCACAGAAAGAGAGCGAGAGTGAGATCAACTGTCAACACATACAAATTCCTCAATAATTATTGAATGTATGCAGAGAAAGAGAGTGAGAGAGTCAACTGTCAGCACTCATGCACTACATATCTCATTTACTCTTATGGAGACGAACAAATCGACTGCAACAAGTCGACTTCAATTTATATCTATTTAAGCATGAGACAAAATGTACAAATTATAAACCGTGAAGTAAATTCGATATGTTTACTTTTTTTATTTTCGATTTTAAATAATAAAAGTAAATAATTTTCTGAAAAATTATTCTTTTTTTTATTTTTAGAAAAATTTTTAGAAAAATATCCCAAATATTGATGAAATTCTTATGAAAAATTAAAACATTAAAAACGATCATATGATTTTTTTTACCATAGGCTCCCTCATTATATTCATGTCCCAGTCAGCACAACAAAATTCACTGCAGACGCCATCTTGTCGCCCTGTTGCTGTCGCTTCAATTCCGTTCAGCTCTTCAGTTACAACGCAACAAAAAACCCAAATAAAACTTTCGCCTAAAACTATGCAATATATTTGTAATTTCACTTTAAATACACTTAGAAAAATACAACCACAATACATATAAAAAATTCAACTAAAGAAAAACAAAAAACAAACGAGTTAAACAAAAAAAAAAACAAGAAAGAACAAACAAAAAAAGTGCAAAAATTTTCAACTTGATTTGCTTTTCATGGCATAATTTCATCGAAAACTTTTAACCAAACAAAACGCTTTCTTGCATGGCATACTAATTTATTTTATACCAAACTAAATATGAACGCGTTGGCGTCGGCGTTGTTTGCTATGTTGCTTGTGTAAGTGTAAATGCGTGTGCCCACGCTCTACGGTCTCTTCTGTTCAGCTTCAGAAACGTTAGCTGAACACAGCTGCTTCAGTATCTTCTACTGCTGCTCCTTTAAGCTATCCACACACAAAAAGGGAGAGAGAGAGAGCTACAACTTCAACTGAGAAAAAGGTAAAAGTTTGTTGCTACATCTACCGCATACTTGAAAGTTTTGCTTCTCACTTGTTAGCAAGCATTATAATACAAAATTTCTAACAAATTCTACTACAACGTCATCATCATTTTGTGTGATTTTCCACTGGTGCTGCTTCTTCTTCTTCTTCGATTTCTTTTTCTTTTGTTTTTTCTTCTCCTGCTTCTTCTTCTTCCTTGATAGTATGTTTTTGTTTTTCTTTTGTTTTTTGCTTTTTCGTTCGTTAAGTATTTAAGCCATTTTGCGCTAATGAATGCGGTCGAGCGATTTTGGCCACGAAATCTTCTCGCAGTTCATACACACACACACACACAAACAGATATACAGAGGAGAGGAGAGGAAAGATGCTAACAATGATTGGCGTGCAAAAATTATTCCCACTCTCTCTCACTCTCTTTCTATTTGTGTGTGTGTGTGTGTGTTATCAAAACTTCTACTCTACTGTTTACAATTAGTTTACAAATATTCAAGACACGTCGTAAAATTATATTTGAAAAATAAAAGTGAATTTTTTGTTATTTTCTATTTCCTTCACTTTTCATAAATTTTTTATCTCGATTTTCTTTTTAAATAATGTTTTAAATTTCTTTGTTGTTGCTGCTGCTGCTTTATATCGGGTCGAATTTTTAATCGTTTTCTCTTTATAAAAATTCATTGATATTGTGAACAAAGCGACGTCAACGTCAAGGCTTAATGCGTTTTTGCTGTAGTATGTGAATATTTATTTATAAATATATTTTTATTTTCAATATGCTAAAAATAAAAATAATGCAAAAACAATTTGTGGCATTTCACAGTCAGTTTCACAGTGAATAAAATCGAATATTGATCATTTCCAAGATTATCTTTTAAGAAATGAAAATGAAAATAGAAAATGTATTTATCTTTTTCGTTTGGAAAGCCTTAGACAATACTGAAATTCATATGAGTTTAAGTCCAGAGTTTTTCAAGTTTTCAAGTCTTTTTTTAACTGATCTGGCATTCACTTTTCTGAGTAGCCTAACTTAATAACTGCAGAACAGCAACTACTTTGCTTCGAGCACATTTGAAACACCGTTAAGAATAGAAAATTTTTTGAATTTTTTGTATTTGAGTATTCAGTTCAAGTATTTAAATGTAGGGTATTCTTCTTAGTTGTGTAGCCCAATTCATAAATCCTTTCTGTGAAAAAAAAAAACAAACAAAGCAAATATTTTTCTTCTTTTTCTTTTTTTTTTAAATATATATATATATATACCTATAAACGCTTGCTGACACTTTACGAGTTTGTTGTCAAAATTAATAAGTTCGCGCATGTGATGGCGCTACATTTAGTCTCCTCGATTGTCAATGTACTTTTTTAAAATGTTAATTGTCAAGGGATTACATAAACAAATTTGACAAGAATATATGTGTGTTTTGTATGAGGAATCAGAGTATTACTCACTTAGTTTTAGTGAAAAAAATAAATAAATAGATAAAAAAATGTATTGATGTGAAAAAAAAAATCCCTAATTTTCTCCATGTCCAAATTCAATCAAATTTGCCTACATGCTGGCAACTCTTTCTTTCTCTCTCTTTTTGTCATTGAATATGACATAGCAAAAGAGAGTCATTACCGTTTTCAAGTTTGCTGTATAGAAATAGAGCGAAAAGTGTATATAGAGCGAAATGGCGAATGGAGAGTGAGAGAGAAAAAAATGGTGGAAATACAAGCCAGCCAACGCTCTTTATCTCTGACGTCATTTTCTGGTATCCACGTGTATAAAGTTCTCGAATTTAATGCATAGAAATAGAAAAATGAGTATAGAGCGAAAAGGCGAAAAGAGAGAGAGAGAAAATGGTGGAATACAAGTCAGGCAACTCTCTTTATCTCTGGTACATAGAAATAGAGCGAAAAAGCAAAAAGAGAGAAAGAGAGAGAGAAGAAAAATGGTGTAAATAACGCTCTTTATCTCTGACGTCATTTTCTGGTGCCCTCTTATATACCGTTTTCGAATTTGGTACATAGTAATAATGTAAGTATAGGGAAAAAAACAGAAGAGAGAGAGTGAAAGAGAGAAAAAAATGGTGGAAATACAAGCAAGCCAACTTTACTCTTTAACTCTGATGTCATTTTCTGGTATCCACGTGTATAAAGTTTTCGAATTTGATGCATAGAAATAGAGCGAAAAATGAGTATAGAGCGAAAAGGCGAAAAGAGAGAGAGAGAAAATGGTGGAATACAAGTCAGGCAACTCTCTTTATCTCTGGTACATAGAAATAGAGCGAAAAAGCAAAAAGAGAGAAAGAGAGAGAGAAGAAAAATGGTGTAAATAACGCTCTTTATCTCTGACGTCATTTTCTGGTGCCCTCTTATATACCGTTTTCGAATTTGGTACATAGTAATAATGTAAGTATAGAGAAAAAAACAGAAGAGAGAGTGAAAGAGAGAAAGAAAAATAATGGAAATGCAAGTCAGGCAATACTCTTTATCGCTGACGTCATTTTCTGGTGCCTTCGCGCATACTTAAAAAAAAAAGAAATTGTTCTTTTTTGGTTCTTTATATAATTCAAAAGCTATTATCACAATCGGGAAACCGCACATTATTCACGCCCAACCAATTAGTGATATATATAAAACATTTTAAGCACCCACAAGCAAAGCATTAGATGCAATGCCACTACAGGAACTTTGCCGTTCATTTAACCCTCTAGCAGACCAATTTTTTGCAACAAAAATTGAAGTCGCAAATCGAATCTGATTCATTATTTAATTATCAAATAAATGGAAAAGTCCAAAATTATTATGTAGGTACCCTACCTTCCTAATACTTTTTCAATTTCAAAAAATAGCTATAAATATTTTTTACTAATAATTAAAATATCCAAAAAATAATTTTAATATCACCCAAAATAATTCTTTTTCGTTAATCACTGGTGATAAAATCAAAACGAAATAATGCACAGAATACTGAAGCTAATCAGCGAGAAGCTTCGGTTTCCATCTATCATCTAGAGTGGAACGAATACACTTAAAAAAATTGTATATATATTTTTTTTAAATTTTGTCAATGTCTGCAGACGATCTTATCTACTAGAGGGTTAAGCATCCGTCTCTGACGTAACATCTTACACTTTCGCTAATTTCTTCTGGTGCTCTTGCGCCTACAAGTTTACAAATCAAAAATATATTTATATTTCTTTATGTATTTTAAAAGCTACTATCACTAACCGAAAAACAAACAACATCGAAAAAACAACATAGTTAGGCCTACAAGACAATTATAATGTTGGCATCGAAGCAAAGGCGAAGAGTAAGGGGGCAGCTTTCTCTTTTTTTTTGTACATTTTTTTTATAGGCTATCAACATTCAGGGGATACCCCTATCGATGCAAAGAGCATTGTGCTACTGTGAGAAATGACGACAAGCAGAAAGTGGGAAGAAGTGAAAGAAGTAGTTATGAACGTGAGTTCATAATAGCAGAGAGCTTTTTTCACCTACGGGCAGTACGATTGAGAAATGAACAATTTCTCTATTGCGAAGAACGTTGAAATCTCGTATCTACTAAGAAAACATAAGTGTTACTAGCGTTTCGTGTAGCTCGGGAAAACAAGCAAACTGGTGGCATGAAATTATTCACACCTACAGAACATAGAAAACATAGGGCTGCGGCACTTCAACGTTCCTGGAATTTTTTCTAGCTATTCAAGCTATCTATCGATTATTAAGCCCCTCCTCCGCCACATTTTTCTTTCATATTCTCATTAAACAGCTTCTATTTCTTATGCGCCAATGATCCCTTTGTCGTCTCCTCTCCTTTGTGCAAAAACACAATCGGGAGAACAACAACATCAAAGAACACAAACTTGTTCTTTGAATTTCTTGTTCTCTTAATCTCTTCCTTTTCAACTAATACTCTCTTATTTGAGTACAATTGCACTTTGTTTGTAATTGTAATTGTCTCCCCACAAAAACACAATCAAGAGAGCAACATCAAAGAAAACAAACAATTTTGTTGTTCTCTTGCTCTTCTCCCTTCAACTAATACTCTCTCATTTGAATACAATTACACTACTCAGCTGCGTTTACAAGTACACAACGACGATTTCACTCACCTCTCTTTTTTGGTTAAACGGTATTGTGAAGAGAGAACAAAGAACAAATATGACGTATTGAGAATTGTATTTTGACGTTACCATGTCGTTGGGGTAATATTAGTAAAATACAAAATCAAATGGCGAATGGATAACTTTTAATAACTTATTTCGAATCGATTCTCAGATTTTCTTCATCACGTCGTAGACGAATTTCGGAAATTGCTTTGAACTTTCCAATCTGGAAATATGTTTATGATTGTTTTCTTGAGGAAATATTCACTCTCCCCACGCAGCAAAATAAAAAAAAAAAAAAACGCCACTGATCATTAAATTATTATACACAAAAAAAAAAAAGAAGAAAATTAATTTCGAAAGAATAATATCACTTTTATTTTATTATGTATATAGATAATTAAATTTCTTCTATGACATCTGGTTGTGTACGGCACACAACAAAAACAACAAAGACAGCACCCTCAACCTCTAGACAGACAAATGAGCTGAATGACAGATAGCCAGACAGACAGACAGACAGACAAAATGAAATGAACAAAAGCAATGAAATGAAGAAAGCAGAGTACAATTCGATGTAGTAGATAATATAAAACGATCGGGCGAACAATACTGCCGGTGGCACCACCGACCGACACCACCAGCATCGCACACGGTTAATAAAATTCTATATAAATGAGATGAGGCGGTATTAAATGAAGGCAAGGCGGGGGAGGGGGACACTATAAAAAATTAGTGAAAATGAGTATAAAAAGAAATTTGTGTCGGTATCTGAGAATCGCTATGCTTGCTGCAGGCAGAACTATAGTTTCCGCGCGTAAAATCTCGCGCGCTGTTGACAATTTCCAAACAAAACCAAAACACAAAAAAAAAACAGCAAAAGCAACAACAAATCAAAACAAAAAATCAAAGCAACAACAACAACTTGAGATATTCTTAACTCGCATCTCAACAAAAACAACTAAAATTTTTGATTGAAATATGAAAAGAAAATTGGAATGTGTGTGTGTGCGTGTACCCAGTGGCACAAATAGTGAGTACTCGTCAAAAGAGAGCAATGATTTCAATACTCCAAAAAGAGAGCAATAAACGAGGCTTCGTTAAATTCGTTCTCTTTTCAAAACTGAGAGAAAACAATAACAACAAACAAATATAATTGTCTAACGAATAAAAACCAAAAAAAAAAAAAAAAGAGAGAGCTGACTTTTACAAAAACAACTCAACCAATAATAGCAGTAAACTTCTCTTTATGCCGGCAACTCAGTTGAGATGAGATTTTCTTCGATTCGTTACTTTTTTGTTGTAGAGTTGCCGTATTATGTGTAAAAGAAGCAAATCAGCGTTTATAAAATAAAAAAAAAATACGATAATAATAAATTTCATTAAATTAAATAATTGTGAAATCAAAAAGAAGATGAATAAAAATATTTATTCAAAAGGTGATAAAGTTGAAGGAAATAGAAATAATTAAAGTATCAACGATGATTTTATTTTTACTCAAAGCAACATATCGACTCAATTCAAAAAAAAAAAAAAAAAAAAGTGAAGCGAGGCGAAGAGAGGAGAGTAATGGAAGAGCAAATGAACTCCACTCAATTGCTCATTTCAAAAATCTAGAGAGAGGGAGAGAGAGAGAGAGTGAAAGTGCTGCTTGGGTTCGTATTCGCCTTTCTTACTCTTTTTAGAGGCAAATACGAATACTCCAATAAGGGATTCTGGAGCAAGGGATTCTGTTATGCAGACTAGCTACGATGGGAAAAAAACAACAACATAAGTGTATAGAACGGTAGTGGTAGTTTCTTTCAATATCACTATTCAGTGAAGATATTTGGAATCAAATCCATAATTCTGGGTTATGATTTCAAATATTAGTAGCTTATATGGGATATTGAAAGATTAAGAACTACCACTAAGATCACTGATGAGGAATTGTGGCGGATTCCGAAACGGCCGTCTGATTTGCCCGTCTCTATATACATTGTTGTTGTGATGACTACATTTGTTCATTAACCTGTTTATATATAACTTCAAATAACGAAATTAACATGAACTTAAGTCATGACTTTGAAAATTAACCTCTAGATTTAATTTTCATAGTCTCCTAAAAAACTATCAGCAACAGAGAGTTATCAATTGCTCACTTTGAAGCGCTCAATGATTACTCCTGCGATCATCCTAATTTCAACTGGGTATGCATATATGTTTGTATATGCAGCTGTATCTTTTGCGAATCTCATATTCTCTTCTTGTGAGTGCTATATGTAAAGACAGCGATCAGTAGCAGCACCAATGATAGCATATGTTGTTGTTATTGTTGTTGTTGTTGATAATAATAGTGTCTAGTTGCCAGCATCTATGTGTACAGTGGCGGTTTTTCGCTTAATGCGGTGTGGTGTTTTGCATTTTTCTCTTCTTGTTTTTTTTTTTTGTTGTTTGTTTTAATAGTAGCCGGTGTGAAGAAACGCACGATTAATTTTATTTTTGTTGTTCTTTTTATGATCAGTTTTTGTCGAAATTTTAGTATTAGTCTGTTCTAACTGAGCTGTCGCTGCTACTGCCCGCTGCTGTTACGCTTCCATACGCCTATAGTATTTACTAAGCGAATGTCGTGGTTTTTGTTGTCTGAGAGTGACAAGAGATGCCGGAAAAATATTTCCCCAAGAGTCTGAATGCTCCCGTTGTCGCCTTGAGATATTGTCGTGTTTTTTGTTGATATATTTTTTTTTTCGCGTTACTTAGTCGACGTGGAATCGGTGGAGAAGGTGTTGGGTGGATTTTAGTGGACAACGACACCATCGCACATTTGCATTCCGTTGTTGTCGTCGTTGTTGTCTTCAAATCTCAGTGCAATTTGTGAAATCGCAGCGTAAAGTGTTTTCTGGTTGACTTTCCTTACAAATTTAATTTTTTTTTTTTTCTGGAAAGTAAATAATTTTTTTTTTGTTTTTGCAAAAAATATATCTAACTATTTTCATATGGAAAAATATACCGTCGCGTGTGTATAAAAATATAAAAAGAAAAATAAATAAAAAATTCTAAATATAAAATTGTTGGGCCATTTTGAGTAGGAAAAGGAAAAAGTGTGAAAATTATGGAAAAAAAATTAAATATAAAAATTAAATAATAAATAAAATATTGATTTATTAAGCAAAATAAAAAAACAAAAATTGCAAAAAAAATATTATTGCATATAAAAAAAAAAAAAATAAAAATAAAAAATAAATACAATAGTGAAAATTTTCAATTGCTTAACAAGCAACGCTTTGTTTGTTATTTAAAATTCGTTCGTTCGCGTGTGAATGTATGTGTGTGAGTGTGTGTGCGTTTGTCACATTGCGAGAATTGACCCCCGCACTTGATGACAAGTGAAATTTTCTTCGGGTTGCCGTACACGCGCCTCAGCATTCTCCGTTCGCTGTCTGCCGTAGTATCGTACTTTTTTACACGCACCGATTCTCGTTTAAAATCGCTTAAATTGTTGTTATCAAAGCATCATTTGCTTTTGATATACACATCGGTGAAAGAAGTTATCGTGTCGCGTCACGCTTGCCGTAATGCAGCAATTTGTCATTTTTCTTCGCCTAGTCGCATCTGTTTTTTTTTTTTTAACGAATTTTTATAGTGAATGATTTATGTGCATATTCTTTTTATGTCATATTCAAATTCACTTAACTTGTAGGTAAGTCACACAAGTTTATGCTTTTATTAACAATAATAATAACTTTATAAATTTTAACTTGATATAAATTTATCTGTGTTTTGGAGACTGTTAACTCCTTAACTCATTTTTGAATAAAAAAAAAAAATTAATGCACGCTCTTTCGTTAAATGTTTTGAGTGAATTTGACTCATTCTTCTCTTTTAATACTTATCTCTCACAGAATGCCTTCGTTAAAGGCGAATTCGGCGACTGAATAACGCACTCTCTTTTCGTTTGTTTTTATATGAAGTTTTTCGCTCTCAATTTAGGAGAGCTGAATTCGCCTTAATACTACTCTTTTTTTATCTCACTTGGAATAAAAAATTTATGAGCGCCCTTTCGTTAAATATTTTGGGCGAATTTAACTCATTCTTTTTCTCACGGAATGCGTTCCTCTCTTTTATTATTTCTCACTAGAAATTTATTGCAATGATAAACTAATTTTGATAACGGCACTACATATTTTGTACTCACAGCACTACTATTGAAAAGCTCTTTGAATCTCATTCTCACTCACTCTCATTCATTACTTCTCCATTTTTTTTTTTTTTTCAATTGTTTTTTCATGGACGCTCTTTTGAATGACTCAGACATTTGAGCGAGTTTATTATAAAAAAAAGTGCTTATTTATTTACACTCACTCACACATGCTCACATGAGAGATCACTCAAAAGGGAGAGCGAATTTTGGTTTATCCTAAACGAGAGAGTCTTGTAATAGAAAAGAAATGTTGATTTATTTACACTCACAAGTTTTTAAAATTATACACTCACTCAAAAGAGTAAGAGCGAATTTTGATTACTTTACGCACTCTGTTCTTGAGCAGAATGCCTGAGTTAGTTCGATACTCAATACAATCGAAGAAAAAAAAAGAAAGAAAAAAAAAAACAAAACTCAAAAATAGAAAATAACAATTTTTCTACACGGCACCAACTTATGGCGGGCAATAAGAAAAAGTTTTTACTTCGCGCATTTGAATTCAGAGATTGCACAAGAAAAGCAAAGTTTAAACTGTTAAACCCTTTAAAAAATATTTTAATTCAAAAGCAATCATCATAATATGTAACATATTTATAGGCGAAGGGGAAGTTTTTATTCCCAAAACCCCTACCTGAGATAGAGAACAAGGAAAAATAATGAATTTTGTGAAATTGAGTAGTCTCAAAGCTATGCCTAATTTATGTTTTACTTGAGCTGGGTCTCAAAGGATAAGACATAAATCCGTTGTTCTTTCAGTCACATCCTTTTTTGGTAGCAGCCACACCCGCCAATCACCAAATCAAAATATACACAATTCCAATTAAATTTTTATTTTAAATGATGACAATTTCAAATCATAATAAATATTGCTTAATTTGTTTTTGTGTGCCTTTTTTTTTTGAATTAAGCGCAACAGTGGAAAAATACATAATATCGATCTTAAAATAGTTTTTCTTTCGTTTTTAATTTATAAACATTCTTGTTAAATATAAAAACAACTAAATATTTAAATAAAACAGCAAATGTTACTAAAAATAAATAAACTAATGAGATTTCCGTGTGCGTGGAAAAATAAAACATTAAGTATTTTTTTTTTTTTTTTTTTTTGGAAAACTAATAAAAATATTAAATTTTTTTAAATAGAATTTATGCAAAAAAATTATGGAATTTATGTGGCACAATTAATTAAAAATTATTAAGAAACGGAAGGTTATAGTGGCTGTGAACTGCTTCACATAGACCAACATTGTTCCAAAGTGATCTGGAAACATGAAATTAAAATTGTATTGCGATATTTCATTTTAAGTTTCAGTTTCAGTTTAAGTGGAATCTTGAAACATTTCAAAAACAGCGGTCTTCTCTCACACACTGCAGCGAAAATGTGAAAAGAGAGCAACGAGTTTTTTGTTTTTTATTTTGTTGTAAACAACGAACACTGCAAACTTCGGCGAGTAATGTGTAATTGAGTTTTTTTCGACCAGAGAGTACTCAGCGGCTAACTCGTTGACACATTACAAGTCTGGATGAGTTCAACAAATTCGTTCACTTATACATGCTTAATTGCATTTATGTGCATACAATGAAAAATTGCAATGTGTGTGTGAGAATTTTATTTAACGATTCGCAGAATCTATACATATGCACATAATCTCTGAGAGAGATTTTCGCTCAAATGTACAGCTACGGCGAAATGCTTCGTTACATTTTGCAACAACAAAAAACTATTCTCACACATCTTCGCTGAAATGTGTTGATATGCTTCAAGGAGAAGAAAAAAATGCAGAAATTTTTAAAGCGAAAATCCTTTCAGGCTTACAGATACTGCTCCCTGGATTTGCTGCAACTGCATCTTACTTTAATGATTGAGTTTCAGAATCCGCTGGGAGCGCTGAGTATAAATTGTGATGTGAAAAATTATTAAAAATCGAGGAAGATATCGGGGAAGTTTTGAAGTTTTGGGTTTTTGTGACAAGAGCAAATTTCCAACAATCAATTATCTTTTAACAGTTTTTTGTGATTCTTCCGGTCCCAATAGAAAATGTGGAGATTTAATTTTCTATACTGAAGAGTTTTAAATTGCATACGGAACTCAACGGACAAACAAAAACTCAGTGCACTCACCGTACTGTCAATTTATAGGGGCTTAGGAGTTGAGCCGAATGAGATTCTCGATGTTATGGCAGCCAAAAAATGTCAAAAATTTATATTATGAATTCTTTCAGTTTGATCAACGTAGTTATTTAAAAAAAAAAAAGATCTACATACCAAAATACACGAAAAAATTTTAACTTGTTTCATCCAAAACACTTAAAAATGCATAATTCGTATAGAAGAGCAGACACAAAACGAAAAAAAAATTTTCATCCATCAAATTTTCAAAAAACAAAGATCTACCAAAATACACAAAAATTAAAATTGCATGAACATTTTTTTTTTTTAATCCAAAACTCCTAAAATTACATAATTTGTATAGAGTAGCAAAATAAACAAAACAAAAATTTTTCATCCATGGACCCCCCCTTATCTTATTTTCAAAAAACAAAAATTGAAACTTTATGAAAAATTCTTTTTTCTTCCAAAACTGTCAAAATGCCATAATTCGTGAGGAAAAATAAAAATAAACAGAAAAAAATATGTTCATCCATGGACCCCCCTTATCTAATTTTCAAAAAACAAAAATTTCAATTTTTTTTCATCAAAAACTCCTAAAATGACGTAACTCATGTAAAAAAGTATTATACACAGACAAATTTTTTTTCATCCAAGGACCGCCCCCCCTTACCAAATTTTCAAAAAATAAAGATTTACCAAAAAAAAACAAAAATTTAAATTTCATGAAAATTTTTTTTCATCCACAACTGTTAAAATGGCATAATTCGTGTAGAAAAGTAATTATAAACAGAAAACAAATTTTTTCATCCAAGGGCCCCCCTTTACCAAATTTTCAAAAAAAGGAGTTCTACCAAAATACATGGAAAAAGAAAATTTTATGAAATTTTTTTTTCATTTAAAACTCTTAAAATTACATGATTCGTGTAGAAAATTAAAAAGCAAACAGAAAAAAAAATTTCTACATGAGGTCCCCCCTTATCAAATTTTCAAAAAACAAAGTTCTACCAAAATACACAAAAACTGAATTTTTTTAAAATTTTTTTTTTCATTCAAAACTCTTAAAATTACATAATTCGTGTAGAAGAGTTACAAAAAGCAGAAAAAATATTTATCCATGTAATAAAATTTTCAATTAACGAAGATTTACCAAAATTCACCAAAAATTTTAACATTTTTTTTTTATTCAAAAGCTCCTAAAATTGCATAATTCGTGTAGAAATGCAAAAATACACAGGAAAAAAATTTTTTCATCTAAGGCAAATTTTCAAAAAACCAAAATTTTCAAATATACACGAAATTTGACGTGTCACGAAAAAAAAAGTTTACAGATTCGTGATCAGCGTCCCCAGAAAAACTAGACCACAACTTAGATACTATTTCGCTGTTGTATAGTGTGTTTAGTGAAACGAACAGAGTTTGATGAATAGAACAAGAAGAAAGTTTCATTACTTCAAATTACAAAAGTAAAATTTCCACTTTTTACAATTCACTTTGAAACATTTCTCCTTTTCTCCCTTTGATTGTTGATTTCAAAACTAAAAAAACAAAAAAAAAAAAAAAACAAAATCTCTCAATCACTCAACTACTCTACTGTAGGGTACTCGATTGAACATTTAAAACTGATGAGTTGCTGTGGTTAAATATTTTCTGTGTATATTTAATTTATTTGGCTTTTTCACATATGTAGAAATTAATGTGGTGAGCGAGCGTCAATGAGCATTTTACGACACTTGGCTTTTTAAAATAATTACTTTCTTAAAATATTGCGAGTGTGCGTGTATGTGTATGTGTGAGTGTGAGTATGTATATGTGTTTAAATTTTCTTGTAGAAAGATTTAAAGCACAAATAAACGAACACATGTTTGATGAAATTTAACTTGACATATGCACATAATTCATAAATGCCGAAAAAAATAAAAAAAAAAAAAATATAAAAAATAAAAGATTTTCATAAATCATAAAAATAGAAAACATTTTCTTCTATTGTAGGTGTATAAAACAATTTACGCTTACTTAAATTTTTGCTATAAAATTTTATGCCAACTTTAATTCACAAATGAGATAAAATTTTCTGAAAATTCTATACTTGACATCTGTCACGTTCCATGCATTTCTTGTTTTATTTCAATTCTGTTGTTTGTGTCTTGTCTCTCTATCATTATCATTAAATTCAACAATTACCGCAAACATGTCTACCCAAAAATTATTGGCCATATATTGACCAACCACTTTTCGCCTTTAACAATATCCTTCGAGTCGACAATTCTAAACCATACATAGTGCATATGTATTGGCCACACACTCCACTCATCCTTTTTAACCCATTCCATTTCCATTCATTTCTACTCTCAGCAAAATCACTTGAAGGCAACCAAAACTTTTGTACATGAAGAAATTTTATAACTTCTACTGTATGTTTGTATGTACTATCGGAAATAATTATTAAACTGTATCGACTGGTGGTTAAATTCTACATATCTACTTCAATTCCACCACATCCCCCCCCCTCCCCCCCTGCCTGCACATAAATATATATTTGGCTCTTGGTCAGTTTACCTATTTGAGGTAAACTCTCAAGTACAATAGAAAGTATAGTTACAAATACAAAAGGTAGAGAGCTGAGGTAAGTAGTCAATATTATTAGTTGTAGTCATTTTCGTTGTTTCGTAAACCACAAAATTGTGTGTTTGACTTTGAAACGTTTTGACCACGTTTTGGTGGTTTAGGTATTTCTGGTTGATTTGTGGGTGGAGCATAACTCTATGCACGTACAGGTAGTTAGTTACCTTAATATATTGTTCTGGTGTTGGTGCATGCTTTAAATATAGCTAGCTAGTTAGTTATTCCATATACTCTTGAATATTTGAAGAGTTTATTTCATTTATTATTTCAATTTTTCCTGTGTTCTTCAAAAGTTTTTAAATATTTTATTAAACAGAAAGTAACAATTCAACGGTTATTCTTTATTTTTATTTTTACATTAAGTGCTGCAATGAACAGGGGAAAGAGCATTTAATTTAAAATGCTGCTATTGAATTTTCCCACATTCAATGCTTTGCTTTGAAAAGCGTAAAGATTTTTGAGTATTAAAAGTTTTTTCTTTTTTACCATAGAATAATTGGTTATGAGTTCAACACTCGTAAGCATATCTTTTCTAAAAAAAACTCAAAATACTACCATAGATTTAAAAAAAATAGTATCTTTGAACGCTTCCTTAAATTATTGTACCGCACTCTCTTCTCATTTTTTTTATATGAAGTTTTTACGCTCTCAATTCAAGAGAGCAGAAAACTCCATATAAAAAAACGAAAAGAGAGTTGAATCCGGCTTTAAGGCGAATTCGTTTTTTTTATATGAAGTTTTCATGCTCTCAATTTAAGATAACGGAAAACTTCATATGAAAAAAAACGTAAAGAGAGTGCAGTGAATTCGCCTAAATTGTTGTCAAATTTGGTTGTAATGGAGTAGAAAGAAGTAAGAGAGAAAAAATGAATATGGCCAGGAGGGAAGACTGAAACAAAAGAAGGGAGGAAGGAAATGATAAGGTTGTGAAAGGAAATGGAGGAAGAAGTGAAAGAGGGAAGAAAGAAACAAAAGAAAAGAGGAAGGTAAAAATAAGGTTGAAAGAGAGAGGACAGAGAGAGAGAGTTGGGGATTGAAAGGAATTGTAAATTTAGAGTGAAAATTTGTTTAATCAGAAAGAGAGAGACAGAAGAAAAAAACGGGAAAGGAGAAAAATAAATGGAAGGAAATGAGAGTTCAAGAAGGGTGAGATAAAGGAAAAATGAAAGAACGAAAGGAAACGAGAGCCGGTGATAATGTAAAGACGGGAAGAAAAAGAGAAGGAGAGATAAGGGGAAGAGAAAAAGGAACCGATAGGGGAAAAACGATATAAAGAGAATGGAAAGGGAGAGGAAAGAAATTTATAGAGAAGGAAATATACAGGAAAACTAAGAGTGAAAAATGAAAGAAATAAGTGCGAGAAGGTAAACAGAGAAGGACAGGGAAGAAAAAGAGTAAGAAAAAAATTAAACCGAAAGAGAGGGTGAATAAAAAAGTGAGAGAGACGTAAGAAGAATTGATTGTGACAGTGTAAGAAAGACAGATTAAGAAGAGGATGAAAAAGAATAAAAGGCATTTGGGAAAAATGAGGGAAGAAAGATGGAAAGCTAGAGAAAAATGAGGAAATGAGAGAGATATGGGGAATGAAAAGAGAGGCAATGACAAATTAATATGAAAATAGGGGGGGGGGGGGGGGGGATAAGAAAAGGTCAGGGTAAGCGAAAGAAAAGGAAAAGAGAGAAAGAAGAGGAAAGCAGAAAGAGAGTGGTGAAAGAAAAAGATTTGATAGAAAGAGAGGGGAAAAATAGAAAGGTAAAAGAAAGAGAGGAGAAGGTAGAGAGGAGAAGGTAGAGAGGAGAAGGTAGAGAGGAGAAGGTAGAGAGGAGAAGGTAGAGAGGAGAATGTAGAGAGGAGAAGGTAGAGAGGAGAAGGTAGAGAGGAGAATGTAGAGAGGAGAAGGTAGAGAGGAGAATGTAGAGAGGAGAAGAGAGGGAGAAAGAGGGGGTAGACATAGAAAAGAAGAAAGAAGAAGGGAAAGATAGAAAGCAATGAGAGTAAGTGCGAGAGAGGAGAAAAAAGGCGAAAACTCACACGCCTGTTCATGTCTTATTTGTCTTCCACTAATTTAAACTACACCACTGTATTGTAATATATAAACTTTCTTTTGAATCTACCTCCATATGAACACAATCAATTTTTAATTCAATGCACCATATACAATGAGGAGCAAAAAAAAAAAAAATGTAACAATGATCAATAGCGGGAACTTTGTTGTAATAAATTACTTGTAGGTATTTATTTGCTGGAAAATTATTTGATCGTTCAGTTCTTAAATTTTCTGTTACTTCTGTTTATTCGATTTACCATCAATATTCACCACTGAGCTGACTCCATATGGTGTAATGTATTCCATATCATCACACATCCATTATCATGCTTCATAGTTCATTCGACTTGATTTAGTTGACCGTCGGACTGATTAGAAACTTTCTATTATGTGAAACATTAATGTTTATTTGAAAATTATTAGAAAACATTTACTATATTTCACATTCTGTTGAAGTTTTTGCTTTTACTTTTTTTCTGTTCTTAATACTTAACGCTCACAAAATGAGTTCTTTAAAAATTGAGTTAAAGAGCGCCCATAGTTTCTCACTCGATTAATGTTTCTCACTAAAAACTTTTTGCAATAATAAACTCATTTCGATAACGTCATTACTCTTTGTAATGCTAGTCCAAATGCAAATTATCATTACAGAGAGCGACTTAATTTTCGCTGTAAATGAAAAAAAAAAAAAAAAAAAAAAAAAAAGAGATATGAAAATGAAATGAGCACTCTTTGGAAATACTCAACATACCAACAAACGAGAGAGTCAAACATTTGAGTAGTTTGTAATAGAAAAGAAATGTTATTTTGTTTACATGTTTAGATGAGAGAGCACTCAAAAGAGTAAGAGCGAATTTTAATTACTCTACGCACTTTGATATATGTAAATTAATACTCAAGTTTTCGCTTTATACCGTGAGTGCAAAATTGTAACAATGGAGTTAAGGCGAATTCGCCGACTGAGTCCATCACTCTATTTTTGTTTTTTTTTTTTTTTATATATGAAGTTTTTACGCTCTCAATTTAAGAGAGCAAAAACATCATATATAAGAAAACGGAAAGAAAGTGCTGTAGGTACTCAGTCGGAATACACGAAGTTGCACAATTTTTTTTTACCACAACATTGTTTTGTTGTAAATTTATTACAACAAAATTCCTGCTACTGATCATTATTATATTTTTTCTCTTCAGTGTGAATGAAGAGACACACACACACATACACACATTTCCACAAGTTTTGTATGCTATCTATGAATACATAGTAAAAAGAAAAAAAAACTAATTTCTAAAGACTAATTTTCAAATCGATCCGTTTTGATTCGTAAAAATCAGCAACAACAACAATAATGAAGAAAGTAAAATACAACAAAAGGGAAGAACAATCAAATCCATGCATGTATGAGTATATACTTCAAGGAGGGTGGAGGAAAGAGGTGGAGGGTGATGTGGACAAGTAACTTACTAATGAATTTTATATACAATATTATTAGACCAATGGGTTAAATATATATGTATGTATCCTTATTTATTTACATATACATGTATGCGTAAAAGAAAAATCGAAGCGGAACGGCAGCAAGAAAAAAAAAATATAGAAAAAAAAGAGAGCAACAACAACAAAAAAAGTGATTACAAGTGAAGCGCAATGGAAGTAAATCGGACAGCAAATTGCACGAGGACGACAGCGAAAGGACACTGCACTTCAATATAACACATACACCCACATCATAGAGACACACACACACATACATACATACATACACACATTAGATTGCGTATACGTGTGTGCATTTGTGTAGGTCTTTTGTTGTTGCCACATTTAGTGAAGAACGCGCGTGTCCGCATAATTTCGTTGCGCTCCTTTTTCGTTGTTATTGCTTTTATTGTTGTTGTTGTTGTTGTTGTTGTTGTTGTTGTTGGTGTTGTTGGTGTTGTTGTTGCTGTTGTTGTTGGTGTATGTATGTACTATTATTATTCGATTTTAGCCTTTTTTTGTGCTTTCATTGGGTTTACTTTTCCAATTATTATCATGTACATATGTATGCGTGTATATATTTATATATTCTTATATTACACACACATACATACACACATACAAACATATTATAATAAAATGTTAGTAGCACATATCAAATACCAATTTATACATCGACATTTATCTATCGGCATAATTTGTATGCACACATACATATGCACATTACAATAGCCGTTTCTGTCCGTCCTTCCGTTTGTCCCTTCAATTCCTTTAGTTTTTTTTTTTTGTTTCCCTTTCTACTCCGTCCTGTCCACTGCTGGTATTTATTAAATGTGAAGTGTTGTTGTTTTTTTTGTTGTACTATTTTTTTATTGTGTCGCCGTTTTTGTTGTTGTTTTATTTATTTATTTTTTTTTTTTTTGTTTTTTTGTATGGCATTTCGTCTTTATTGAACCTATATGAGTTTAGTTTATATTTATTACCATTATCGAACGGATATCGCGCGCGCAACGTGGCGCTCTTCATTCATTCATTGATTCATTCAATACTTTACACACAACAAAAAACAGAAAAAAAAATAGAAAATATTCTATATGTGAAATGCAAGAAAAATATTTTCACTTTAAATAGTCCGCGAGCGTGTAATTATGAAATGTGTGCATTTCGTAGCCGCATACATTGATTAATACATACATATGTGTGTGTTTGTGTGTATGTGTATAGAAGATAACAAACACCGTCATATGGTATATAAATTTCTAGAAAGCGGAAAAATATGAAATATTCAAGTATTTTGTATATAAATAAATAGCAAAAGAATTTATGACTTAAAATCATTAAAATTCATTTACAAAAAAAAAAAAAAACCAAAAAAAACTAAATAAATTTTAATATGTAGATGACAATAAAAACTAATTTTTAAAGCAATATAATTTAAATACTTAGACAATAAAAATTAACAAAAAATTTAAATCCACAAAAAAGAGAGTTTAAAAATAAAATACTAAATTCTTAACAAGTGCAATAACTTCTACCTATTCATTCAAGTGTATCTATATATGTGTGTATGTATGTATGTGTGTTTGTGTGTGTAGCTATCTAAGAATGTGAACTTTTATCTACTTATTCTTACTTAAAGCTTGCGTTTTTATTACGTTAGAATTTTTTATAGAATATTGAACTTTTCGACATCAAAATTTATTATATGTGTCACACAGTTGATCAACGCATAAACCAGTATGAGTAAGTGCCAACAAATATGAAGAAATAATATAAGTTTGTTACAATATTACAATAATATATATTTTCATATAAAAACATCATAAATAAATGTTAAAAATTTCAAATATCACTGAAAGACTCAAAAACAAATGAAAAAGTAATTAAGTACTAACTTAACTGTGTTTGCCTTCTCCCTCACTCTCTCTCTACCTTTTCACACGGCCATGATTAGACATACAATTTAAGAGCACTTTTTCTACAATTATAATAAGCAAGGCTTTTGAAAGACAAAGCGAGAGCGAGAGACTCAATACACAAAGATACTAGCCATACTCTCAGCTTGACCTATAGGACCCAAAAAATGGATAACGGCATTCCAAATCAAAAGAGCCACATTAACTTGCCAACCACCTGAGCACCAAATAATATATCAAACCAGAGTTCGGAAAAACTCGGTATTAAGGCGAAATATTAAACTCCTCCTCCTCACTCAAAAAGCGACTCACTATGTTTTTGCTCATTTTGGAAAAAAAAAAATAAATAAATGAGCGCTCTTTCGTTAAATGTTTTGAGTGAATTGAGCTCACTCTCATTCTCTTTAATACTTATCGCTCATAGAATGCGTTCCTTAAAGGCGAATTCAGCGACCAAGTCGTTTTTTTATATGAAGTTTTTCGCTCTTTTAAATTGAGAGCATTCGGTCGGTCGGTGAATTCGCTTTAAGACTCCGATTAATATCATGGCGAAATTATTCTCTCATTTTTTCTTATATGAATATAATCTTAACTGTTAAAATCATTTTTTTTTTTTTTTTTTGTTCTCCATGCTTTTGTTCTTGTGTTTATCGCAATTAAGATTTTTGCAATAATATAGCAGCGTGTTGTTTTTGTTTTGTTGTACTTGTTGTAATGCTGCTACCGCCATGTTAAATTCGCTTTGATTAATATTTCTCAAATAAAATCATTTCAATAACGGCACCACATATCGCTCATTTACTAAAAATCTGTTATAACTCAAAAAACGCTCTCTTTTGAAAGACTCAACATACCAACAAAAGAGAGAGAGAGAGAGACTCAAAACATTTGAGTTGTTTGTAATAGAACAGAAATATGAAGAGAGCACTCAAGAGAGTGAGTGCTCTCACGCACTCTGCATTAGACTCTCAGGCATTGCTGTATGGCAATCGTTATTCGTAAATTGATGTTTGAAAAAAAAAAATTTACCAAATCTTCTGATCTAACATAATATTCAACGACAAGCCGCTACTCTTACTACTGAATTGGAAGGTAAAAATGGAAATGACAAAAGTTGTCCTTACATAAAGAAGGCAGTATTGAAGTATTGCGAGAAAAGACAGGTAGGGGAACTCTCTAGTTGGTAGTAGATGGCCGCCAGGCGAACCTCGAGAAACATGGAAAAAACTGTCGATTAAAAGTTCGCAAGCTCGGAAAAACGTGAAACAAATAGAAAATCAATTTCCATAAACAGGACGTCAGGACTTGCAGATGTTATTGGTACCCTACATCCCACTGAGGATAATTAAATTACTTATTACAGCTAACCTAATCTTCAATATTTCTATCGATTTTCTACTGAGCCAGAGATCTAGTGAACCCCCTCCCCCCCCTCCCCCAAAAAAAAAAATTACACTTATCTATGTATTAAAAATATTATATGAACATATAAGAAACTTTAATAATTTTGCTAAAATCGTATATATTTCTACTTACGTCAAAAATTATAAACTTCTGGTAGTTAAACCTGTAAAAATAATAAAGATAGCTTCTTCAACATAATTGGAACAAAAAATTTCACATGCTTTATACGTAAAATAAAACAGCAACATGAAAAAAGCAACAAAAGTTCAAAGTAGAAACAACGACCTCAAAAAAAAAAAAAAAAAAAAGAAAAAAGAAGATAAATATGAGTTTAAATTTCATTGATCTGCAACGACTTGCTTGTACTCTATAAGTTTTGAATGTGAATCTCTCAGCTGACTTGTTAAAACTTCAGATATCATGGAAACAAGTTAGGTATGAAGATTATATCTGGGTGAAGCTCAAACCTCATGGCATGCGATGTATTAATATTCAGCGTTAGCAATCAGTAGAGGCGCCGATTCATTAGTAATGATGAAATATGGTATATGAAATTGCAGAGTGTATGCGGTTGAAGGCAGCCCAAGTACAAACCTTTAAAAAAGAAATATAATACCAAATAAAAGTTCGAATTGGAACAAAAAATATGCGAAGTAGAAAAAGTGCCAATCTGAATATCTTTTTCTTCGAGAAAATTAAATCTTTTCATAGTAGGAACAAAGAAACGCAAAGAATTTACAAAGTTTTTGAGTAAGAGTTCTCGACTGAAATCAATTTTTTTTTATCAATTTTTTCATAGTAGGAACAGAGGAATGGAAGGAACAGCAAAGGAAGTACCCTAAGTCATAGTTGCGTCGTCCATTCTGGTTCGCTTTTGCTATTCTGTAAATCCACCAGATTTTATAATAAATCTGATAAAATTCAACTTTGTCAGTCAAAAAACGATTACACGATTACACTCCCCAAACCCGCCCCCCTCCCCCCTTCAAAAAAAAAATGGTAATTACTCCTTCCCTCTTGCTTGTTTTCATCAGAATGGATCCCAACTTTCTCTTGAAACGAAATCAATTTAGGGTTACCGGGTGTAGCGTGCATTGAAATCTTATCAACAGTTTTTTTTCTTTTTTTTTCTCTCTCTCTTTTTTTCTTCTTGCTACTTATGATACAAACACAAGAACAACAACAAACACATAGATATGAGTTAAAGTGAGAATATGCATTTATGTCATTCTCTTGTAAATATTTATATATACAGAGACACATTAAAAAAAACACACACACAAAAACAAAATTACCTGTGCGTTGTTGGAGGCGTATGACAATGATCCAATAGGCAAAAACCAACAAAACGAGAGAAGGCAAGAAAGAGAGTGAGAGACAACGAGAGAGTAAAAGGCAGACCAAATGATGTTTGTGTAAAAAAGATAAGAGTGAATCTTATCAACGTATGTGTGTGTGTGTGTAGCAAACTAAATCCTTATCTTCACTTATCTTATCTTAAAATGTAAAAGTATATCACAGAGATACGAAATGCATATAGAGTAGATATTCTGTTGGTTTTTTGAAATAAAAATTTATGAAATTATTTTTTGTAGGTTTTCTAATAATTTAGTTTCGAGTTGATGAGTGAGAGTTCGCGGTTGTGTTACCAAGTCAAATTACAATTTTTTTTTATTTTTGTCTATCAAGCAATTGAAATTTTCTAATTGAAGAATTTGTAATAGAAAAATTGATATAAATACAGTGAGGTTTTCAATTTCAAAGAAAATTTAAGCCAAATAAATATTTAGTCAAACATTCAAAAAAAATTGCTATAAAATATAAGCAACATATGGCAAACATATGCTAGAAATATTGAAATATTAAAGTGAGTCACATGAAATATTAATAAAAACTTTTAAAGGAACGTGTGTGTAACTTTAAATACAAGGTAAATTTTATTTTTTTATTTTTATGTAATCAATTTTGCTATTAATTTATTCTACTTTCCATAAAAACTACTTGAACTTAAGCTCTAGATATTTTTATAAACATATTTTAATTTAAAAGAAACTAAAGCTTAAGCTTCACAAAATAATAAAACAAGCAAAATCATTTCATATCTAAATAAAAATCACACATTGGCCTCGTTTGTGTCAGTGAGCTGCAAAAATATTGCATTGATTTTTATTTTCAGTTTTTGTTTTTTCTTTTTTTTTTTTTTGGTACAATATATTAAAAAATATACACACATACTCAGACACTTCTCTGCAAGGGTGTTTATGTGTATGTGTGTGTTTGTGTGCACTTTTGCGATAAACTAAAAATATCTTTTGTTAACTGCAACACCTTTATACTACATACATACATAGCTAAGTAGTACTAGGTAGATAGCAAGCAAACAGTAGCTGCTGCTAGTAGGTAGCAGCAGCAAAAATAAAAAATAAAAATTGTCAACAACACAAAAGCAAAAAATAAAATTATTACGAAAAAACCCGAAATACATGTATGAGTTTATACCAAAAAGTTTATTCAAGTGCATTCAGATAAAATAAACCAAAAAAAAAAATTTATTTATATGGTATACTGAAGAAAAACAGATTAAAAATACATATTTGTGTGTATATACACACACACACATACACACACACGCGTATATAATACAAGCACATAAAGTTGCACGAAACAAAAAGTCGGTGAAGGATTTTATACACTGCAGTGTATAAGAGTGTTTGATTTGTATGTAAGTATGTATGTGTGTGTGTGGTTAAAGAAGCGTCCCAGTTGAACTTGAGATGATCGTAAGAGTAATGGATTAGTCTCTTTTGCAAGGGCAGACATTTTGTAATTTTTCTTACATTGAATGCCCTAGGGCATGAAGTACTCATTTTAGTCTCCAAAAACAGTAATAAAAGAGAACACAATTTCGAAAACTCTCATTCTCTCTCTCTCTCCCTCAATTCTTAAAGCGAGCCATTGAGTAAAATTCATATGCTCTTTCATTTTTCTCCTCTTTTTACTCCATTTACTCTTTACTCTCTTTTCTTCAGCATTGCAATGAAATTTATTTATTTTTTTTTATTTTACACTTCGTTACGCGAGCACAACAACAAAAAAGTAACGAAATCGAATCGAAAAAAATCTCATCTCAACCGAGTTTTCGGCATTAAGAGAAGCTTACTGTTATTGTTAGTTGAATTGTTTTTGTAAAAGTTGATTCTCTCTTTTTTTGTTGTTGTTATTTGTTAGACGATTATATTTGTTTATTGTTATTGTTGTTTCTCAGTATCGAAAACAGAACGAACTTAACGATGTCTGATTTATTACTCTTTTTTTTTTGGAGTATTGAAATCATTGCTCTCTTTTGAAGAGAACTCTTTATTTGTGCAACTGGGGTAGTGGTAGCAGCAACAACAATAAGTAACAACAAAAATTACAACACATATTGCTTTGGTTTACTCAATCTGCAGATGCAATCAGCCGCTGTTGCTACTTCAGGTGGATCATCATTGTTTTTATATTAAGTTCATCAACTTTTTTTTCTGAGAGGGCACAGGAGCGGATTGAAATAGTAATTTCCATTTTGCTATTACTTAAGTTAATTGAGAGAAGAGAAATTCATATAAATTAAGTTGAATTCAGTGATTACTTTCAAGTTCTTTAAAGTATAGAAAAATTTCACTAGAAATATATGGTCAATAGAATAAATGGTCAAAAAAACAATGGAAGAGTTGTATGAATTGGCGAAACTATAAGCTGTGGCCTCAATGACAGTTGCATATGTTACTTGAATTCTTCTTCTCCTTTTAAGGCACAAAAGCCCGTGGTTTGTATATGAATAGAAGAGTCTTACCTAGTTTTATAGTGAATCCAAACGGAGAAATCGATAGTTTTTCTTTGGAAATTTTTGCTCTTGGAAGTTTGCCATTACCAGTCAAAAAGTGGTATAGTGTAAAAAAATGTATATTTGATTTGGGACAGTGTCCCGCAATTATACATATTCGTATAAGGAATCTGAATTGACATCCAATACCCGAAGTTAATCTAAATTCCATAGAAGTTAGATCAATACTAAAACTTCTATCAAAGGCTGGAGTTATTGGAATTGCTATAACTCCATGAAGGGGCACATAGATCTTATAGGTTGCAGAGCAAAATTTTCTTCTTTGGAGAATTAGTCTTATATATGGTAGCTATTTGTTCTGGCCTGGCACTTTCATATTGGGAGACTCAAAGTAATATTTCTACCACCATTCATTCGCTTAATAATTTTTAATTATTTTTCTTTAGCTTTTGAAACAATTTTTTTTTTACTTTTTGTTGAATATCTAATAATTCCAAATATTTTTTATTTCTATTTTTAGAAACATCGTATTCTCTTTGCGAACTTTACATTTCAATCCATAGTTTCTGCTTTTAGAATAGTGCAAACTTTGGAGTCATTAAATACACAATTTTTCGCAGAACTTTTTTTTTTTTTCTTTCTATTATTTCTTTATTTTTTAGCACTTTAGTTGTAATATATTTGAAAGTTATTATATATATAAGTACATGAGTACAACTGTAGCTCCCTCTAATTTGGACTTAAAAGATATACAGAATTAGAATAAAAATTAATATAATAAATTCTCTCATTTTTCATACAAATTTATGCGACATTATAATTATACGACACTATAGGATAGCTTGTGAATACCCTAATTTTATTCTTTGTTCTCTCTCCACAATACCGTTTAACCAAAAAAAGAGAGGTGAGAGAAACGTCGTTGCGTACTCGTAAACGTAGCTGAGTGGTACAATTGTATTGAAATGAGAGAGTATTAGTTGAAGAGAGGAGAGCAAGAGATCAAGAGAACAAACAAGTCAAAGAGCAAGTTTGTTTTCTTTGATGTTGTTGTTCCAAGGAGGGGGGAGGGGGGGGAGACGAAAACAAGGTCGTTTATGTTTGAAACATCTTTTTCTCTTTATTTTAGCTTTTCAACACAAATTATGCAACTTTAGGAAGTTTGGATGAAAAAAAAATTTTCATAAAATTTTAAATTTTTAGTGAAACGAAGATCTATCAAAATACACGAAAAATTGCAATATATGTTTTTTTCATTTTTTTCATATTGTGCAGAAGCTAAAATAAACGGAAAACCATTTTTCATCCCCCCTCCCCCTCCCCGTTACCAAATTTACATACGAAGAAGATTTATCAAAATACAGGAAAAATTTAAATTTTATGAAAATTTGTTTTTCATCCAAACTTCCTAAAGTTGCATAATTTGTGTAGAAAAGCTAAAATAATCCAAAAAAAATATTTTTTATCCATGGACCCCCCCTTATCAAATTTTCAAAAAGCATAGATTATCAAAATATACCAAAAATACCAAAAATTTAAATTGCATGAAAATTTTTTTATCATTCAAAAACAAATAAAATATTTTTCATCCATAGACCCCCCCTCCCCCCTTATCAAATTTTACAAAAACCAAGATTTACCAAAATATACGAAAAATTTAAATTTTATGAAATATTTTTTTTCATTCAAAAACTCCTAAAATTGCATAATTCGTATAGAAAAACAAAACTAAACAGAAAAAAATTTTTCATCCATGGACCCCCCCTTATGATATTTCAGAGCCACAACTTGTAGGGGTTGAAATTTCTCACTTATTCTTAGACATTTTCTTATTCCAATTCAATCCAAAGTCGAATTTCATTCATAGTTCAAATCCCCCCCTTTTATCACTTGAGCACTTTTTTTTTTTAATTAATCTAAAAGAAAAATTCTAAATAAATGGTAATTGTATGCATGCTGGGCCCAATAAGCATTTATTCTGGAGGCAAAAAACCAACCCCCATAAAGTAGAACAAAAAACCGCCCCTTGCATTAGCAATATACGAAAGTATAATATAAAACTAAAAAAAAACAAATGAACTAGAGGAAAATATGTGTTTTGTATAAAGGTGTGTGTGTGTGTGTGTGTGTGTGTGTATACAAATAAAAAATAGATAAATAGAAAAAGATATACCCCATAACCAATATTGAAGAGATAAATAGACTTTTACAAGGTGATAGCAAGAATAATAACAACAGAGCAAAAAAAAAAACAGCAACAACCAATAATAAAATCAACAGTAGCAATAGCAACAACAACAGCGAAAACAACAAATATGTGAGCGAATATCCTGAAGATAAAAAAAAGCAAAAAAAAAAAAAAATTATAACAATATTGACACCAGAGCTATGAGATGCACAAGACATTCACACAGACACACACACAGACAGAGACACAGATACGCAAACACACAGATGCAAAGAAATAGTACGCAGCTGCAAATGTATGTATACAAACATATGTGTGTTTGTATGTTTGTGTGTGTTTGTCAAGCGTATCTACTATGTTAACTATTATTACAACAATAAAGAGCACAAAGGAAAAGCGCAAGGAAAAAAAAAGAAGAAAATAGCATCAATATTGGTTTCGTTGTCAATGTAGTAGTGCATAAATAGTTGTAGTAGTAGTGGTAGTTGTTAGTATTATTACTGTTGTTGTTGTTGTGCACATGTAGCAATAGTGGGAAAAGCTTTAGTTAAGCATAACATCAATACCGATGAGCATCACTCATAATACAACAACAACAACAACAATAGCAAAATAAATTGATGTCGCACAAACAGCAGAAAGAAAGAAAGGAAAAAAGAAAGAAAAAAAGCTAAAACTCAATTGATCCAAAGGACAAAATGTCAGTATCATTCACAACACACAGCAACAAGCAGCAACAAGCAGCAGCAACAGCAGCAAACAACAAAAGCAACAGCTATATCTCTCTGAACGAACAAATATTGTTAGTGTTGGATATTTGTCACTGCTCGCCTCTATTTACATAGATAGACAACAGCAATAATAAAACAACAACAAAAAGTGCAACAAGCCATTTAGTTGGTACATATTTGGAAGACGCGCGTAACGCTTTACATTTTCTTTTTAATTTTGGTTTTGCTTTAAGCAAAATATTTAAAATAAGAAGTGAAAAATAAATTTTAAAAATATAATCTCAATCTGAATTGAGGTGAAATGAAAAAAAAAAAAAAAAAAAAACTTTTATAAATATTCAAGCACCACTCACAATAAAGTCAACCAAATGAGAAAAAATCAGAGTGCGAAGAGTAATCAAAATTCATTCTCTTCGCTCTTTTGAGTGCTCTCTCATGTGAGCATATCATTTCAAAACTAGTGAGTGTAAACCAACGGTAGCCACCTATACATACACAATGATCGATTGAGCACCCTTTCTATGGAAATGAGCTTTGTGCGTGTGAAATTTGCCTGCGTGCAAGTCTTTGGCCTACGCTGGTGTAAACAAATTAAGTTTTTTTTTTTCTTTTTGTGAGAAACTCTTCAAATGTTTGACTCTCTCTCATTTGTTGGTATGTTGAGTTTTCCAAGGGAGCGCTCTTTCGATTTATGTTCCATTTCAGTTTCATTCCTTTCACTTTCGTGTTTCTTTTCATTTGAGGCGAAAATTGACTTGCTCGCTTTGCACGATATGAAGTGATGATAATTTGCAATTACACTAGGATTACAAAACATTTTTAAGCAAATACTTTTTTAAATTTTTTTTATAAGTAGTTACATATGAGCATGAATATCTCAAAAAAAAATAATAATATTACAAAAAAAAAATAATAATAATAATTAAAAGATCTTCATTGGAATCGGAATGTTTTCAAGATTAAAAATTTAAGAGATTTTAATTTTTTAATCTATGCCAAGACAACATAAAGCACACCGGCTTTGTGATGTAAATTCTGCTAAATAATGAAATCCCAGCTCATATTCCAAGCCAAAAATCAATATTAAGAAAAAAAAAATGAAAAAAATAAAACACAAAATTTCTCTCTTATAAAACAAAGCTAGCAGCAAAGAGAAACGAATAATTTCAACCACTCACTCATTGCTTTTATGAGAAAAAACTCAATTTTGAGTGTAAACTGAAGGCAGTTTTGGATCCATAGAACCAAATTTTTGTGCCAATGAATTTGTACTTGATGTGCCTTCTATGTGTTGTATTTATATTCTTTGATTTAATCTGAACGATATTACATACAAAAATATATTAATAAAAGTAAAAAAGTTTTTCCAAACTTGAATCAAATAATATTAACAGTTACAAGCCAAAGCTCATGAAAATGAAATATAAAAATATAATACAGAAGTATTGAATGAGAGTGAGTGAGAATGAGATACAAAGAGCGTCGCGAGTAAAAAATATGTAGTACCGTTACCGAAATGAGTTTATCACTACAAAAACTTTATAGTGATGAAAATTAATAGAGCGAAAAACTATGGGCGCTCTTTAACTAAGAGTCGTAATGCGAATTCATCGACCGAGTGCTTTCAATTTAAAAGAGCGAAAAACTTCATATAAAAAAAATGACTCGGTCGCTGAATTCGCCTTAAGAGAACGCATTCTATGACTGGATAAATATTAAAGAGAAAGAATGAGTTCAATTCGCTTAAAACATTTAACCAAAGAGCGATCATTATTTTTTTTTTTCAATGAAAAATGATAATATAAAGTAAGTAAGAATAATATTGAGGAGAAGGAAGAGTGTAGTATTTCACCACAATAGTGAGTTTTTACGAACTCTGGAAGGGAATGAAAGAGAAGAAAGTGAAGGAAGAGAAGAATGGAAGGGAAGTTGGGAAGATAAGGAAAGAGAAAAGGTCGAGCAAGAGGGAGGGAAGGAGATAGAAAAATATGAAAAGATGAAGAGGAAAATATTTTGTCCCATTTTGAGTAGGTACCAGAACCTGTCATCCAATTTTACAACCATTTTTATGGATTATACGTAATTTTAACGAAATTTGCCTGTTTGTCTATATAATTTTGTATAAAAGATAAAATTCTTTATCGAGTTTGTTCTTTTCTCTAATTGAATTCACTATTTCAAATGCAAAATATTTATATGTACTATTTTCTATGAATTTTCCTAGTTATCCGCGGTGAAACTGACACCCTTTCGTATTTTGCAATAAATATCTCAACTTTTTCCCCATTATCAAACTTTAGTTTATGTTTTACTCTTTTTTCAATATAATCGTTTTTTTGAAAGTGAGCTTAAAAACTACTTAAAAACTGAGGAGTTTCATCCTTGAAGAGGTGAATTAATAAGTTAAACTTTCTGTAAATTCATATTTTAAAATTCAGTTTAAATAAATACCAAGTTGGGTCGAAATTATACCCTGCGGGATTACCTCGTGTCATTTTTAATTTTTAACATGATTTATTTAATTTGGATCAATCGTCACTGCCTGCTACTGCAAAGTTATACTTATGTATGTAAATATTGACTTTAAAGTAAATATATGCAAGTATGAACAAACAATCATGCCTGAATTTCTTGTCAGTATAATTTATTTACACACATTCGCACATGCATGCATACATACATACATACATTTATGGATATATTTGAGCACGTATAAGCCTTCATTAATATATATTTGACCGATAATTAAGCAGCGCCTGTGGTATTTCAAGTGCGACAACAAATAATTCGATTTCAATTAAACAAATTAACTGACATTTAATTCGTGAGAATGTGTGCATTTGAGTGTTGTTTCGTTTAAGCAGACAAACATATAAAAGTGGATAAATATATACCTATATATATACAATTGTATGTATATTTGTGTGAGGTATGGTAATATTGCATAAATAATTTTTTTTTCTGTATGGTCAAACTGAATATACTTGTAAAAATATGAAAATATTAAAGTTTAATGAATCTATAATCGATTTTAAGCTGCAAGCATAATAAATAAGTTTCTTTATAAAAAGTAGTTGAATTTTAAAAAGTGTGGAGTTATTTTCAAACAATTTTTTCATAATATTCTGAAACTCAAAGTAATTTCTCTCACATTAAAGCTTCAACGAAATAGATAATTAAACGCATTATAAGAGCTGTACATACTTTTAGGGTTTTTGAAAAACATGTATGTATGTAGTTTTTTTACTCCCAACCTTGCGATTGTAGAACAACAAGGTGTGTAGAGCAGAGGTACTTATGCAATATGCATTTTATTCACATTTGTTTTTGTAAAAGTACTCAGGCAAAGGCTATGCATTGTAATTTACACACACACACACACACAGCACTCCGCACTAAATACGAAATACACAAACAATTTTGTCTTCTTTTTTGCCTATACCAAATAACAAAGCAGCAATATTTTCGTATGCTTTGTTGGTACACTTTGGCAACAGTTATTTTCAAAGTAGATTTTGTTGTTGTCTAACGTATGATTCTTCCTTTATAATAATAAAGTTTATATGTATTGGTGTTTACTCTTCCATAAGAAACTTTTGTGCACCCCTTCTTTATATCAATAAAGTTTATATGTATTGGTGTTTGCAGTTTCATAAGAAACTTTTGGGCATCCCTGTTCTCACTCTTACTCTCTTGAGTGCTCTCTTTTGTGTGAGCATATCAACTTGTTTGTGTAAACAAATCAGCATTTCTTTTCTATTACAAACTACTCGAATGTTTAACTCTCTCTCTTTTGTTGGTATGCTGAGTATTTTTAAAGAGCGTACATTGGATTGTTGTTGTCATTTCATTTTGATCATCTCTCTGAGTTTTTTTTTAATGATACACTCATTTCGAATTTCTTTTCATTTGATACGAAAATTAAGTCGCTCGTTTTGCTTATTTCGCACGATATGCAATGATGATAATTTGAACTAATAGAAACATTTTTTTTTTTTTAATTATTTTATAATTAACTACATATGAGTTCATACATAATTTTAAAAAATAAAAAAAATAAAGTTATATTTCATTCATTAAAAAAAAGGAATCTAAAAGATCTTCATTTCATTAAAAAAAAAATCAAAATCAAGCGAAATCAATTTTATTTTTATCATGTAAGAAATTCTCTCTTTATCTCTTTTTGACATCGCATATGACAAAGTGAAAATGAAATAGAAAAAGAAGAGAGAAGAAATTAATGAATGATACAAAGAGCTATTCAATAGTTGAGTAGAGAGTAAAAAATTAGTAGTCCCGTTATCGAAATGCAAAAAAAAAAAAGAAAAACTAAAGAGGAATAATAAGTTCAATTCATTTAAAACATTTAACAAAAAAGCGCTCAATAATATTTTTTTATTCAAAAGTGAGGAAACAAAGAGAGCCGCTCTTTAAGTGAATAATATGGAGAAGGACGAGTGTAATATTTCTTGTCAATAGCGAGCTTTTTCGAACTCTATGAGTGAAAAACTATGAGCAATCTTTAGCTCAGTTTTTTTAAGGAGAGAATTCTGTGAGCGAGAAGTATTAAAGAGAAGGAAGGAGTTCATTTCACTAAAAAAAAAAAACATTTAATGATAGAGCACTCATCAATTTTTTTTTTTTTTTTAATGATTAAATTTTTTTCATGTACATAAACTACTCATCTACTCAAGTCAACTGAGAAACGAGGGAATATTTTTGCATGTCGTCGCCTGAGTTTTGATTTGGCGTATAGGCATAAGAATAGTTATACACATACGCCAAATCAATTCTCAGGCGACGATAATGCTATGTCATATTCCCTGTCAATGAGAAAGAAAGACAGAATTCCCTATATGAAATTTACCAACATGCTGGCAAAAATTTGGTTGAATTTGACATAGTGAAAACCAAGCATAATACTACTCTATATCCTTAAGAATTGATTCTGAATTGTAATACTAATTTTCAATTATGAATTTTCAACTATATACTAACAACAAGTTCTGTGAAAATTTTTGTAGTCTTCTTCTCTCTATTTCATTGTTGCTTTTCTTCTGTTGATACTCTCTACACTTATCGGCACAAACACAACGTATTATACGTATATACTTAATACAAGAGAGGAAACTTCCGCTATATGCAATCAAGCAGAGGCAACTACGCCGGCTCTCTCACTAATACAACTGAGATAAAACAGCGAGAAGCCGACTCTCCGCTTGATTATATCGCCCATTTACTAAAAGACTGTCATAACTCAAAAAACGCGATTTTACAGAAAACGTGTTTGAAGTTTTCAATTGACTCCCACTTTGCAGAAAAAAGAAGAAATCTTATGATTCTCACGCGCAGAGTATACAAGATATTAATATGAAGTTTTTACACAATATGAAGCGTGACATAATGAATAATTCTGCATCATGAACTCAAAAATCGTGTTTTTTTGTACTTATAACAGTCTTTTAGTAAATGAGCGATATGTAGATAAATAGCAACTGCATAACTTCGTTTCTTATTGGTTTCGTATTACTGCAATGAAAATGTGATTTTCCACATGACCGTTGTTGTAAAAGCTTTGGCACTATTCCTCTTTTTATTTTCGGAATTTTTTGTTTTTTTTTTTTTGGTATTCTCTATACCTATGCAATACATATATATATGCAATACAGCTATATGCAGTCAGAGGGAGAGAGAGCCTTTCTATTCAGGCTCTCTCACTAATACACCTGAGATAAAACAACGAGCAGTCGACACTCTGCCTGATTGTATGTAGCCGACTAACAACAGCATAACTTCGTTTCTTATTGGTTTTGTATTAGTGCAGCGAAAAAGCGATTTTTCACGTGACTGTTGTTGTAAAAGCTTTTGCACACATCCTCTTTCAATTTTCTAAAGCTTTTTTTCTGCTGGTACTCTCTATACTACACGACACTGTACTAGTATATAATACAGCTTAATGCAATCAGAGCCAGAGAGGGAGAGAGAGAGAGAGAGAGAGAAAGAGGCTTCTCTGCCGGCTCTCTCACTAAAGAACACGAAATAAAACTGTGAGAAGTCAAGTCTCTGCTGGATTGTATGTAGCCGATCTTGATTGTGTATGGCCTCGTTCGTTAAACACTAACAACAACAACAGCATGACTTCGTTTCTTATTAATTTCATTTGAGTGTAATGAAAGCTCGTTTCCTTTGCATGGTCCCGTTGTAAAAGCTTCATTTCACAGCATCGCCAAAGAAGTTTCACTTCAAGAATCAAAAAATTAATTCTATGAAATTGCAATTTTATAAATAATATTTGCTTATCATTTTAGTCGCATTAAATTTAAACTAATATCTAATAAATTTTTATCTATTAATTTCATTTGCAGATAAACGTTAAATGTGCGTGATAAAAAGCACGAGGAAAAACTAAAGTATAACCGTTTTAAATACAGCAACTACAACAACAAAAGTAAACAAAAGTAGCAGCAACAACAACAATTGAAATTTGTTGAACCAAAGTAGCAAACAAATTTAATAAAAATAAAACTCTAAATATCAAAAAAAAAAAGAAAAAAATAAATAATAAAAACATTGCATATCTGTAGAAAATATAAACTAAATTCAACTGAACTGAATTAAATTAGCTCTATGAATTTGTGTATGTGTAGAGTATGTGTGTGATTATATTTATGTCCAAGTATGTGTATTAACAAATGTAATAAAATTAAATACTGTGAGTGAAACTGTGATAATAACAACAACAACAACAACAACAAATAAAATAAAAAAACCAACAACAACCACCGCAAGCCTAAAACAATTTTAGAATAAACCAACACAAACAAACGCCTGTAATTGTATATCACAGCAAAAATAAAATTATTATTATCATTGGGGCTGAGAGCTGACAATCTGGCAGATAAACAAATAAACGCACAAACAAACAACAAAAAGAGATAAAAGCAATAGACACTAATAACCAACAACGAGAGCAGCAGTCGAAATATAAACTGAAAAGCTAATATTATAAAAACAAATACATACAACAGAAATAACAAATGATGTTGCAATCTCTGAAGCTGCGTGCTGATAAACTCACCGGAATAACAGCAACAGACGCAGCAACAGCAGCAGCAAATACAACAGCATCAACAGTAGCAACAGTAGCAGGAGTAGCAGCAGCAGCAGCAGCAGCAGCAGCCGGAGGAGGAGGAATAATAGCATCCTCGCCTGCATCTACAGCGACAGCGACGCCACCTGTTGCTATTGCTAATGTAAATGCCAATGGCAATGGTTTTAATTTAACTACTGCTACCAACAACAACTGCAACAATACCAACAATAACAACAGCAACAGCCATAACAATAATAATCTCATTGTCGATAATAATAATTTAAATAATAATATACACCACCAACTTCATCATCAGCAGCAGCAGCAGCAGCAACAGCAAGCATCAAAATTTTTAGAACAAATCGCAGCAACAGCCACAACAGTACAACATCAGCAGCAGTCAGGAATAATTACCTCAGCAACAACAAAAAGTTTTCATCCATACTTACGCCCAGCAAATGCAGTCGGAGCTATTGGTACAACAGGAAAAATAGCAATAACAACATCTGGATTACCAACGTCATTGTCGTCGTCGCCTACATTGTTTCAAACAATTTTACACCAACACCAAATAAATTCAACCACAACAACAACAGCAGCAGCAGCAGCAGCAGCAGGAGTAGGAGCAATTGCCAGTAACAACAACAACAACAACTTGGTTACTATACCTCCCCCTTCAACAACAACAGCTACAGCTGCCACAATACAACAAACAAGTGGATTATTAACTTTACCAACAGCAGCAGTTGTTACTACTAGTGAACAACAACAACAACAACAACTACTACAAAATTCGCCTATTAATTCAAAAACTTCATTAGCAACAGATTCCACCAGTCACCATCATCAACAACAACAGTTGGCGTTACATTTCAATCCGTAAGTTTTTTTTTGTTTTTATCAGCAGCACTCCCGCTCTCCCTCATCATTTTCAGTTTTAATTTGTTTTGGAATTTCTCGTTTTATTTTTGTGCATTTTATTGCATTTCATTTTCATAAAATTTTGATATTATTATTCGAATATTTTTTTTTTTTTTTTGGTTTGTTTTTTTTTTTTTTTAAGTATTTTTTTTGCAAGTATTTACGATAAGCAACAACAACTACTGCTAGAACTCTCTCTTAAAATTCTTATAAAAGAGAATAACACATCATGAAATCCGTTATGAGTAAGAATACTGAGTAGTACTCTCTTATCCCACCCTCACTAATACCAAGCCAACGTCAGCAGTTGAGCTTTTTTTTTTCATATGAACATATGGGAATCGGGCTCATACAAATGAGAACAGTGGTTGAAGTCGGATCTCTTTGTATCCTCTCTTGTGCTCTATGCTAATACTTCATAGCAAAGCACTCTTCAATTATTAAACATCTCGAATCACTGGCGAACTTTTTTTTTTTTGTGTAATGTTGAGCTTTTTTTTTGGAGTTTACGCTCTTTTCTCATTGCTTATTCTCATGGAGAATAAAAGAGATAGCATTTTTGTATAGCTTGTGTTCGGTGTTAACATATTAAAAGATTTATCTGAAAATTACTGCAATTTTTTTTTGACAGTCGGAAACAAAAATACAGGTATCTTTGAAATTTAGGGAAATACACTAGGCACTAAAAAACCATTTTTTTTTCATCAACGTCCAAATCTAGCATCACTGCTAAGTAATAATTACTGTTTTTATTTCTCATTCTCACTCTCTGGCTTTTGTAGAACTTGCACACATACTCATTTTATACTTATACTTGTACACATACATACATCAATATCGCTGCCTTAATTTGCTAAGGCCCTAACGCCAAATTTTTTAATATTGAGTTTTTGATGGATTATGATAAAGCGTATCCACTTTCATCTGTAACGAAAATTTTAGAGACCTACACCGAAAACTTACGATCTTTTCTTTTAGTTTAAATTAAAAATTCTCGAGGCATTACTCTAAATAAAAAAAAAAGTGTTTTTTGCCTCTCCTGTAAAATTTGAAAAATGCGTGTTAGGACCTTAGCAAATTAAGGCAGCGATATAGTGATTTAATCAATATATCGAAATCATGTTTTTGTTGTTGTTGTAGCAACAATTCACTCGGATGTCTTTGTCATATGCATCACTGTAGATTGTCATTGTTCGTCATTTATAGTTTGAAAGCCCAGGAAGCTGGGTACACTGGTCGACTGTGTCCAAAGATCCAAAGATCCCTAGAGTAGTTTGTCGTTCAAGGCAGTTAAAAGGGTAAAAAGTATTATTTATGTGGGCTCTGTCCACAATCTGGGCTAGCGCTGTCATAGAGAGTTCGTAAAAATTTGCTATTGAGGCGAAATATCACACTCCTCTTCTTCCAACGATACACCTCGTTTCCTCATTTTTGAGAAAAAAAAAAGTAAATGATCGCTCTTTCGTTAAATGTGTTGAGTAAATTGAACTCACTCTCATTCTCTTTAATACTTATCGCTCGCAGAATGCATCCCTTAAAGGCGAATTCAGCGACCGAGTCGTTTTTTTTTTTTTATATGAAGTTTTTGCTCTTTTAAATTGAGAGCACTCGGTCGGTTGGTGAATTCGCTTTAAGACTCTGAGCGAAGAGATTATATTCTAAAGAGGTTGCAATTCGCTCAGCAACATTTTACCGTTCATTTTCAAGAATTCACTTATGGGCGAATGCGACAAATCGTTCGACTCAACAGAAAATAACATGAGAAATCTAGAAGAATGCGTTGGATCGTATAAAATTTCGTCGATTACACTCTATTATGTTAACCACATTAACTAATAATGTTAATTGAAAAACATATGTATGTATGAAAGAATGCAAAGTAAATATTTCATGCAAATTATGTATACAATATGAGTCGAAAAATCGAAAAATGTTCATTATAGCTCCTGAACAATAATTTTATTTTTTTTTTTTTTTTGTTCAACTTATAAAAATTTCTTAGATTTATTTTTTTTTTTTTCAAATTTGAATAAAAAATTATAGTTTTAATTAAATTTTTATTTCATTATTTATGTAATATTTGTTATGTTATATTCATATTGTAGAAGAATTATTACATATATAAAAAATAATTTTATAATTTAATAAAGACATTTTATATTTAACTTTGATTTTTTCACCAATATTGTTGGGATACTTACTAACATAACATTAACTTAACATAACATAATATTTGCTCACGAACAAAATCCAATGTAAGAACAGAGTAAATTGTATACATCCAACAGAAGTATGATCTTAATATACTAGAAATTGAGTATTGCAAAAACCAAATATACAATGAGATTCGCTCATAATGCAATAAAAATGTTACCTAACATTAGCGAATAACAGAAACAATAGAAGTAGCATACTAAAAATGTTAATGTTAACTAACATTCTCATTCTAACATAAAGAGAGTAACAACATAACAACAAAAGAGCAAATCAAACATTTGAGTTGTTTTTAACAGAAAAGAAATGTTAATTTGTTTACACTCACTCACACATGCTCACATGAGAGACCACTCAAGAGAGTAAGAGCAAATTTTGATTATTCTACACACTCTGTGTTCATATGAATTTTTTTGTCAAGAGCGGTATACCAAACCGCAACACCATACGTACATCAAAAAGAGTCTGAATATAAAAGTATAAAGCCAAGTTAATTAGAGAAAAAAGGAAACAAGTTATTTAATGATTTATTTTTTAAAAATATCCAGTCATGATATCATTCAATTAAATTCTATATTAATTTTCTGAAGATAACAAGTTTAAAATAATTTTAAAATACTTCAAACTAATCTAATATTTTTTAATTCATACGTAATCAAATTAACTACGGATATTTATTTCTTTATAATTAGTAGCGCTGGTTTCAGATTAAAAATAAAACAAATTTGAAATTATACAGAATAAGTAAAACATAGACACGCAATCTCAAAATATCAAATTTATTGATTTTTAATCATAAAAAAAGTAAGAAACTGGATAAAAAAATGAAAAAATTTGTATGTCAATTGCATTATTAATAAAATGACAAGGTAAAAAGGTTATTTTTACACAAAGAAAGTAAATAATAATATCTAGTCACATAAATAACTAGGGCACAACTATATGCTTTTATATAAACATACATATTTACATATACCCAATCGAAAAAAAAGAAAAGAGGAAATTTACTTTTATGAATCTAAACATGCCAAGGTTGATTCAATTGCTTAATAATTTTCCAACTGGGTGTAAATAATTGCTATTTATAAAACAATATATTACAAGTATCTTAGAGTGAGTGTGTGCATTTCTTGCATATAAGATGTGACACTTGTGAAAATTCACATAAAACAAAACTTAAACTTTTGTAATAATAAATAAAATTGAAGTGTCATTAAAAATAGTAAAGTTTATTATAGAAAATTGACAGAATAGATAATTTATTATGTATATAAATTAGATACTTTTCATAGTGGCATAAGAAAATATGAGAATTCATTTATCTCAGACAATATGTTTTGACATGACGTCATTATATTAAACGCCTCTGCAATTTAGTTTACGCTTAAAGCCTTCACCTCATTTTCATGTATCTAATTGATGTCGCATATCGTTATAATTATTAATTGAAAATTTTGACAATTTAATTTAATTTTAAACCTCATCATCATTTCTCATGGCATAGTATGACAAGACAGGAAGATGAAAAGTTAAAACCGAACGGCAAACGCTAAAGGCAAGCACGTTTTCATCGAAAAACAAGCAAACACATTCAATTGCCGCAAGTGAAAAAACGCCAGGAAGAATTAGGCTCACGAAACTCATGAGTTTTACTTTACATTCAACAGTAACAACAAAAATGAGAAATTAATCTATTAGTAAAAAACAAAAAAAAAAAACAAAAAAAAAAAAACAAAAAAAAACTCCCTTTTATCCAACTCTCCCTCTTTTTGTCTTTCTTTCTCTTTAAAATGAAATATTCTTGAATTGAAAAGCAAATATTGTAATGTGTGTGTGAGAGAGAGAGAGAGAGCTCACACGTTTCTCAATTCCTTTTTGCATAATTTTTCTATAAAATATATTTCTTAAGGCTTTCTAACGGAATTTATAGCTGCTACGTATTTAAATTCATAATTCACATTCTCGCGTATATATACACACACACACATACACACAGGCCCATAACAATTGCACTTGCTTACGGTGCTTAAGAGAGCTGAGATGAAGCGTGAGCACAAGAGAGCGAAGAGGAAGAACAACAACAATATGAAAATGAAGTCACGTGAAATAGAAAAATTACCATCACCACCACCCACCTGTCATTTCGCCGCGAGGCAATATATTTGTTGTTTTTGTTTCACATGTTTTTTTTTTTGCGCTCTCAGAGCAACAACGAAAAAAAAAATGTGTGATTATATTTGTTAGACTCTCTCTTGCACTTCTACTTACACATTCATTATTTTTATATTGAAATTGAGAGAGTGAGGAATGAGAATGTGGCAAGACATGGAAATTGATATCAAAATCTAAATCAGCATCACATCAGCCTCTAGCAGTACTTGAGAGCACGCACCATGCCGTAGTATAATAATAATACAAAGAGCAAAAACAGAGACCGATTGTAATTCAGACAGACGGATGGACGGACGGAGGGATACAAAGACAGACAGCTACATTAATAATTCAGTATATTTAAATGCATAGCATAGGATAGCATAACCGAGGCGGCGGCAATGGTGACAAAGTAGAAATGATATAGTGTTGCCATTGCGCAGCAAATTAGAAAATCGCCCATGGCGTCACAGTCTTGCAGAGAGTGTTGCTTCCCTTTGTTGCGGTGGATTTATAGTAGCAGCAACAGCATTAATGAAAGAAGGGGGACGAAAATGGTTGCATACAATTGTATTTATTTAATTTCAATTGCTTCCAGTAGAATAAGCGTAATATTTTCTATCCTCAGCAGCAGCAGCTCAGTTTATTTGAAAAACAAGGAGAATATTTTTTATTTAAGTAAAGTAAATGAAAGAAAGTTCAAAGTGGAGCAATTTGTGAATAGAACCAAATTACTGCCTTACTAATCTAAATCAGTAGATATGTATAAATAAGGTTAATAAGTAAAGAAGAGTAGTGAAACTTAAATTTAAGTTAAGCATTTGTCTCAGCACATCACTGCTAGCTTTAAGTTGTTTTTATTGTAAACAAATTTCAAAGCCCAAAGAATAGTTAATTGAATATTTTCTCAAAGTTTCAACCACACACTGCACAGCAAATGAATAAAACGACAATAGCATTTCATTAATATTATAAATTATTAGTATCATGCAGCGCTTTAATAATGCAGACAATGGTGATAATGATTAATTCTTTAAGAAGGCTCTTACTTTTTACTCTCTCTCTCTCTCTCTCTTACTCTTACTCTCTTTTTAAGAGAAGCACTACTCATTTACTAAATTGTTGCCCTCTTGCCGTGCTCATTCATATACAGTGGCATACATTAAAATCAACACCAATGACAAAGCAAACCTGCTAACAATACGAAAGCGCCATCTAGTGGGCAAAAAACACCCAACAAACTCAAAGAGTGTGAGAAATAACCAAAAGTGGAAAGATTAAAAATGTAAATAACTAATACAAATGATGAGAATGGAAAATAGACGACAACAACAACAACAGGGGGAAAAACGAGAAAGTAAGCAAAATATTAAAGCAGAAAAAGAAAAACAGAAAAAAGAGAAGAAAAAAAATATTAAAAAAAAACTGTCTCTGGTAGCGAAATGAAATGTCCTGCTGCCATTAAGTAATAAAGCAAAAGAATATTAAATTTATGATAGGTCATTTTTATGTGGACACTGTGTTCTGTGACAGGAACACCATAACAAACTGCCATAATAAATTAAAAGTGGCGTTCAGCGTTCTCGGTTACTTAGTGAAAAAGAAAGAAGGAAATTTACGAAAGGAAGGAAGTTGGTTGCTTCTTGAGTTGTAGGCGTAGTAGCTTAGTAGGTGTGGAATAGAATTTCCTTGCACTATTTTTCTTATTGGAAGAGGAAGATATTTAGATTTTCTTTTTTTCTTCCCCCTTATTTTATATTTATCATATTTATACATAAATATTTATGTATATATGTAGCATGTTTGCTTTAAGCTGTATAGAAATGTTGATGCATTGGGGCGGAATATAAAGATATGAAGTTGGCGTCGTATTCGTGAGTGCATAAGACAAGTGAATGAATTTTGTGAGAGCAAGTAGTTGTACCTACTTGAATTTTTACAAGTGAAATTAGTATTCAAGTTTAAGCTGTCTAAATAAAATAACAAGCACAATGCGTTACAGAAAGATAAAAGAATATAACAATAGTTTGCGAAAAAAAAATACTCAGAATATGAGGTTCACAGATTAGAGAACAAAGCTATGTAGTTTGCTTTTAATGTTATAGATTTGACTAACAATTACACAAGTTTATTTCAGAGTAAATAATAATGTCATTTCCTGATTTTAGTGCTATATTAAAAATTACTACCGGTTACCTAAAAAAAACCGAATATATATTGGCACTGAATGAATTCATATGAGTGTGAGTGAGAGTACGAGTTTCTTCTTCGTTTTTTTTTTATATGAAATTTTTTACTCTCTTAAATTGAGAGCATAAAAACAACATATAAAAAATGAGAGAGAGTGTTTTTACGTTTTCAATTTAAGAGAGCGAAAAACTTCATACGAAAAAAAAAACCGAAAAAAAAGTGCGGCACTCGGTAATAAATCAAAATGGCTATTCCTTGCCAAGCTCGAGTGAGTAAACTGCCAGAGCTTATTATATGAGAGAAAGAGAGAGAGAGAGATTAAAAGAGAGAATGGCTTAGCAGCAACTATGTACTCCTATAAAGAGTTATAAATTGAAAATTATAATTTGAAAAAAAAAAACTGAGTGAGAGAGAGAGAGAGAGTAATAAATAGTACGCCTCACATTTTTTTATATGAAGTTTTTGGCTCTCTTAATTTGCGAGCATAAAAACTTCATATAAAAAAAAAAAAACAAAAAAGAGTGCGGCACTCTTTCATATACCAAAATTATAAAGAGATATTTTTGAATTATTTAATGGAAATGATATGGCAATTCTCGAGTGAGCTTAACAAAATCAGAGAGAGAGAGCAAGAAAGAGTATGGCTCAGCAGTAATCATTTACAAGTACTGTTGAAAATAGTTCTAAAGCCGCGTTTGCCAAAGATTTGCACACAGGCAAAGGAGCGAAAGAAATTTTACACGTACAGAGTTAATTTCCATAGAAAGATACAATCCATCATTGCGAATGTATATGTATATGTGGCCACCACTGTTCTAAAGCAAAAAAATATGTGTTGAAAAAAAGACTGTGTGAGAAAATAATCTAGTTATTTAATAACTCAAAAACAAAAAAAGAAATTTAAACAGAAAAAATGCCAGTTATTAAGAAACTAATTTCTAAAATTCACTACAAAAACCTTTAGTTCAATAGAAACAATAAAATAAATTGAAAACTATACCTAAACAAGAACAACAACAACTTATATACAAATTATAATAATACCAGCAAGAAACATTCTAACTGCCCACAAATATAACGAAAAAAAAAAACAAAAAAACAAAAACACAAATGAGAAAAACCAATTCGATATCATTAAACTTTGTCCTCATCATCAGTTCATTTATACAACGACATTTTCCAATCGAACTGTGACAAAAAAAAAAAAAAAAAAAAAAACCAAAACACAAAACAAAAAAATAATGAGAGTAAAAAAATGACCGCAAATAATTTTTTGGCTTCATTTTCGATATTTTGCACAAAATAATGAAAATAATCATTAAAGTTTTGGTAACAACAAAAGTTTTATTCAGATACTTTTTCGTTCATTTCGTTTGTTATTTGCACGCTCTCTCATCAACACACACACACACACACGTTCGCTTACTCTCCCTCTCTCTCCTATATACATATAGACTTCAACTTCATTTGCTAATGACAATAAAATATAGCAACAACTAGATAAGAACATTCGCATGTACATACATACATACATATATAAAATACATCCACTAATTGTTATTGCTAAACTAAACTAATCTAATCTAAAAAGTTGTAAACAGTTTTACTTTGGGATTATTTCGTTTTTGTGGTTTGGTTGATATTTTTTCAAAAGTTTTTTTTTTTATTTTTTTTTTTAGTATTAATAGTAATAGTTGTTGTTGGTTGAGTTATTTCATTTGATTTGTTAGTGGTTTTCTATATACACACACATATGTATGTATGTGTGTATATGTGAGTTCGAATGTTGCAGGTTTTTATTTTATCAAAACTTTGATACTTTGATATTTTTCAATGAGGTTAAAGAGAAAGAGAGAGGCGAAAAAGAGAGGCGAAAGAGTTACCTTGGCATGTACATGTGTGTGTGTGTGTGTGTGTGAGTTTGTGTGATCACTTACGTACTCTACTATTAGAGTAAGTTTATTTATATCACATAATAAATTCAAAGTACTTTTTTTTCTAATAAAAATAAATGGGATATTCATTGCCCTAAATTCCATAAATCCTTATGTAGGGGAAAATATAAAAACCATGACAGGTTTTATATATTTACTCGCCCGATAATGTAAACACTTTATGAAAAAAATAATCTCTCTCTTAGTTATAGTTGCTTAGTCAAGAGCATTAATTAAATTTACGATTCCTCTTCTTTTTGAAGTTTAATCATTATAAGCGAGGGTACTAGGAAATCGTCAGGTAATTATGAATGAATTTCCGAACAAAAGAGATGACTCTGAGAGAGAGGCACTGCGGCAACGTCTTTGCTAGCAGAGACGTGGCCGATCTCCACACGTTTAACACCAACAAATAATTCTGCCATGTGAATATATATGCATACGTATTTTATTTTCGGTTTATGTATATAATATATATGTGTGAGTAAATCGAGTGAAACATACTGAGTGAATACGAAGTGCTCTCTCATATACTAACAAGCTACGCTCATATTTTAATTTACACTGCTCTCCTCTCTTCGCTGTGTAAATAAATATTTATTAATACACCGTTACTTGAACAAATATTTGTTTTCTTAAAGAGAAAAGTTGTGATTGTCATTTTTGAGTTGCAATTTCTCTTAAAATTTTTCTCTCTCTATTTTGTTTTCTGTTTGTGCTCGTATTTTAATTTATACTCTTCTCTTTACGCTTTGAATAAATATTTAGTAATATGCCGTTACTTGAACAAATATTTGCACTCTTCGAGAGAAGAGTTTCTTTTTTGTTTTTTTGTTACTTTCAATTGAAATTTCTCTTCATTTTCATCTGTCTCTCTCCCTCTTTTATTGTTATTTATTTTTTATTCAAGTAGTTATGAATCTACAATGAATTTTTTTATACTTTTCAAATCCTTTCACTGCTTAGAAGGTACTCAATTCTCCATATTATTTTATTTGAAACGATTGAAAAAATTTTATATTTGTAAAATTTCTCTGTTGTTGTTGTTGTACCAACATAAGCATTACAATAAATATTCAATATTTCATCAATGCATTCTAAATGCAAATAAAATGCAAATACTAGTTACGCATACGACACACACACATACATACATAAAATTTTTTTGATGGCCCTACACAAATAAAAATTTCATAAATGCAAATTATGCTATGAAAAATATAAAATTTTCGTACATTTACTTTCAACAAAAAAAAAATAAAAAAAAATAATAATAATAATGCATAGAAAAAGAAAAGAAAGAAAGTGTGTTAAGGAATTTATTTTAGTACCTTCAAGCAAAAAAAAACCCTCATACACTACCATTCAAACATACACACCATACACACACACAAATATACATATACGCCCGCCCGCATATCCTACAGGAAGTGTGACATTTCGCACCACACTAAAATGGCAATTTCGCTTTATATATATATTCTTCATATTACATTATAGAAGAACACACAAGAATGTGTAATACAATGGGAAAGAGAAACACAGAGAGAGAGAGAGAGATATACAGCACGGCAAAGAAGAGAGTTAGGGCATGAGGTGGCTGCTGCTGGTGCTGCCTTTTGTGCGTTGATGCTGCCGCTTCTGCTGCTGGTGCTTTGAAAGGGAAATATTTTGCATAAAAATTATTATTAGTATAACATAAAAATTCAATTTTTGTCGCGTTTTACAGTTTTTTTTTTCTCCTTCTTCTTCTACTTTTTTCTTCTTGTTAATTTCCGGCACCAAAAATGAACACACATATAGAAAAAAAAAATTGAGAGAAAAAATTAGAACGCTTCAAGCGCAAAAGAAAAATTTAAAATTCATAGCCAAGTTACCTGAAAGTACCAAAAAAAAAAAAAACAAAACAAAAAAACGAAGGTGATAATAGTAAAAGATTTTTCAAGCTCTCTCCCTCTCTCTCTCTCTGGTATGAGAATGTGCATATTTTATGAGCATAATTTTGCTTTATGCGAGAGAGAGAGAAAGTAAATTTTTCATTGGTATTAGTTATAAAATAAATTTTTAAAGGCATTTTTCTTGTATTTTTGTTTTTATACTACATTGAGATTTAATTCAATTTGTCTACCTTGCAGATTCGTATATGTTTAATCAAATATTTGTACCTAAAATAGATTATTTCATTTAGTTCGAAATAAATGAAGTTGCCTTAATAGTTGTAAACCTAAACTTAAAACTTTTACTTCGACTTTATACATATATACTACCTTTTTTCGGAATGTGTACTTCAGGAGGATTGATTCGTCAATCGAATAAGATATTTCGAAAAGAGCTCACCCCTAATAGGATTCGACTCGAAAAGTGTTTTCGACTAATTTTGGCACAAAAAAATTTACTGAAACTGTATCTTTAGAGTCTGAGAGACGTATTTTTTATGTAAAATTTTGAAATACAAAATTTTTAAATTTTTTTCTACAATTTTTAATTATTAAAAAAAGTTGAATTAGCCCAAAAAATGTACCAAGCTATATACCAAGTAGGAAAAATGGGGGAAATGTACAAGTTTTGGTACAATTGTATCAAAGTGACAACCATGCCCTTAACACTTTACCATAGAATATATGAAATGATACTGAATAAGAGAGAGAGAGAGAGAGAGGTCGATCTCCATACATTTAACACAACCAAAGAATTCTGCCATGAACACATATGTGAATACGCATGGCAGAAGTGTTAAATGTCAAACTATGAAGAGAGAGCACTGAGCGTAGTGATTTTTGCATTACGAAACACACACACACACACACACCCACTATGCATACAATACGATTTTTTATTTGACACTAGAGCTCAGAATGAAAAAGAGAGTGATATGTTGTATGTATGCGTAAAAGTGTGAGTAAATTGAGTGGTACATACCGAGTGAATCCGAAGTGCTCTCTCATATATTTACAAACTCAGCTCGTATTTTGATTTATATCACTCTCTTCTCTTAGTTGTTTTGAGTATCACATTCATGCAGTGCAGCAAGTTGAGCGAGAGAAGCACATCGTACGATACAGTTATTTGCTAAACATTTTAAGGCGAATTCATCAACTCTCTTTCGGTTTTTTTTTTTAATGAAGTTTTTATGCTCTCAATTTAAGAGAGCATTTGAAATTTGCACATACCGCGAGCTAAGCTATTTACACATAAAAATATTTACTAAAAAATAATAAATATTAATTTCTATTATATCCTTTACTTTTTTTTTCTTTTTATTACAGTGATATAATGTCATTCAAAACAGAAACGGATACCGGACATATACAACAAAATGACACAGACCAAACCGAAAGCGATTACTTAGCATTAGTGCCTGTGGGCCCTGTTCACACAATAAATCAGGACGATGATGATGATAATGATGTTGCAATGGATACAATTGCCATTATGAACAGCCACAATAGCAATAGTAACAATAAAAATATAAACGATAATGTTGGTGTTGATAATAACGTTGATGAATTTGCCAAAGATCAACCCGATCCTGATAATATAAAAATGTTTGTTGGACAAGTACCGAAATCATGGGATGAAATGCAATTACGTAAAATGTTTGAACAATATGGGCGTGTACATACATTGAATGTGCTGCGCGATAAAGTGACATCAATGAGCAGAGGTGAGTAATAACTAGCTAACTAGTATGTGTGTGTGTATGAGTGTGTGTGGGTGGATATAAATAAAAATGAGAAGGAAAAATCAAGAAAAGAAAGAAATTTTAACTAGTAAAACCGAAAAATAAATTTCAAATTCTTGTCACGTTAGGGTTAATAATTTTAGGTGAGGAGAGTAGGTAGAATAAACAATATATAAACACAAGATGTTATATACATAAAATTCGCTTACTCTCAGTTATGAATATTCACCCATGTTACCTACGTAACTCTAATAAAAAGTTTAAGAATTCAACCAAAAAATGTCCAAAAAAAGAAAAGAAAAGAATTTTATGCGTATGAGAGTTTGTCAAAATTATTATTATTATTAAAGGTAGACAAACACATACATACATATATGTACTTATATATTTATATAGGTACTTGTATGCGCTTGGCATATAAACTTTTAACATCACACAGCCACACCTACAGGTGTACAGCTGCTGTGCCAGCGTAATAACCTCTTTTTTTATTACTAATAGCAATGAAAATATGGACGGACCCTTTTCATGTATATACCTTTTATATTATTACTCGTACACACACATAGATACTACTACTACCTGCAATTTTGTGTATGTATGTATGTATGTATATATACACAATATAATCAAAGTTATAAACATAAAGAAATATTATTATGTTGATACTTGCTGCTGTCGCTGCTGTTTTTCTGTTACTATACGAAAGAAAGTATAGTAATTTGTTTAGAAATAAAAAAACAAAATACTTTAGCATACTTTTAGGCTATGATGGCATGCAATCCTGTAAAGTTTTCAGTCAGCATAATTGGCCATATGAGCTGATGTTACTTTTATGTGTGTTTGTCTTGCATGCTATATTCTTCGAGTGTGTATTTGTTACAAAATTATAATATTTTCTATAGAACATTACCTGCGAAAGAGCCCAGTGGGAAGAAAATTTGCCAAAGAATGTGTTTAGGAGAAAACTTATTGAAATTCTTTAAAAAAGCATTTACTTTGAAGAAGCTATAGAAATGCTTTTAAACTACTTTTTAGGAAGTGAGACGCTTCCCCATCATTTTTTATCTTTAACATACTTTGAATTAATATTGAAACATATTCAATTTAACATGTAAGCAATCTGATGTAGAAAACAACACGAACATTTTTTTTTTTTATTGAAATAAATATTTTTTGGCGACAAAATATGCGTTGGATGTTAAACGACCCCCCGCTTTAGCCTCTCCTTCCCCTCCCCCCTTCCCCTCTTCTTCGTATGAAAACACAATTGAGAGAACCACATCAAAGAGAAAAAAAACTTGCTCTTTGGCTGTTTTGTTCTCTTGATCTCTTTCTTTTCAACTCTCTCACACAAGTACAATTGGTCTTTGTTTGTAATTGTAATTGTCTCTCTACAAAAACACAATCAAGAAAACATACTTGCTCTTTCACTTTCTTGTTCTCTTGATATTTTCCTTTTCAACTAATATTCTCGTATTGGCGTACAATTGTAAATAAACTCAGTTGCGTAAACAAGTATGCAATAACGATTTATCTCACTTCTCTTTTCTGGGTAAAGAGTATTGTGGAAAACACAAGAGAACAGAGAGCATATGAGGTGCATTGCGAATTGTATTTTAGCGTTTGTAATATTAGCAAAATATAAAAATTTATAAAAATAGTACTTGATTAATGATTAATTAATGAAAATTTATATCTGAAAACAAATTTAAAAAGCAATATATCTGCAATTAAATTTAATATATAAGTTCTTTATGAATGTCGGTACCTAATTGTAATTTGTGTTTATTAGAATTTAATTAAATGAAATAAAAAATTGAGTAAATTGAAGATTTAGTGTAAAAAATATTCATTTCAGCCTTGCGTAATGCTATTCACAGAGTTTCTAAGTTAACTTAAGGACCTTCCTAATTTTTTAGGCTGAAAATCGACCAATTTTATGTTTTTTTTCTCGTTTGTTTTATAAGATATTAAACGGAAACTTGTTACATATCTTACTAGTCGCTCCACTCGAGGAATCAAAATGAAATTGGGACCACATTTTAAGCGCGCACATAAACCAAAAAAAAATATTCTATTGCAAGTGTTGTGTTGGAACAAAAAGAAATCACTTGAGTGAATGTGTTGAAGCAAAAGAAAATAAAAAAATAAGCGCGCACATTCTGCTCTTCCTGCGTGTTCGATTGCCAATGATTCTGTATGATTTTAATATTAAAATGAAAAAAAAAAACTTATCAGCTGTTAAACGATTCTGTACTGTTAAACAATTCTGAATGTTAAAGGAAATAAATACTCTACTGATAAACGATTCGGTAATGTTAAACGATTTTGTACTGTTAAATAAAAAATTACTCTACTGTTGAACGATTCTGAATGTTAAACGAAGTGACTACTGTTAAACGATTCAGAATGTTAACTGAAGTAACTAAGCAACTGTTAATCAGTTCTGTACTGTTAAATACAAAAATTACTCTACTGTTAAACGATTCTGTACTGTTAAACAATTCTGTACTGTTAAACGATTCTGTACTGTTAAACGATTCTGTACTGTTAAACGATTCTGTACTGTTAAACGATTCTGTGTTGTTAAACGATTCAGAATGAGAACTGAAGTAACTCATCAACTGTTAAACGTTTTGTACTGTTAAATAAAAAAAATTACTCTAATGTTAAACGATTCTGTACTGTTAAACGATTCGGAATGTTAAATAAAAGATAACTTTAGTGTTATTGTTGTTGTTTTATACACACGCGACTTCTTTCCTTTTTTTATCTATGTTAACGTCAAAATGTTGGCATGAAACTTACATATATTGTATCTATTATGCTTCAACACTTTATCTTTCTAATGATATAATTTTCATGCGAATGTGTTGATGTTAATTTAGGTTAAATGGAAGCTAACATTTTTTCGTAGTAATATATTTGCTTAAGCATTCTGCAATAAAACAAAATCAGGCGATTTCAGTTTAAATATTACACCACTGGGTAAAGATTAACAAATATTATATAATAGATAATTTTGTTTTTTAGTGTTCATTAGAATATATTGGATTACTCTCCGGTTGTATTGGTGTGTGTGTGTGTGTGAGAGCAGACATTAATTTAAAGTATACATAAGAATATATAGAATAAATAATAATATTAATAAAAAATCATATCGACAAAGATAATATTACATACATACTACATAGCCCGTATGACGTCCTACTTTAGCAATAGTGCATGTTTATATATATATATATAAATATATTAATAAAAAATAATTGTTATGTTAAAGTTTGTCAGTCTGTTTAGTCTGCCAGTAGAGCACTTTTGTATTTACATAATTATAGCTGTTAAAAGGCAAAAAAAAAAAGGAAAAAAAATAAAAAAAGAATCAAAAGCAAAATATTTTTTTTTTTTTTTTGTAAAATAATTAAAATTAAATTTTTGTAAAATTTGTTTTGCTAAATCGCTCTCTCTCTCTCTCTCTATGTTGCATGCATGTATTAAAAATAATGTTTAATTGAATTTATTAAAATTGCATGTTGCTAATATTGAATAAGTTTACTCGCGCCTAAATGTAGACTTTGAAAAATAAAATAAAATATATCACATACATTTTTAAATATGTATGTATGTATTTCATGTATACATGTCTGTATGTATGTATGTATGTATTGTAGTACTTTGTCTATGTATGACTTGAAATAATAATTTTTTTTTTCCTGTCTATTCGTTTCGTTGTTATTTTTTATATTCTGATATATGTTTTCTTTTTGTTCTCTTCTTTTATATATTCTTTTTTTTCGCTTCCTCCACTCACTGTGTTGCATACATATACATACAGGGTGCTGTTTTGTTACGTACTACACACGCAAGGCCGCTTTGAAGGCACAAGATGCCTTACATAACATTAAAACCTTAGAAGGGGTAAGTACAAATACATTCATACCTAAAAGTAAATACATTCAATTCAACAAAAAAACAAACAAAAAAAAAACAGAAATAAAAAACACATTTGTAGTTGTGGTTGTAACTAGTTTGTCGTACTTAAATAATTTGTGATTAGCTACAACAACCATAAAAATGTCATTTATTATTTTGTTTTTTGATACGTTTGATTAATAAACTACATAGAGTTATTAATTTGTATTGATTTGTTATAGTTGTTGTTAAATTTTCATTGCTTTTGTGAGCTGCTACTGTTGCTGGCGCTGCTGCTACTGCTAATGTAACTTTTGTTTTGTTGTATGGCGGCGGCAGACTTTGAAGTGTGATTTAATAGTAGCAATGAATACGTAGCTATTTTGTTCTTTTCATTATTATAATCATGTAATTACAAAGGCGTGTATATTATGAAGTATTTATAATAACAAAATTATGGAAGAAAAATTTATTAAAATTGTATATAAGATTTTTAATCCTGATGAAATTTACCTAAAATTGTGCAATTTCAGGAGGTTTAGATGAAAAAAAAATTTCATAAAATTTAAATTTTTTGTGTATTTTGGTAAATCTTGTTTTTTTTTAAATTTGATAAGGGGGGCCCATGGTTAAAAAAAATGTTTTCTGTTTATTTTTAATTTTCTACACAAATTATGAAATTTCAGGAGTTTTGGATGAAAAAAAAATTTTTCATACAATTTCAATTTTTATTTGTGGAAAATTTGATAAGGGGGGTCCATGGATGAACAATTTTTTCCTGTTTATTTTTACTTTTCTACACGAATTATGCAATGTCAGGAGTTTTGGATGAAAAAAAAAAAATTTCATAAAATGTAAATTTTTTGTGTATTTTGGTGAATCTTGGTTTTTTTTTTTAAATTTGATAAGGGGGGGCCCATGGTTAAAAAAAATGTTTTCTGTTTATTTTTAATTTTCTACACAAATTATGCAATTTCAGGAGTTTTGGATGAAAAAAAATTTTTTCATACAATTTCAATTTTTATTTGTTTAAAATTTGATAAGGGGGGTCCATGGATGAACAATTTTTTCCTGTTTATTTTTACTTTTCTACACGAATTATGCGATTTCAGGGGTTTTGGATAAAAAAAAAAAATTTCATAAAATTTAAGTTTTTATTTTTTGAAAATTCGAAAAATTTTCATCCATGGACCCCCCATGGATGAAAATTTTTTTTGGTTTATTTGTACTTTTCTAAACGAACTAGGCAATTTCAGGAGTTTTGGATGAAAAACAAAATTTTCGTAAAATTTTAATTTTTATTTTTTGAAAATTTGATAAGGGGGGGTCCATGGATGAAACATTTTTTTTTCTGTTTATTTACACTTTTCTAAACGAATTATGTAATCTAGGAGGATGAAAAAAAATTGTTTTTTTGAAAATTTAATACGGGAGGGGGGGGCATTGGTTGAAAAATTTTGTTTTCTGTTTAATTTTACTTTTCTACACGAATTATGTAATTTTAAGAGTTTTGATGAAAAAAAAATTTCCATAAAATTTAAATTTTTCGTGTATATTGGAAGATCTTCGCACTCTTCACATTGCTACATATTTATCTATTTCTCCTTATGAAAACAAAAACAAAACTACTCGTTACTCTTTGTTTCGTTTTTTTTTTTTTGTGTGTTTGCTCATTAGGTAATGCTGAGAGATGCCGTTACTTATGTCTTCTCTCTCATTTATTATTTACTCTCGCTTATGTAATGATTTTTACAACGATGAATAGCAATGCTTTATTCAATTAGCGAATTTCCTAAAAAAAATTTTACTCACTTTCTTAACCGATCTCAAAAGGTTATTTTTTTTTGTCAAACTCCTACTCGTCAAGCTCTTTCAATTGGATAAATTTGTGGATACACTAATATATGTATAAATATTCCAAAGTGCCTGCGCAATCAAAATTCGCTCTTTCTCTTTTGAGTGCTCTTTCATGTGAGTATTCTTCCAAATGTTTGACTCGATCATTTGTTGGTATGTTAAGTCTTTCGAAAGAGCGCTAATCGGATTGATATTTTCATTTTATTTTTAATGCCTGGTTTTCATTAAGTCAAATTCAATCAAATTTGCTAGGATGTTGGCTAATTTCATTTAGGAAATTCTCTCTTGCTCTCTCTTTGACAGGGATTATGACATAGTGAAAAGCAAGCATTATCTTTTTGAGTCTTTTTTAATTATAAACTCTTTTTGAGCTTCATTTGATGCGACAATTGAGTAGCTCGCTTTGCTCATTACGCGAGATATGCATTTGAACTAGCATTACAACACATTTTTTTTTAGCACTAAAACAATCGTTTATTTCGTTTTTTATAAGTACCTATACATAGTATGAGCTTAATACATATTTTTTTAAATTAAAAAAAAAATAATAATGATTCATTAAAAAAAAAAATAAACGATCTTCATTAAATTTATTTGAAAAAAAATTAAATAAAGCGAAAGTAATTGTTTTAGACTTGTGATATATAAACAATATTGTTTGCAATAATATACTAATAAAAGTTACCGGCTTCTTTCTAAACTTGAATCAAATAATATTAACAGTTACAAATTAAAGCCCACATGAAACTGAAATAGAAAAATAATAGAGAAGTGGTGAATGTGAGTGAGTGAGGATGAGATACAAGAGTTTCGGCAAGAGTAAGAAATATGTAGTGCCGTTATCGAAATGAGCATTACGAAATTATAACAGCAGCGTCAAATCTCTCTCTTCTACTTCTCTCATTTTTTTTATATGAAGAAACTCAGAACTGCTAACATTTTTGTTTCTGTTTTGTCTGTTCCCAATGCATTTGTTTTTGTATTTTTGCCATTTCTGGGTCTTGATAGCAACAAATCAGTATATTATTGTACTTGTAATGCTGCTACTACTACTACTTAATGTAGCAGCAGAGTTTAACAATGCAAAAACTTTCAAGTGAGAGATATTAATCGAGCGAAAAATTAACTGTGCATTCTTTAACTAAAAGTCTTAAAGCGAATTCATCGACCGAAAGCTCTCAATTTAAAAGAGCGAAAAACCTCATTTGAAAAAAAAACGACTCTGTCGCTGAATTCGCCTTCAAGGAATGCTATGTATAAGTACGAAAGAGAAAGAATGAGTTTAATTCACTCAAAACATTTAACGAAAGAGCGCACATAAATTTTTTTTATTTTTTTTTTATTCAGAAATGAAAAAACAAACTGAGTCGCTCTTTAACTCTTTTTTACCCGATGTTGCATATATGCAACATTTTTTTTTATTTGGCATAAAAAAGGTGTTTAACAAATTTTACAATTAATGCTATTTGAAGAAAAAAAAATGCATTAAATTATTGCTAAGCGGAAATTTTCTTTATAAAATATTTGTATAAAAGATAAAATAATATGAAAGTCAAAACATTGGAGGAAGCGGGTTATTCAATGACTGTCTATAGCTCCATAGCTATATATTTTTTAATTTTAATAATAGACAAACAAATCAATATAAAGCATGAAATTTAGTTAACTGAATGCATCCGTATATTTTTATTTTAATATTGCATGATCCTTCACAAGCCAATGATTTTATTTCATTCTCAGATAATAAACTGTAAACTGAATATTTGAAAAACCTGCAATAATAAAGTAAATGTCGAATTTTGATAACTTTAATATAAAGTTTACGTAATTAATTGCATAATCTGATACTTTGTTTTAAAATCTTTTCTGCCATATCTCTGTACTCACAGAGATATCATTTGAACTTTTAGTTTTAATTTCATTTTTTAAATGTATTTCTTTCATGGACGTTTTTTGTTTTTAGTGCAACAGTTTTTTGTTTTCATTCAATCAAGAGTTTTATTTTGCAAAAGAGTAAAGAGTTTCAAACACAAAAAAAAAAAAAAAAAGAATAGGAATGTATAAAAATACAAAACAAAAATAACTAGTAAATGAATAATAAAAAAAAAAAAATAGAATTTCTATATAGAATGAAAAGTTAATTGAAATCAAAGTAATGCATTAGCAATGATGAGAAATGTAACGTGAAAGGTTGAAGTCGACCTGTCCACTCTTTTTCGTTACCTTACAACCGGCGTTACCTGCCTGCCTGCCTTCCTTGTTATCTTTACCTTGCTTTGCTTTTTTTTATCATACTTTATTTTTCCTTATTTTTTTTTCTTTTTTTCTACCCATTTTCATTATCAGTTAGAAAGCAGCAGCAGCAACAATTTCTATTTTATTAAATTGTACTACTTCAGTTCTTCTTCTCCTTCGTTATCCTTCGTACTTTTCCACCTTCTCGACTCATGTGATATACTCAACACTTTTGCTGCCAAGTATTCGAAATAAAAGTATTCAATGAAGGTACTCGTACTTTTTTTTATTGCATTGAATTAATTTTATTTGTACAAAATAAAGAAAGCATTTCTAATAAAACAAAAGCGTACCTAATGGAATGAAGAAAAATCAATTTAAAAGTATACACTGTATCGATGCAGTTAAGTGTGTATGTGTGGAAATATTCCACGAATGCTTTTGTGTAAAGGTTGCAAGTAAAAGGATTTCATTGAAGCTAAAGATATGAGTTTAAGTTTTGATGGCAGACATTAGTTGGCAATTAGAAAAGTGTTTTAAATAACACAAGAATGGTGGCACTCAAACATAATCAATGTCCCCCATTCATTCCAAATACAAATAAGCTTACTCATAAATTGTTAACAAAATTTGAACCAGAAACCACAAAAAATTTTAAATACAAAAAAAAGAAATTGTTAGCTTTAATGGATTGATATATTAGTTTGTTATTATGTTCCAGTCGATATGTGATCAGTTCATGAAATTTCAATATTGTGGGCAGATAGAAAGTAGTTCATATGTGGTAATGTTAGTTCAAATGCAAAATATCATCACTACAAATCGTGTGAAATAAGCAAAATGAGCGACTTAATCTTCGCCTCAAATGAAACTAAACTCAAAAGAGAGAGAGAGAGAGAGAGGAATGAAAATGAAATGAAACATCAATCCGATGGGTGCTCTTTCGAAATACTCAGCATACCAACAAATGGGAGAGCCAAGCTTTTGAGAATTTTGTAAAGAAATGTTAAGTTATTGAGGTATATAGCCTTAATCATGGCAGTATTACACAATACAATAACAACACACTGCTTTGTTGCAGTGAAGATTTAGAAATGTTAAAAATACAACAACAAATGCATGGGGAACATACAAAACTAAAACAAAACTGTTAGCAGTTCTGAATTTCTTCATATAAAAAAAAAATGAGAGAAGAAGAAGAGAGAGTTGACGTGGCTCTCACCTGTTATAATTTCGCCGCGAAAAATGTTTAGTTGTGTTGATGTTGAATTGTTTACACTTACTAAAAGAGCACTCAAAAGAGTAAGTAATTTTGTAAAGAAATGTTAAGTTATTGAGGTATATAGCCTTAATCATGGCAGTATTACACAATACAATAACAACACACTGCTTTGTTGCAGTGAAGATTTAGAAATGTTAAAAATACAACAACAAAGAGCACTCAAAAAAGTAAGAGAGAGTTTTGATTGCTCTATGCTAGCAGTGGCCACCTATACATACACAATAATCGATTGAGCACTCTTTCTATGGAAATGAGCTTTGTACGTGTGAAATTTCTTTGGGCGATGTTACACGATCAATGTTTTGCTGTCAAACAATGAAATTGTTGTTGCTTTGAAAAATGAACACTGAGCAAAAGAGAGGATGAACACATTTCACTTCAAATTTTTTTACTGACGAAAAAAAACTGCATCACTTCAAATAAAATGGGGTTGCTGAAGATACACTGTTACATTTTATTTGTAATACTAATATTTTATGAAAAATGCTAGACTTTTTACTAACTTTTAAATAATTTTTTTTTGATTTGCCACCCTTTGCATTGTTTGGCTTTTATTTGTGAAAATGAGTGCTGTTTAAAAAAATATTTAATAATTTTTATGAAAACATGGTAATTCAATGGCCAAGTAACAAAATGGCGGAGCTTATTTTAATAGTTCGCAAATTTTAAAGATTATTTTTCTGCATTTTTCATATATAAATGCAATATTTTTTGTATAATTTGTTGCTATTTCCATCAACATTATCTCATATTGTCATTATAATTATTTTCCATCCAATTCCATTCCAATTGTTGATTTTTCATTCACTCCAAAATACAATTAAACACTTTTTAGTTAGAAAAACATAGTTGCAGATAAAAGTATTAAAAAATAACATTCAGCAAAAAACTGATAGTGTAACAGGGTATCAAACAAAACGATGAAAAGAGAGTAAAAACAGAAAACATTGACAGCAAAACATTGACCGTGTAACATCAGCCTTACGCTCACTTGACTGCGTGCAAGTCTTTGGCCTAAGCTGCTCTGCTCTAAAGTAAAATTTTGCGATCTCTTTTTCTCTCAGTCTCTCACATAAGAACAATTCACTCACACATTCAAGAACAATTCATACTCTATATACCTACAATATAGAATGCAATTTACCGGTTTTGCTTATATATGAGAGAAAAGCTCTCAGTATCTCGTATGAGAGGCTGAAAAGTAAAGCGAATTGCATTAATAGAGCAGAGCGCTTCAAAAATGATAGAATACAAGACTATGCTATTATGTTGACGAAAATTGCCTCACTCTCTCTCTTTCTTTGCGCCTGTCGCTACAACCAGTGTTTTTATATGAGAGAGAGAGAGTAAGCTTACATATATTTTGTGTTTGAAAATTTAAACATTTATATGAAATGTTGAAAATAGTGATATTTATTTATTTTAGCGATGTTATTTTTAAAATATTAAAATAAAATATTGTTAGTTATTGGTATTAATTATAATTAAAAATATTATACTTTTTTTTTATAATACTTCTTCAAAACGAGTGAAACAATACAAACACATATTACACATATTTTTTTTTTTTCTTTTTCTTTTTGCTACAATATTTTGTGTATTTTCAAGATTTATTTTTTTTTATGTCAATGAATATATGCAAGTGTAAGAGACAGGTTTCTACGTCACAGCCTCTCTCTCAATTTTGTGAGAGCCGAATAACGGACTTGTGCATGTTGTAATCTTGTATTCTATCATTCTTGACAGCAACTTAACCCATTTTTGCTCTGAACATATTTTGTTTCAATTTTGCTCTTCGTGCGATATTCGTGCGGCATTTGCATTAGAGAGGGAAAGATTCAGCAATATTTAAATCTTTTAGAAAATTGCAAAAGAAAAAAGCCGCTAGGTTCTTCAATCGTGCAATGTTCTGAGGAAATATACTGAGACTTCAGCGAAAGAAAGCTGCAAAGAATAAGAAGAGAAAAAACTCATTTTTTTTTTTTGTTCTACTTTTAGAATAGTACAAAATTTTCCAGAACGTTCGAATATATTTCATGATATAACTCTACCCATACTTTATCTAAAAATAATTCAGTTGATTTTTCCTCAGAAAAGAAGCAAGTCTTGAGGCCTTCTTACCAAAAAAATCTCATTCACAGAGAAATGACTGGATTAAAATCTGAAAAAGCATTTGCGCTTGACAACTAATTCAAGTTCAATAAGAAAGCGTGCTATAGTGCTTGAAGTACTTGAAGTGAATATGTCATACCAAAACCTGTTAAAAGCTTAACTCAAATCAGATTTTACTTAAGAGCAAAATGAATACCAAAAGATTACCGAAATATTTTTATTTTTTGTATTTTTCTTTAGTGCATTGCACTTCAACTTGCTACTGCTGAGATTACTATGCAAGCATTTCAAACAGATGATGATGATGATGATGATGGCACTTTGTTAAAAACACTAAATGCTAAAATGCTTACATTCAAAACATTCACATATCCACACACACACACACACACACACAACATTTTCAATTAGCTGTCAAAATAGTGTGTACGTGTGTGTGTGTGTGTTTAAATGTAAAATAAACAAATCCTTGGCGAAAAATCCTTTCAACACATAACACAACGAGCGAACGAAGAAAGCGGCACAAAAGTAGAAACAGAAGCTTTCAACAAATTTTCAGAAACAATACTACAATTAAAGCGTATGCACAAACAAAAACAATTTCACTTTATTATACACACACATACATACACATACATAGGTGCATTGCACATAAAAGCAGAGAAGTGAATTTATGTGTATATTTTAGTTACCCTAATGAACTAAGTTGACACACACACACAGGCACATATATGTACACAAAAAACACACAGGCACATATATGTACATACTTCCCTCTGGCAGTTCAGGGTCCGTCTTTCCTTTATTCTCCCCCTTTGTTCTTCATCATCATCATCATTATCGTTTATTTCTTCAGTGTTGAGCGCGTCAATATTTATTGTCATCGTGTGAGAAAATTTCGGCCTTTTAGCGTATGTTTACCTATCGATTATTTCAGGTAAATTAAGTAGCTCTGCTTTCATGCATACACAAACACATGCATACAACAACAACATCAAATTGTCCAAACTACAAAATCCTATAGTATGGAAAATGCATTAAAGGATAAAAGTCCATACACAAATATAAACATAACACACACACACACACACATATACAAACAGCAAGCCCCACACACACATGCTTAAACATTCACTTTCATATCGTCGCCACAATTGAGTGCAAGAGTGCAAGAGTGTGAGTGTATTTGTAATATACGCTCAGGTATACGAGAATTCACTGTCACACATGCGGTCATTACTTTGGACAATTATCGAGTACCTACACGTGGCTGAATCATATACGCTTACGCTCTTTTACATATACTATATATATATATATGTATACATATATATATATATATACACCCAAAGATATATATCCATACATACCATTATATCTGTGTATAAATCGTATGAGTATTTGCCCTAAACTTGTATTGTTCTTCTATGAGTTTTCCATTAACAATTTGAATATCTAAATGTTTTAAGGGGGTGTGTGTGTGAGTGCTTGCTACTGTAAATGTATTGTTCATTTACATGTAATTGTAATTCATTTACAATACCTACATAAGTTTGTTCTCAATAATTGAATCCACTAATTGCCTGACGATTACATTTGTCCACATTCGTTCACATACCATAAATGTGGGTTATGTTGAATTTTTATAATTATATAATTTTTACATAGGGGAAAAGGAAAAAGTGTGGAAGAAAAAAATAGAATTGATTTTTTAATAACAAAGAAATTAACTCTACACAACTCTGGCGAAAAATTGAAATTTCATGCAATCTTTTTTTTCATCTAAAACTTTTAAAATTGCATAATTCGTATAGAAAAGCCAAAATAAATAGAAAAAAAATGTTTCATCCAAGGACCCCCCCTTATCAAATTTCCAAAAAAAAAACAAGATACACAAAAAATTTTATTTTTTTTCATCCGAACCTTCTAGAATTATATAATTCGTGTAGAAAAGCTAAAATAAATAGAAAAAAAAATTCCAGCCAAGGATCCCCCCTTATCAAATTTTCAAAAAACCAAGATCTACCAAAACACACAAAAAAAATGAAATTTTATGAAAAAAATTTTTTTTCATTCAAAACGCTTAAAATTGCATAATTCGTGTAGAAAAGCTAAAATAAACAGAAGAAAAAATTTTCACCCATGGGCTCCCCCTTGTCAAATTTACAAATCAAAAAAGAAATTCCGAAATAGACGAAATTTTTTCCTGATTTTCCTGAAACTGCTTAAATTGTGTAGGAAAGTTAAAATAAACCGGAAAAAAAATTTTCATCCTTATCAAATTTTCGAAAAAAAACAAGATACACAAAAAATTTTATTTTTTTTCATCCGAACCTCCTAGAACTACATAATTTATGTAGAAATGCTAAAATAAATAGAAAAAAAATTTCCATCCATGGACCCGCCTTGTCAAATTTTCAAAAAACCAAGATCTAACAAAATACCCGAAAAATTGAAATTTCGCGAAAAATTTTTTTTCATTCAAAACTCTTAAAATTGCATAAATCGTGTAGAAATGCAAAAAAAAAACAGAAAAAAAATGTCCATCCATGGACCCCCCTTGTCAAATTTAAAAAAAAACCAAGATCTACCAAAACACACAAAAACAATGAAATTTTATGAAAATTTATTTTTTCATTCAAAACGCTTAAAATTGCATAATTCGTGTAGAAAAGCTAAAATAAACAGAAGAAAAAATTTTCACCCATGGGATCCCCCTTGTCAAATTTACAAATCAAAAAAGAAATTCCGAAATAGACGAAATTTTTTGAAAACTATTTTTTTCATGATAGTTTTTTAGGAGACTATGAAAATTAAATCTAGAGGTTAATTTTCAAAGTCATGACTTAAGTTCATGTCAATTTCGTTATTTGAAGTTATATATAAACAGGCTTAATGAACAAATGTAGTCATCACAACAACAATGTATATAGAGACGGGCAAATCAGACGGCCGTTTCGGAATCCGCCACAATTCCTCATCAGTGATCTTAGTGATAGTTCTTAATCTTTCAATATCCTATATAAGCTACTAATATTTGAAATCATAACCCAGAATTACGGATTTGATTCCAAATATCTTCACTGAATAGAGATATTGAAAGAAACTACCACTACCGTTCTATACACTTATGTTGTTGTTTTTTTCCCATAGTAGCTAGTCTGCATAACAGTTCGTTATTTGAAAGTCTAGTACATGGGAGAGTGTGTGTGTTTGTGAGAAAATGATTCTAGGTGTCATTTTTTCTGAACGGTCCCCATTCGATCAGTTCATGATAGTTTTTTAGGAGACTATGAAAATTAAATCTTTTTTTCGTCCAAAAGCTCCTGAAACTGCTTAAATTGAGTAGGAAAGTTAAAATAAACAGAAAAAAAAAATTTCATCCAAGGACCCCCCCTTATCAAATTAAAAAAAAAAAAAAAAACATGATACACAAAAAATTTAATTTGTTTTTCATCCGAACCTCCTAGTATTACATAATTCGTGTAGAAAAACAAAAATAAATAGAAAAAAAATTTTCCATCCATGGACCCCCCCCCCCCCTTATCAAATTTTCGAAAAACCAAGATCTATCAAAATACACGAAAAAAAATTGATTTTTTTTCATCCAAAACTCTTAAAACTACATAATTCGTGTAGAAAAACAGAAATAGACAGAAAAAACATTTTTATCTATTGGCCCCCCTATTAAATTTTCAAAAAACAAAAATTTATGAATATACATACACGAAACCTGACGCGAAATATCTTTACAAATTCGTGTTTAGCGACCAAAAATACCCTAGGAATATCAATCCACAGCTCAAATACTGTGTAACATTATACAACACTGTAAACTTGCACTACCCCATCGCAATCGGTTCAGTGATTTTAAACCTAACAAATGTCGTCCATTTTTAAATAGTTTTGTTCCATTTCAACTACTGAAAATCTAGTTCTTAGTACATACATAAAATTATTCTTGTGGTTCTAATGGGTTTACCAACCTAGATGCCTTCTTCAAGTGGATTTTTTAACCAAAAATTCTTCTTTATGTGAATCCAATCATGACACAATAACTTATCTTTCTAAGAGGGAGCTGTCATTTCAAACTAAGCTTCTTAAATTCAATTTCTATTAACATCAGAGCACTCTCTCTAAGTCACCGCAACAAATCCGTGTAGATTCCTTATAAACATTCCACATATTGTAAACTAATCAAGGTTCTTTCTTTTATCAATACAATCAATACAAAAGTTAGCAACACCAATAGACAAAGTAAAGACAAAAGGAAAAACTTAAAAAAAAAAAAAACAAAAAAAAAAAACAGCAATTGGAAAGGAAAAAATGTAAATGGTTAGAAAGAATTCTTTGCGCACTGCATTTCCTAGACAGTGTTGTAATTTAAAGAGGTTCCAAGTACCGAGTTATTATGCTTAGCTTAATTAGAGAAAATTGTGATTTTTAATTGCTAAAGTGACTCTTAGCCCCGCTTATGCCTCGTCTCTCCCTCCCAGCACCCCTTCTTATTGCTAAAGTGGTAAATTTCTTGCTTAGAGCAAAAAACTCTTAGCCCCGCTTTTGTGTCCCTCCCCCACCCCTTCATTCGAAAATACAATCGGGAGAACAATATCAAAGGAAATAAATTTGCTCTTTAACTTTTTTATTCTCTTGATCTCTTCCTCTCCTAATACTCTCTCATTTCAGTACAATTGCACTTTGTGCGTAATTGTAATTGCCTCTCCACAAAAACACAATCAAGAGAACAACACATATAAAAAAAACTTACTCTTTGACTTTTTTGTTCTCTTGCTTTTCAACTAATACTCTCTCATTTGAGTACATTTGCAATACAAAGTAAGAGCGCTGAGCGTAGCGGTTTTTATATGAATTGAACTAACGATACATATACACATACACACACGTTTCAGGAAACACAACCACACACACAATATGAATTTTAATTTGACAAGAGAGTAAAGAATGAAAAAGAGAGCGACATGTTGGATGCGAGTACCTCTATTATTCTGCCATGTAAATAAATTATATAAGATTTCTCTCAACTCTTTTTTTTTTTTTTTTTTTTGGTTGGTAAAATGGTATTGTGAAGAAAGAACAAAGAACAGAATAAATTTATTTTCCTCAGAATTATGCAGAATCTCATTCTTATAAAGAAATTTTAAGATCAATGTGAATAAAATGAGGAAGAAAGAAAATTGAAGCACTAAAATAGAAAACTGGAAGGACTTTCAAAATAGTTTTCATATACCACAACAGATTTAAGTTCATACCAAAATAAAGATTTCCATAAAAGTAACTGCAGTAAATGTCAAATTCATTTCAACACTAAGCCTTGCAAACAACAACAACAACAACAACTTTTTCTTTTCGGTTTTGTTGCTTTCAATGCTTACATATATATGAGTACATAAGAATTCATACTGAAAAGTAATCAAAACGATTGAGCCAACGCTCAATGAACAACGAGCAGCAATTGCTGCTAACTTAAACTCTGCACACACACACACAAAAGCCAAAAAAAAAAAAAACCAATGCCCATTCGGAAACAGACAACTACTCAGAAAGAGAGTGAGAGAGAGAGAGAGGAAGAGAGAGAGGAAGAGAGAGAGGAAGAGACTGAGAGCGATCTGACAATTGCTGAAAGCAGTACAGTGTTTTTTTTTTCACTTTTTTGTTTTGTTTCACATTTTTGCATTCCCTTTTTTTTTGTTTTGTTTTTTTTTTCTTTCAGCCTTAACAATAAAATGATTTCTTTTGGTATTGCTTTTACACTTGTATATGTGTGTGAACTAGATTTTTTATTGTTGTTTTTTTTCTCTCTCTCTCTCTTTTCAGATGCATCATCCAATTCAAATGAAACCGGCTGATAGTGAAAATCGAAATGGTAAGTCACGAGGCAATATTGACACATACAGGCATGCATGCATGCATACATACATACATACATATGAATTGCATATATGTATGTATTTATGCATGCTATATATATTTTTCTTTCTACTTTCATCAATTCCTTTATGGCAGCTGTGCGTGCATTTGTTTGTGTTGTGCTTTGTGTGTGCATTTTAAAGAACACACACACACACACACACATACATTTTTCATAAACGTATTGCTGCTGCTTTTATTTCTTCTCTTGTATTTAGGTATGTTGTATATGCAAGCAAGCAATCATGTTTGTTGATTGCCTATCTCTATCTCCTTGCTGCTGTATCGATTGCATACATTCATAGCTGTTTTTTTGTTTGTTTGTTTGTATGAGTGTGTGAGCTGCAAACGCGTACTCAGAATGATGATTGCAAAAATGCTTAAATGAAATGTATTCCGAGTAAGGAAATTGCAGCTTTATACGAAAAATGTGTGATTTTAAAATCGTAAAATCTTTTTGAAGCTGTTAAGATTTGACATGAATTTAGTTTTGTATGCAAGGAAGAACTTGAGATATTTAAGATTTTTATATGGAAATATGAAACAAAATTTCATTACGTAGTCATTCAGTTATGCTAAACTTAATCGCAAGATCTCCGTGGTATAGAATACTGTAAAAATTCAGTGGTACTTGAGATACGAAAAAGAAAATTAGATTGAATCAGTATTGAGCAAAATTCAATCTGACTAATGAATGAGTGAAAAAAAAACAGTTATAACCAAAGCAGATAATATAAAATTTAGACTTTATAATTTAAGTCTGAGTTTGCCATAAGAAAGAAAAACACAGAAAGACCTTATAGCTTTGCGATATTTGCGAAATATCCTAAAACGTTAAATCGAAATTAAATACATGTGACGCAAAACTTAAACTATGGAAACTTTCTTCAAGTTTCACAAACAAAATTCAAAAGGCATAAATTGTGTTAAATTAATTTGATATTGGTCGCCAATGGGTTAAGTCATGGTCAGCAATAGATTAAATTAACTCAAATTTACTTAAAAAGTATATCTCAAATGAGTTTGATAGACGATAGTGTTTAATTTGTGCTACCTTGATCACCAATGGGTCAAAGCATGGTCACCAATGGATTAAATCATCTATAAACTATTTTAGAAGTATACCTTAAATGGATTTGCTGAAATATTGTGTTTGATTTGTGTTGTCTTAGCCACCAATGGGTTAATTCGTGGTTACAAATGGGTTAAATCATGTAAAATTTATTTGAGAATAATAGTTCAAATGAGTTTGGTGAAAGATTATATTTGATTTGTGTTACCTTGATCACCAATGGGTTAAATCGAGGTCAGCAATGGGTAAAAGTATCTGTAAATTATTTTAGAAGCCCACCTCAAATGAGTGTGGTGGAAGACTGTATTTGATTTGAGTTATCTTCATCACCAATAGGTTGATTTAAGGTTACCAATGGGTTAAACCACCTAAAATTTACTTAAAAATTAAATCTCAAATGAGTTTGATCGAAAATTGTGTTCGATTTGTGCTACCTTGACCACCAATGGGTTAAATCATGGTCACCAATGGGTTAAACCATCTAAAATTTATATTAGAAGTATATCTCAAATGAGTTTGCTGAAGGATTGCGTTTGATTTGAGTTACCTTGACCACCAATGAGTTAAATCATGGTCACAAATGGGTTAAATTATCTAAATTTTACTTTCAAAGTAAAGCTCAAACGAATTTGATTTAAAAAACCTGATTCAGAATTTTGAGCATTCATTTATATGGAGCAGTCGCAGTGTGTATCTTGAGAAAAAAATCCTTTTTGACCGTGCCAAGCATCGAACCTAATTTACCCTACGTACTAGTCCAGCACACTAATCGCTAGACTATAAGGACCACCTGTAACCATTGCAATAATATTCGAATTTTTATTAAAACTTAATTTAAATAAAACTTTTTTGACAATTTTTTTCCCCCCGCCCCCGTAGTAAATGTTTACTTTTTTTAGTTTATTTTTCATTATTTTGTTTAGCATATTTAGGAAAAAGTGAAATCTAAGATAAGCTTTGATTGGTAACCGGACATAAGAACGTATGAACTTTACAGTCATTTATTCTGAATTTTTATTCTTTTTATGAATAAATAAAGTAGAAGATAGATAAATATGCATACTTTGCATGAAGGCGAATAATTTATTCATTTATAATTAGTTTAAAGGGGGAAAAAGGTAGAAAAATAGGATTTCCTTATACAAAAATAATGATAATTAATATGTATGTAATTAAAAAATTAAATATTAAATTATATTAAATTCTTATTTGTTTTGCTGGTATTTGTTATTGAGACTATGTTCAGTTTCAGCTTCCTGCTTTGTGAAATAAAAGCATAAAAAAATAATATTTTAAGGCCAAGGATAAAATCAAGAGTTCACCAATGAGACCTGCAACTAGTGGTCATCAGTAGAGTATTTCCGTGAAGTACTACCTGCTAATACTCTTTAAAATTTGAGCGATATTTATAACACGATATTTAAGGCGAGTTCACCGCACTCTCTTCTCGTTTTTTTTTTTTTATATGAAGTTTTTCGCTGTCTTAAATTGAGAGCGTAAAAACTTCATATAAAATAAAAACGAAAAGAGAGAGCAGTACTCGGTCGTTGAATTCGCCTTTAATTTCACTTTTCTCCACTTTTTGTTCAATGATTGACAAGAACTTTTTCCATGAAGTATTAGTGAGAGTGAGATGAGAGAGTACTACTCAATATTCGTAGACTGTGTTTATATTGGGAGTATGCGAGCACCATGAAATTGTTGTTGCCCCGAACACAAAGAGAGAGAGAGTCTTAACTCACTCTCACACCGAATACGATATGCTTTATATAAGACGAGTAGTACTCTTACTACATACTCTTACTCGCAACTGTTTATACGATGCGTTATTCTCTTTTATAAGAATAGTTTCAGTAGTAGTGGTGTTTGCTTATCACTGTGTACGTGCTTGCACTTTAGTTTGCATGAGAGATTACAAGTCGCCAAAAAGTAACTCATTGCAGATCTCTGGTTCACAACCAATCCAACTCCAATCATTAGCATCATATTAAATAATTATTTCACCAGTAATTATAAATAAAATCAGAAAAAAATTAATTCAAATGTAGTGCTTACCAGCAATAAAATATTTTCTTCCTAGAGTTACCTGAAAAAAAAAGTAGAAAAAGTTAAGAAAAAATACTTTTGACTTTAAATAAAATAGAAAAAAAAAAAACAATTAAAATTAAATAAAACGAAAAATAAAAGCAATAAAACTTCAAAGTAGTTACTTAAAAAAAAAGAAACTCCAAATGAAATAAAGCAAATAATAAAATTGGAAAATAGGAAATGCAAATGAGAAATAGCAGCAACAATAACAGCAACAAATGTGCAAAGTCAAGTCCATCATGAGCACATACTATATCCGTAAAATAAATATATCCAAGGATAAACACAAACACACACACACATACATAGAATAACACAAATACTAGCTGACTATAGAGAGAGAGAGAGAGAGAGTATAATACAATCACTTGTGTGCTATTTGTTTGGATGTGGTACAAGTATTTGTGGTTATCTTTGTATGGCTAGTTGTGTTGTCTGTATTGTCTGTCTGCTTTTAAGTATATATGTATATAGAAATGTAAGTGTGTGTGTGTGTTAGTATATATTAAGCTGCCGGGAATTAGTTTAGCCCGAATATATGCGCAATTGTTGGAAATAAACGCTTATTTTTTCCCCCTTCTTTCAAAGCAATTTTTTTTTTTTTTTTTTTTTAATTTCTATAATATTTGACTTTTAACATATATTTTTGTAAAGAATTTCTGCATTGGAGTATGTTTTCTTTCAACCATTCCTTAGTTTAAATGTATTTAATACTATAAATTTTAAAGAAATTTTTTTCCATTTTTTAGCAAATATTTTCTTTACAAATCTTCACAATTAAATTCACCCCTAGAGTTTGTTTCTGTTTCTAGTCTATGTTTGAATTTGTGTGTTTGTGTGCTATGTGTGTGTGTGTGTTTATTTTTAAAAACAATTCCAATAAACATTCCTGAGAATCAGTGATAACCCATCTACTGCCAGTTTTTATAACAACAAAAAAAACCACTACCACTTTCATAAAACTAAAACACAGTGTGGCCAAAAAAGCTGAAAATGGACAAAAATGAATAGAATTTAAACCACTATGGAAATTTAAATAACTTTTTGAAAAAAAAGAAGAAATATTTAACCCGATATATAAGTAGTTAATGAGTTATAATAATGAAAAGTTGAAAAATTGTTCACTATGTCAAATTCAATCTAATTTACCAGCATGTTGGCAAATTTCATATGGGAAATTCTCTCTTTTTCACGACAAATTTGACATAGTGAAAACCAGACATTAGCATCTTAGCTCAATGTATGGATAAATTTCAAATGCTCTATTAAATTGAAAATGTAAAAACTTCATATAAAAAAAAAACGAAAAGAGAGTGCGGTACTCGACTAGTGAATTCGCCTTAAAATGTAAATAACTGTATCGTGCGATGTGGCTCTCTCACTCAGACTGCTGCGCGACATGAAAGTGCTACTCTAAACAACTAAGAGGAGAAAGTGGAGTTTATATGAATATGAGAAAGCATTTAAATTTACTCACACATATACACACGTCGCATACAAAACCGCAAACGTATATTAATTCGTGGCAGAATTATTTGTTGGTAGAAAACGTATGGAGATCGATCATACTATACAAGCAGAGGCTTCGCCGTAGGCTCTCTCTCTCTCTCTCTCCTCTCAGTGTTGAACTCATCCATATTTTTTTTTAACGCAATGTTTTTCCTTTTTAAAATAATTATCAAAAATCAAAATCATAAGCGATTTGTATTATTTTTGAAATCAAATAACTTCAATATATGTTCGTTTGCGTTAATCAAAAAAAAAAAAAAATTATTCCTATTGCTCAAATGATTTTGATTCTACAGAGTTTTGTCCATTTTGGGAACATATTTTGTTCACCCTGAACCACTGCAAGCAGCAACAAAGCAAGTTATTCTAAAGCACGTGTGTGTGTGTGTGTGTGCGTGGTTCATGTGTCTGCATGCACATTTGTATCCACTCATTCGCTTATTTAATTCGCAGACTAGATAGCGTCTAACATGCACATTTTCATAGACACACATACCTACATAATTCTCGTTGTATTACATGTGCTCATGCTTATGCTTTAACCTCTCACTCCTTCTCTACATAGACAGACAATCTGAACCAGCGTGCTGCAGTAGATATACTCAAACTCAGTATTTCCGTCTTAACAAGTTTTCAAATAACGCTTGCATAGATATACATATAAACAAACACATCGACACACACACACACACACGCATTCATAGACGCAAAAATACACACGCTTCGCCGTTCAGTTTTTTTTTTCCTGCTACTCACTCGCTCGTTTGCTTCCTTTACATGGAATGCCAATACCATTACGACTATTGACCACTCGCTACTACTTCACCATTTTGGAGTGCGAGAGCGGATGTGTGAGTGAGTGTGTGTTTTTATACAAATGTATGTATGTATGTATGTGTGAGAGTGTGGGTGATGTTAGTGGCCATTTATTTGCAATGCTTATGTTCTTTGTATGTTATTATTGTTGTTGTTGGTGTTTTATATTATTTTTGTTGTTGTTGTTATTGCTATTGCTGTTATTGTGTAGTTGTTATTTAACATTGTTCTTTGAGTGCATTTGTTGTAAGTAAGTGGGAGAACACATACACATGCACACACATGCATAAATATGTGAATTTGTATATGAAATGTTCATTATGCAGGAATAATGTTGTTGTTATTTCTTTTGCTGTTGTTATTGTTATTGCCATTGTTTTATTTATTTAACCAAGTTTTTCAAAATTACTTGTACTACATTGCTGTGTTGTTGTATTAAAGTGAAAATGTTCAAGAATGTTAAGTATACATGAAATGTATGCAAAACAAAAAAAGAAAGATCAACAAAACAATAAGAAACAAAAGAAAAGAAAAACATAACCACAACTTGCAAAAAGAAGTGCAAGGAAGGAAATTTTAAAGTTTCATTGTGTATTTTTTGAAGAATATTGAATTTATGTATAGATAGATTTTTTAAATTTTAATTTGCCACCACAACTTCAAGCGGCTTTTTCAGCAGTTTAAATTAATTTCAGAATCTGACAGAAACAGATAAAGGGGTGAGGAGGAGGAGGGGAAGGAGAGGTGGGAAAAAGAGGAAGGGGTTGTTTCTCTTTCGTTTTATATCAAAATTTAATTTTTGCTACTTTATGTTTTTATAATTTTTTTAAATGTAATGCCGCACACTGGTCTGAAATGTGATACTGAGCTAGACAAAGCTCGAAAAAAAGAGTTTTCAAAATGAATTAAAAATATCATTTAAATTTTCTTTTTTTTTATACTAAACTTTTTAGTGAAAATTGCGTTCTCTTCAACCCGCCCGTTTATAGTCGCATCAAAATTGCGTCTAAAATCGCGTTGAAATAGTGCAAAACTCGCTTTGAAATAATGCCAAAATCGCGTCAAAGCCGCGCCAAAGTTGTGTCAAAACCGCGCTAAAGTCGTGTCTTAACCGTGTCGAAGTCGTGTCAAAATCGCGTGGAAATAGCATTGAAGTCACACCAAATCTTTAGTGAAATCGCTTTAAAATCGCATGAAAATCGCGCTAAAATCGCATCAAAATCGCATTAAAATCGCTCAAAAATCGCCTCAAAATCGCTCTAAAATCGCCTCAAAATCGCTCTAAAATCGCCTCCAAATCGCTCTAAAATCGCATCAAAGTCGCTTCAAAAATGCGATTTTTCCTGGTTATTCAAAAAATAATACAAAAATAAAATAGGAAAAAGGAAATATACATAAATCATGTGTATTAAGTATTAAGTGAAAGCTCAAAATTTATAATACATAAATATATATTAATTTAAAATGAGATAATTGTACCGCCACATTAGTTTTTCTTTCGTTTCATTTCATTGAGGTGTTTAGCTGAAGCGGCAAAAAAAGAAACACACACACTAAATCATTTGTCGCTAAAACCCCCTTCACGTTCTCTCTCTCTCTCCCTCTACCTGTGCACACTATCAACTAAAATGCTCATAGGTTGACAATGTGCTAAAGAAAAACAAACTGTCAACTGTCACAGCAGCAGCAGCAGGAATATTTAGCGCTAGTCTCGCAACACTACAGCAGAGAAATATTTAAACGATTCGGTGTATAAATTTAAATTATTCTAAAAACAGATCAACAGAACAACAAGTTAGATATATCGTTATATTCTGATATATTTCTTATAGATATAATATAAGCAAAAAAAAACAAAAAAAGGAAAAGAAGAAGGTGCCAAAGAATTAATTACAACATGTTGTAGTAGCATTTAAACGATCAAAGACTATAAAATACTATACCTACTAAAGAGAAATGTGAAGAGTCGGCTGGTGGTGGTGCTGCTGCTGCCTGCAACAAGTGTATAGAAGTAAATTTGGCATGCAAAAAGCAAAAAGATATAGGAGAAGAGTAGGAGCCGCAGCATAGAAAGATGTGCATAAATGTTTTAGTGACATTTGACAAAATGCCAGAAATTCAATCTTTTTTTTTTATTTTATTTTTTTTTTTCGTTTGTACTTACATATCTATAGTTTGCTATTACCACATGCCACGTACTCATGCTCGTATGGTATATACAATTTGTGCAATTATTTAATAGAGTTCGGTCGATAGTCGCTCGAATATAAATTGTTTCTTTATTGCTTTTATGAGTTGAATTTAATTAAAAAAAAAAAAACCAGAAAAGAAAATCTTTTATGCAGCATTTTTTTTTTTTTTTATTAATGTGTGATGGGGCGTGGCAGATACGACCATCAACAACATAGCGTATTTATAATAAAGTATATTGCTAATTATTCGTTAATGTTTGCTGTTTGTGTTGTTGATTTTGCATTTAATCGCATCTCTACGCATGATAAGCATAAATTAAGTGTGCATATTTAATTTGCTTGTTTTACTGGCTGCTTTGGCTTTGGCTATAGTTGTTGTTGTTGTTTTTGTTTAATTAATGACTTTATTAAATTTTAAATCAACATTGTTGACATGTTAAATCAATCGTCAATTGGTAGTGGTAGTTGTTGTTATTGTTGCTGTGAATGTAGTTTTGAGAGTTTTAAGGATTTTCAACGTCAGCAGCAACGTCAGCTGCAGTCATTCTCATACACTTTTTTTTCTCTCTCTTTCTGTGTTGCTTGAGAATTTTCATCATCAGCATTAACAGCTCCATTGATAATCTCACACTCTCTCTCTTTCTCTTTCTCTCTCTCTGTGTGTGTTGTTGTGGTAATTTGAGAATTTCCGTTATTAGCATCGTCAACTTCATTCATTCTCTCGCACTCTCCTTTTTCCCACTCTCTCTCTCTCTCTCTCTCTCTCTCTCTCTCTTTATTCTACACTTTTTGTTGGCAATAATTGTTTGTGTGTGTAAAATTCGTTTGCCCAAGTGTCAAAATATACTAAAACATATCGGTATGTGTGTATGTGTTGGTATATATATTTTTTTGCTTTCATTATATTTATTTGCAATTTTGTATGAGTATTTGTGTTTAGTATATGTTTGCTTGCGGAAGTATTTAGTGTGGTGGGGAAAAAATTATTTTCATGTGTGTAAAGAAAATAAATATACATACATAAATATTGTGGGTGAAATTAATTTTAAATTTTTATTTAAATTATAGCATTAATTAATATTTATGAAATTTTTTTTTTTTTTTTTTAGTAAATTGTATTTTTCTTTATTTTGCCGATAATTTTGTTTCTTTCTTACAATCGCATTAGTTTAACCTACATTATTTACACCATACTTTATAAGTAAGCATCCGCATTATATGAAATCTTTAAGCTAAATAAATTCAAAGAATGGTTTTTCGCATTAAAATGAATGAAAATAATTGTAAAGCATAATTTATGAACACATATTTCCCATGCACATGTGCATATGAATTTTCTCCCGTAGCAAATACAAATGAATGTATCTAACAATGATTTCATTTGACCACTTGTCAAGACAAACTCAAGCACTGAGTGCATTATCATGTATGCAATGAATGCATGTTTGAATGTATGTGTGTGTGTGTGTGTGTCTATTTAATTATAAATTGAATTTTCCGTACTTGAAGTTACACAAAAGCATTTTCATATTCAAAAGCATAAAGCAATGACTAATATCATCAATTTGAAAATGGAATTTAAAGTGTGTTTTTATACATTTTTTCTAAACTAAATTAAAAAAGAAAAAAACCAACACTAACAAGCATAAATAAAAAAATCAAAAAAAAAAAAAATCGGAAAACCAAAAGAACAAACCAAAACGATACCGACAAAGTAGTACAATATCTGCTACATACATTAGCACACATTTTCATCGTTAGTTAATTGCAAGCTAAGGGGTCAGCCAAGTACAAACACAAAAAAAAAAAAAAAAAAAACAAGAAATATTTTCTAGAACGACAACGCATTGCTTTTATATTCGAAATAAATTGAATTATTTAAAATATTTGCATATTGATTTTTGAATTTAAAATATTTCTTCTTTTTTTTTTTGTAAAAATATAACTTGACTTAAATTTAATTTAATTTTTTTTTTTTTTTTTTTTGTTCTCATGCTTTTTTTAAATCGTGACTTCTCATTTAAATTCTAAAGGCATTTCGTATTTACACACAAACAAACAAAATAAACAAATTAAATATGTACATTTCCGATGTGTTAATTTTTTTTTTTTTTTTTGTGTATGTGTGTTCGTTGTTGTTTTCTCCACTGGAGTCATATTTCTACAACAACAAGAATAAACAAACATGCAAACGTAATAAGAACCAAACTTTAATATTAGAGAAGTGTTGATTTTGAGAACAGCAAAACAGCGAAAAAAAGTGTCACAAAGTCAAAGAATAATAAAACACAACGACAACAATAACTATTATAATATTTAATATAAACAGAAAAACCAAAAACAACAACAACAAACAACACAAACATAAACATATGCACACGATTTAAAAACTTTAACCTGAGCTTGAAATGGAAAATTAAACTCGAAGTCAAGTATTTAAAAATGCATGGTAATAAAAAAAAAGAGAGCGACTTGATAAAGAGAGACGACGAGCAAGAGAGAGAGAGAGTGAGCTTACTATAATTGAATGTGAGTGTTTTGTTGTTGTTGTGAATACTGCATGAGAGCGTGTATTATTAATATAATACTGACTAATAAAGTAACCAAACAAAAATTTCTTTAAAAAACATAAATAATATGGTATTGCATGTAGTAAATCATAATTACTAGTAAGCATTAATTTCAATCAGCCAATAAACAATGTTTGGTTTCTATTGACAAAGAATAAGACTCTCTCATTATGCAAGAGAGTATAAAAAGAATATGGTACGTTAGTTTCTAATGAGAAGAATAAAGCTCTTTTAATAGCAACTCTTTGAAGCGACCTACATACATATTAAGGCGAATTCATCTACAGAGTGCCGCACTCTCTTTTCGTCTTTTTTTGTATATGAAGTTTTTCCCTCTCATAAACTGAGAGCATCGAAACTTCTTTTCGTCTTTTCTATATGAAGTTTTCCCTCTCTCAAATTGAGAGCGTAAAAATTTCTTTTTGTTTTTTTATATGAAGTTTTTTGTTCTCACAAATTGAGAGCTTAAAAATTTATTTTAGTTGTTTTTTTATATGAAGTGTTCCGTTCTCATAAATTGAGAGCGCAAAAATTCTTTTCGTGTTTTTTTTATATGAAGTTTTTCGTTCTCATAAATTGAGAGCGCAAAAATTCTTTTCGTTTTTTTTTTATATGAAGTTTCTCGATCTCATAAATTAAGAGCGTTAAAATTTCTCATATATTGAGAGCGCAAACATTTTTTTAGTTTTTTTTTATGAAATGTTTCGTTCTCATAAACTGAGAGCGTAAAAAGTTATTTTCGTTTTTATCATATGAAATTTTTTATTCTCATAAATTGAGAGCGTAAAAATTTCTTTTTGTTTTTTATATTTTGTTCTCATAAATTAAGAGCGCAAAAATCCTTTTCGTTTTTTTTATATGAAGTTTTTCATTCTCTTAAATTTAGAGCATAAAAAATATAGATCCCTCTTAAAACTTTTTTTAGAATAAATTAGGTTTAAGAGGACGGTTTGATCAGATTGTTGATCAATTCCACTTGAAAATCATCTGTGGTCTTTTGCGAATCTCCTTATTTTGTATGTTTATAATAGACTACCAGCAACCTAATTCACATGATATCAAACTGAACTAATCAATCGGTACTATTTATTCTTTAAAAATCAAATCCCACATCTTTACCCGGAACATATCAGCCAAGTTAAAGGATTACCTTACATCCAATGCGTGGGGAGATGCCACTCTTGAAATGCAAGAGGATTTCCTCAAAGTAGATGTTAGATTGATTCGATTTCTTCTACATCACCGCAGCTTCTGTCTGCAGTAATCGTTTAACATTAGCTATTTTTAGAGCTTAGTTAAACGTTTTCAAATTCAACGATACAAACATTTTCATATTTAAGAGTAATTCAACAGATTTAGTGACATTAAAAATCAGGAAAAACAAATATCATATAAGTAGAGAGATTATTTACCTTTAAGCATTTGTGATTTTTAAATTTTAAATAGTTAATCGACTTTGTGATTTTTAACTTTAATTTTAATTGTAATGTTAAATTTTAATTTATTTTTAAGTTCTTCCACTTGTTTGTACTGCTTGCTATTGTTGTGCAGCAAAAGACTAGTTTCTTATTGTACTAATTTGTGATACCCAATAAATAAAATAAAAATAAAATAAAATAAATATTACTAAATAAATAATATTGGGTATACAAGTTTTTGGAAGTTCAATAATATTTAAACACAATAACAACGTAAAAATTCGAATCAAAGTTAGAATTTACGGTTTTAATGATAATTTGAATAATAAACTTATACACAACAATCAATAGTAGAACGAAAAATGTTTAACTCTTTTTACAACTCATCAATTAAATTCCGAAATCATCAGTTAAAAATCAAAAGTCATTAGTTTAGCAATATAATTTTATAAACTTTGAAGCAGATAATAAATTTTTTTTTTAATTAATGTCAAGCAATAAGACTTTATAAAAAGCAAAAAAAAAAAAAAACTGAAAGAAAGGGAAAGTCTTTAACCCTATATATCTTACAAAAAGTTGGAAATATGATTCCCGTTCACATATATATGATTTTGTTTTTTTTTTGCCTTTTCCAATCAGCCCTCACATCAAATTAACTGCAGAGCTCCAAAATTAACATGCCCTCGTCTAGCCTAAATTATAAACAAGATGTTTAAAAAAAAAAAAATCAAATTTTTTCTCAGTGTATTACAATGCATTTTGCATATTTCAGCTGACAATATGAGAAAGCCAATCACAAAAACAACAACAACACATACACAATGCTTACTCACCATACATACATACATACATATTTCGAAGAACAAAAACATTTATCAATCTGGCAAATTACTCACAAAACTCAATACAAGCAACAACAACAACAACTTGTATTGTTTTCATACTGGTCTAAAAAAGAGAGAGAGAGAGAGAGAGAACACACTGTGTGTGTGTGTTTGTGTATGCTCCACTGCTACACTCACTGCTCCACCAAAACCAATATGCATGTGACCATACAACCGGCAAAATAATTACAAAAACAAACGCGAGAATGAGAGAGCACAAAATATAAAGAGCAACATTTCTACCACTTACTTACTGATGATGATCATTTGCATGCATGTAGCGTAACAGTGGAGCAGACAGCAGCAGCAGCATTGCCAGCTTTAATTTCAAATGCGCTTCAATTGAAAAAGCAAGCAAGCAAGAAACAAAAAACAAACTAAAAAATTTAAAATACTAGTATATAAAAAAAAAAACACACACACACAGAGCGAGTACTTCAAGTTGAAAATACACATTCGATTGATTTCGATCCGCAATCGATGTAAGTGCGCCTTGAAAGACGGCGGTTCGTGCGGTTTTTTATTTCTCATTTAATTTTATTTACTGTTTTTTTCTGTTTGTTTGTTTGAAATTGTTTTCTTTCTTTATTGTTGTGACAAATCATTTAAATTAAAGATTGAATGCTAGTGATTGATGCTAAAGAAAAAGAAATCTATTAAATTATAAGAAGTCATAATTACTTAAGTAATTTCAAGTGAAATTGAAAAAATTATATACGCAAACAAAGTTCAAAGTAAATAAATGACTTTTAAGCTTAAGTTTCAATTACACATTTTTTTTTTTTTTTTTTTTTTTGTTGTTGTTCCTAAACAAAGCAGAATTTAATTAAAAACTTTGCACATCATTGAGCAGAGTCAGCGTTTAAATTAAAACAACGAAAATAAATAAATAAATAAATACATTATTGTGTTCCAAACGTTCAACTCATGCGTCGTTCAATCGATCGATTGATCGATTCATAGTTTCACTGAAGGCACACACACTACTTGAGGATTGTCATCGTCGTTCCCCAAATGGTTTTCAAAACTTAGAAATAAATGTTGCGCCGCCGATTCAGTCTGCGTTCTGCGCTGATCATTATTGCTTTTGTTATTGTTTTTGTAATGGTTCTGTGAAATACATTTGTAGCTGCTGTTTTTTTTTTTTTTTTTTTTTTAAATTGTAATTTGTATTCACAGTTGAGCGCATATTTCAAATGGTATCATTTTAAATGTGAATAACTAACTACATTGCAAATTCTAAATGAGATTGGAAAATAATAAAAAAAAATAAAAAAAAAATCAAATGAAACTTAATTTGTTTTTCATATTGGTAAAACAAAATAACAAAGCTCCGACCAAAAAAAAAAAAAAAAAATTAAACAAAACAAAAAGTGCATATCTAATAAATACACAAGTACACCCCCGAGACATCGAAACACGGTACAAAAAAAATATACAAAGCTACAATTTAAAAGTCGCATCGTTGATTTGGCATGCAAATTTGCAAATTAGCAAAAAAAAAAATAATAATAAAAAAAAAACCTAAATAAATAAAATATTATTAAACACAAAAGAATGAAAAAATAAATGTATACATATATAAATAAACCTTAGAAATAAATACTTACGTATACGTAATAAGAAAAATAATTAGTAAAAAATATATATATATACACCAACAACAACAACAAAATGATCTACCTACTTTTTGCGCATTTTAGCCGTTGCTGTTGTTTCTGTCACAGTTGCCGTGTTTAGTTGAGTCAGTCGCCCAGTTCTGTTTAATACAATTGTTTGTATTCCATCAGCTGCACTTGCTCGATTAGTCGATACCTCACGCTCTCTCATTCTCTGTCTCTTTCTTTCTATCTGTCTTTCTGACCCATCGTCGTTCGTCACCGTTCTCATCAACATCATAATCATCATTATTATCATCATGCGAATATGATTATTAGCATCTCAACATGACTGTTTATTAATTGTAATTTCGCGCGCGCTAAAACAAAGTCTAAATACGTTCAAATAGTTAACCATTAACAAGTCACTGCAGCAACAATAGCAACAAGCATCTTTAGAGTTTTACCCTTCATCTCGCTTACTAACTGCTAGTGCTGCCGCTGTGGCTTTCAGCTGTTACTGTATCTTTTGATGAGATGATGACTTTATAACCAGTTTTTAAAATATTTAATTTTTTTAGCTATTTTTTTTTTTGCATGCGATCAGCTGTTTATATTTATGTTGTTTTGTTTTGTTTCTTTCATTTTGTGGTTGTTATTGTTATTGCTCATTTTCATTTTCTTTTCCTCTCTAAAACACACTACACTAATGACTAGAGTTCATTATTTTACATTTTTGTTAGTTTCCTATTCAAAATGTAGGGGTAAGTGGCGGAGATTGTGACCTGATTTAGGCTTTGAAGCTTATTTGAAATCTTTGAAATTTAGCCTATTTTATTGCTTCTCTTATTATTGAATAAGAAAACAAAGATATTTTATTGTTGTCCTACTGTGCATATCTTCAGTCTCATCTTGTTTTCGTTTCCCACCTTGTTTTTGTTTCTCACCTTGTTTTTGTTTCTCACCTTGTTTTTGTTTCCCACCTTGTTTTTGTTTCTCACCTCGTTTTTGTTTCTCACCTCACTTCTGCTTTCTCTCTCTCTCACTCCCCCTCTCTCTTGCAAAGTTCCTTCTAGATGAGATTGTGATGCTACTTTCATATTTGCTGTTATTTGCTTACATGGGAGAGAGAGAAAGAGAGACAGAGAGATATAGTTAAAAAATTAAATTGCATTGTTGTTATTGTATGCAAGAGTATATAATCTCATTTAAACTGCACTTCGCTCAGCTAACGGAGTATTAACTATTTAGTCGTAATTGTGTTAGTTTCTATAGAGTTATTTTTAACATGTATGGGAGATCGCAAAATAGAGTCACTCTCAATTATTCATTACGCTCAATTATGTATTGTTGTTATTGCATTCAGTCAATTGATGGAGTACTCGTATTTTCACAGAAACCAATAACAAAATCAGAGTCTATGATTTCTATAGTTCAAATAACCACCTATTTCCCTAGTATATTTTCCACACATACATACATAAAACTTAATGCTGCAGAAAGGCAAAATGTAAGGCAAAAACAAATTTCAATTTGTAATTCTATCTACAACTTTCGCATCAATTGGCATTTTTACTAATATTATGGGATGTTGGATGAATTTCTTTGTAGAGGAGATTATCTTATGTGCATTTATGTACATATGTATCTTTGTACTGTGACTGTCTGTCTGTCTGGCTGCGTGAATATTTATTTGCCGGTCTATCTGTCTGTCTGTGTCTATTTCCAATGCAATTATTAATGCAGTAAAAGTGTGCAGAATAAGTGAAATCGTTCGCGTGGATAATGTAGCCAATACGATGTGATATGTACAATATATATATATATAAATATATATTGATGGACCCGATAAAACAGATAGACAAACAAACAGACGTACCGACAGCCGGACGGACGGATAAATGAGATACATATGGTACATACATATATGCGTATTTGTGGTTTGTACATAAATTTCATTTTGAGTTAAATTTTTGCTTCATTAAACTTATAGCTTTTTGTAATTAGTTTTTTTTTTCTGTAATTATTTTGTTTTGTCGATAGTGATGATGATGAAGAAACAGTAATATAAAAATAAACAACTGAAATTACTTTGTATTAAACGAAAAAATTAATTGCATAATTAATTTAGAAACAAAAATATTTGTGTGTCATATGGAAAACGCAATTGCATCAATGTTTTTTTGTTTCTGACATTTCTAACATTTTACAAATGAATAATTTTCATTAAATTATAAACAACTAGTTTCCTTTACAACTATGACCCAAAATTAATCAAAAATGCTGACATAAAAAGCTTCAGGCTCCATAATTAAACAATTAATCGAATCGATATTGAGTGTGTGATAAATTCGAAATTATAAAAAAATTTATGGTGTCTGCTACATATATGGGCAACAGAATGCACCAAAATTGAAAACAACAGAAAAAATTATATTCATTAAAAAGCACAAACATATACACACACACACACACATATATATATATATATATTCAAATGCAATATAAAATCACAAAACAGTGACACGACTTGCATATCAATTTTTGAGATTGAAAAAATCACAATAACATTAATTTTGAATTATTACTGACTCGAAAAAAGAAACAAAAAAAATAAAACAAAAAAAAATCGGATATGGATATAAAAATATGGGGTAGAGAAGGGGATATTAATGTAGAGAGATAACGAGAGAGAGAGAGAGTTATAGCAGTAGCAGTGTATGCAAGGAATGAATACCCTCAAAATGACGACGTTGTAGTCATTTAAGTCGCTGCTATCTTTAGTGGAACAGTGGTATAAATACTCAATTCTTTTAAGCCACAGCTTTCCTTGGTCAGCCCTAATCACTCGAATAAAAAGAGGTCCTAGAATCTGACGCTGCTTATGTGTGCTCTCGTGATATTCTCTGTATTAAGAAAGTTTCATTAATATGATTTGGTAATGGGCAAAATCAGATTTTTAGGATTAAATAACCAAATATTAACAAATTAAATGTGTCATGAAATAAATGTCTGGAGAGAGCTGACATTGTGATCGGATGTTTTCCTTATGAATAATACAAGCAGAAACGTCGGCTCTCTTAATGTCATCTCAAATTAGCGAGTGATAGACTTCAAAAAGAGATTCATTGTTATTGTTAATCGTTTTGTTTCTGCATGAAATTCTTTAAGTGCAAATACATAAATAAATATGAGAGAGAAAGAGAAAGAGATTGCTAATTGTGTTGTTCTTGCAAGAGAGCCGATATCGTAAACGAACTTTTTTCATATGAATAAATTTTTTGTATTGAAATCAGTCCCCTCCAATACAAGCAGAGACGTCGGCTCTCTCAATCTCATCTCAAATAAGCAAGTGACTGACTACAGAGAGATTTACGGTTATTGCTTATCGTGTTGTTTTTGCATGAAATTCTTTTAGTGCAAATACATAAATAAATATGAGAGAGAGAGAGAGTGCTTTTTGTGTTGTTCTTGCAAGAGAGTCGACATTGTGATTAAACTTTTTTCATATGAATAAATTTTTTGTATTGAAATCAGTCCCCTCCAATACAAGCAGAGATGTCGGCTCTCTCAATGTCATCTCAAATTAGCAAGTGATTGACTTCAGAGAGAGAGAGAGAGAGAGAGAGAGAGAGAGATTTACTGCTATTGTTAATCGTGTTGTTTTTGCAGAAACTCTTTCAGTGCTAATACATATCGACATAAATATTAGAGAAAAAAAGAGAGAGAGAGAGAGAGCGCGTTGTTCGTGTTGTTTTTGCAAAAGTTAATTTCGTTTATTTTTATTCGTTCTTTCATTTATTAACATACATATGTATATCCAAAAGTAAGATTCGGCTATTTCGCTCTTCGGCACTCTTTTACCTTAGAGCATGAGCACATCTGAAACTGAGATAGTGCAGTCTAGGGTTGCCAATCTAATGAGCTAGCTTCAAAACTCTTGTTTTTTATTTTCATATAAATCAATAAGTAGGCAGCACTGATTTTCTCTTTTACTCAGGGTAATAGTGTGACAAGTATTTTAGTCAAGGCTCAAACCAGAATAAAAATATAAAGTGAGAGTAAAAACAAAAGCCGTACAATTTGTTATTGTAAAATAATGTTGTTTTACACTTTTAACCTATTACATACTTCATTACCCAGCAAAGTACAGAATTTTCTTTATTTAAAAAATTAATCCATTTTTGGAATCGCTTTTTAGCTACTACAGAAATCAAAATGGATCAAAATAAAATTTTAACCGAAGCTTTATTTGAAATAAAAGAAATTCCTTGTGAAAAATCGTACAAATATTTGTCCATTCAAAAATATTCCCCTCACCACTGTAATATCAAGCCAATGCGGTATAATATGTGATTATTAAATGAGTGTGCGCAATGTGATGCGATGCGGCGGTACTGGCAGCAGCGGCACAAGTGCTCAATCAGAATTTTAATTATTATTTTCAATTATCGAAATGTGTGTGTCTGTTTTGTTGTGTGGCGGTGGATCTCAAGTGGTGGAGTGAATGAGCGAGCAGCCCAGCAAAAAGCAGGCTGATAATGGTGACACTGGTTGAGATGATGACGATGATGATGGTGATGATGATGGCGACGTTGGTGGCGGTGGCGGTGGCGCTGATGAAGGTTTACCCTCACATCCATCCAACAACTAAAAGTAACTGAATTTGTTTGCTATTTGTAATGAAGGCGTAACGAAATTATTAAAAATGGGGCGTATTTTTTTCTTGTTGTTTTTGCAGTTGTGTTGCCATTGAGATAAATAAATTTAATTTTGTAATCTCGATTGGAGGCATATGGTTTTTTTCTGCTTAATTATGGACATATATATGCATTTGAAAATGAAATTTTCAAACTAATTGTATCACATAAGAAGGTTTTAGAAATCTTTCTTCTTTTTTGTTTGTTTTTGGTTTGTTTTATTAAAAATCGTTGGAAAATTGGCAATAATAAATATCTTTGAAGTTTTGATGTACTCTCAAGCTGTCACATCAAAATTTTATTACAATTTCTCTTATTAATTTCACAACAATAACAGAATGAAATATTTTTTTGATTTCTGTATTAAATTCTTAAAGCAAATACAACAAACAATGTGCACATTTTAATATTGTCTTGTCATTTTGTATCATTTCGTTGACTGCCGCCGCTTGAACACGAGTCAATTTTTTGTTGTTTTTACGAACAAATTATTGCCATCTCTTTTTCTAAGTGTGTTCGTTCACTTCCAATAGCATTTCATTTATTTGCTTAATTACACGCATCAAAAATCGCAGCAGCGTAAAAAAGCTGATACTTGCTTGTATGTAACTAAAGCATTAAATAATTTTTTTTATTTTTTTAAAGTAGCAAAACCGCCTGCCGGCAACAATAAAAAGTAAAAAAAAGAAAAAAAAAATCTGTCATCACGACTGACAAATTATTATTTTTTTTTTATGAAAAATAATAATAATTCACATTATTTTAGCAGCAGCCGCTGCCACAATGCGATTAAGTGAAAAGTGTGTAAACTATTTTACGCACACACACACACACACACACACACATAGATATATGGCTTGTTTATTCTATATGTGTGTGTGCAACTCAAATAGTTCAACAGTTTCACTTTATGTCGTATTTATTACAATATCAACATATCTTCTTTTTTTTGGAATGCGATATTTAATTGCGATATGTGATGGCGTTAAAAAATAGCAATATTGATTGGCATTATATTATAAAGTTATTTAGTGATTTAGTTTAATGAATTGTCGCGTTTGCTAGTTGAATTCAATTAATACCAAATTGAACTTTAAAAATCTAATCAATTCTAATATATACAGACACAAACGATTCCATTCAGCTTTATGATAATCTTTGAGCATTCCAACCTAGTTCTCTTCGAAAGAACAAAAAGATTAAGTCTAAAATTGCCTTTAGGTGCTTTGGCTTCTCAGCTATTCAGTTCAAATTTTTTTCTCAATTCATTTTCCAAGTTACAGTTCAATCCCGAGTTCAATATATCAATATATTTAAAGTCCGAGTTCGGAGAGAGTGCGTAGAGTAATCAAAATTCGCTTCAACCCTTTTGAGTGCTCATTCAAAAGAGCATATCTTTTAAAAAAAAACTAGTGAGTGCAAACAATTCAACATCAACACAAGTCAACATTTTTCATTGAGCCCATGGCGGCGAAATTATAACAGGTGAGAGCAACATCAACTCTCTCTCTTCTTTTTCTCTCATTTTTTATAAAAAGAGACTCAGACCTGCTAACATTTTTGTTTTTGTTTTGTTTGTTCCCCATGCAGTAAACAACTTAACATCAACACTTAACATTTGCGGCGAAATTATAACAGGAGAGAGCAGCGTCAACTCTCTCCCCCGCTTTACTCATTTTTTATATGAAGAGATACACAACTGTTAAAATCTTTGTTTTTGTTTTGTCTGTTCCCCATGCATTTGTTGTTGTTTTTTTTAACATTTCCGAATCTTCACTGTAACAAAGCAGTGTGTTGTTATTGTATTGTGTAATTTTGCCATGACGAAGGCTATATAACGCAATAACTTAATATTTCTTTACAAAAACCTCAAATGTTTGACTCTCTCATTTGTTGGTATTAAAATCTTTCAAAAGAATTTTGATATTTTTTTTATATTATTTTCATCACTGTGAGTTTTTTTTTTTTTTTAATGATAACATCTTTTCTAGTTAATTTTAATTTGATAGTGAAAAATATTAAGAGAGCGAACAACTAAGAGCGTTCTTTAACTCAGTTTTTTAAGGAGAGCATTCTGTATGTGATTTGTATTAAAAAGAAAGAATAAGTTCAATTCACTCAAAACACTTAACGAAAGAGCGCTCATTCATTTTTTTTTTTTGTTTATTCGAAAATGAGAAAACAAAGTGAGTAGCTCTGTTAGTGAATAACATTGAGGAGGAGGAGTGTAATATTTTTTCTCAATAGCGAATTTTTTTTGCGTTCATATTTAAATCTTCCGTTCAGCTCTCAATTTGATAGTGAGTTTAGTCCACAGTTCGATCTTAAGTTCAGACATCAGCTCAATCAGAGTTTGTATCTGGTTTTTTCTATGTTATATTCCATGTCAAAGAGTGAGAAAGAGAAAATTTGCTATTTTAAATTGCTTAAATGTTGGCAAATTTAAATAAAATTGACATAGTGAAAGCCAGGCACAAGTTCCCATTCCAATAATGAGTTCAAATTTTAATTTTAATTTTCAGTTTAATTCTTAGTTCACTACTCAATTCGAACTCCAGTTTGGTCCTAAGTTCGTTCTTGAGTTCAGTCTTTAGTCCAATCCTCAGTTTTCATTGCTCAGTAAAAACTTGAGTTCAGTTCACAGTTTAATCTTGAGACTAGTTTTCAGTAAGATTCTCAGTTTAGTTTTCAGTAAGATTCTCAGTTGAGTTCTCAGTATAGCACTGAATTCAGTTCAGCCCTCAATTCATGGATGAGATCAGTTTCCATATCGATCTTCAGTTCAATCCTGAGTTCAGATTCAGTTTGATCTTCAGTTCAATTCTCAGTCAAATTTTCAATGTGGTCCATAGTTCAGTCGTTAATTTTATTTTCGGTTCAGTCCTTAGCAAAGTTTGAAATTCAGGCATAACTAACACATTTAATCACTCTAGGTGGAAATCCCAGAGATCGAAATTCAATCATGTTCTTGAGATAAAAATGAGATTGAGACAATGTTTACCTTCAAAACAAAAAAATTTTCTATTGCAAGTGTTGTGTTGAAACGAAAAGAAAAATGAAACGCACTGTTCATATAATCTCTTAAATAAGAGAAAGCATTTACATTCGCAACATTTTTCTCTTCCCGAGTGTTCGATTACCCACGATTCTGTACTATTTTAATATTAAATGAAATATCTACTGTACTGTTAAATGATTCTGTACTGTTAAACAATTCAAATGTTAAATACAAAAACTTCTCTACTGTTAAAAGATTTTGTACTGTTAAATGATTCTGAATGTTAAATGAAGTAACTAATCTACTGTTAAACGATTCTATACTGTTAAGCGGCTCTAAATGTTAATATGAAAAAACTATTCTACTGCTAACGATCTGAATGTTAACATGTAAAACTACTCTACTGTTAAACGAGTCTGTACTGTTAAGCGATTTGGAATGTTAAATAGAAGAAATACTCCACTGTTAAACGATTCTGAATGTTAAATGAAAAAAAAAAATACTCTACTGTTAAAATATTATGTTTTGGAAAACGATTCTGAATGTTAGATGAAAAAACTGCTCTACTGTTAAACGCTTCTGTACTGTTAAACTATTCTGAATTCTATACTGTTTGAATATTCTACTGCTAAACAATCCTTTACTGTTTGACTTCTAATCTATTTTTACCTGCGTTAACTTCAATATATTCACATGAAACTTATATTGTGTTATGCTTCATCACTTTACCTGCAATATGTTGACGTTAATATAGAGAAAAAAGGAGCTAAAGAGCGTATTACTATTTATCAAAGTCTTGTTCTAATAATATTTCATTTAACACTAAAATTGGTTTTATTTTAATTGTAATTTAAGTTTCGACTTAGATAATGGAATGAAATTCCAAGTAAATAGTTGGTTGAAAAATTCCACAACATTTTTTCTCAACAGCTGTATTTACTTTACACCAGCTCAACTTCAGAATGCAAAGGTCACACGTAAAAGCATAGCTAATGTGGAAATTATAGACAACTGAAAATTAAATTTTAACTGATTTAAATCAACACATATTTTCAAATAATATGTCAACTATTTTTCATAGAGCAAAACCATTAAAAAAAAACGTTAAAACTTTACTTCTTTTCTACTTTACTTGCGCAAACTTTATACCAAAAAACAAAAAACGAAAAAAAAAAACTAAAGCTGTTTAAAGTCTGAATTATAAATTTATTGTGCTGAAATTGAAAGCTGTTAATAGATAATTTAAACAAGTGTTTTTTTTTTCATTTTTATTATAACACTAACACAAGCAAAACTGACATTCAATACATACACATGAGTGTGTATAAAGTGTGAAATGAAATAAGTAAATAATGATTGACTATGTGTATGTGTCTGTGTGTGTATGTGTGTGTTGATCGTACGTAGAATTTGCTTTTCCTATTTACATTTAATTTAAATAACAACTTAAATACATACAATATTTTTTTTTTCTTTTTCACAACCAATTCCGCTCCGCCATATTGCATTAATTTTTAAGTTATAAGTAAGTGGAAGGGAATGCGTACTACCTCGAAAAGTGTCGATCATGTGTGCGTTCGACCTAAACACCTTGAAACTTAAATTGAATACGAGTTAAAAAAAAAACGAAGCTACGCGTGAGCAATGGAAATAAAATAGAAACAGCAAAAGAAAAAATAAAAGTAAAATAAAAATGTGAAGTTCAATATATGTGCATGATTACGAGATACTTATGTGAATACTCTACATTTTTAGTGTATCCTTATGTAATATATGGACTAGCGGATCCAAAGGTTACCTCAGACAGGGTTTTAAAATTTTCTTTCTTCTTAAATTTTTTTTTATTTCATGGTCAACAATCAACGACGAAAATGTATGAGATGGGGGAAAAGACGGCAGTCAACCCCAAACCCCCTCCTCCAAAAAAATGAAATTTACGAAAAAAATGTTTTCCATCCAAATCTCCTAGAATAGCATAATTCGTATAGAAAAGCAAAAATTAACAGAAAAAAAAGTTTTCATACATGGGCCCCCCCTTATCAAGTTTTTAAAAAACAAAGATCTGTCAAAATACATGAAAAATTTAAATTGCATGAGCATTTTTTCCATCCAAAAACTACACAAATTGCATAATTCGTGTAGAAAAACAAAAATAAACAGAAAAAAAAATTTTCATACATGGAGCCCCCCCTCCTTAGCAAATTTTCAAAAAACCAAGATCTGCCAAAATACACGAAAAATTTCAATTGCATGAAAATTTTTTTTTATCCAAACCTACTAAAATTGAATAATTCATGTAAAAAACCAAAAACAAACAGAAAAAAAATTTTCATCCATGGACCCCCCCTTATCAAATGCTCAAAAGACTAAAATAAAAGAATAAAACACAAAAACATTTGAAATTTTACGAAATTTTCTTTTTTTTCATTTCAAACTCTTAAAATTGCATAATTCGTGTAGAAAATCAAAAACAAGCAGAAAACAAGTTTTTCATCCATGGACCCCCCCTTATCAAATTTTCAAAAAACCAAGATCTACCAAAATACCCGAAAAATTTAACTTTTTCATCCATTCAAAAACTTTTAATGTTGCATAACTCGTGTAGAAAAGTAAAAATAAACATAAAAAATTTCATCCACGAACCCCTCCACTCCCCTATGAAATTTTACAGATATATATAGATACGTGACCCGAAAATTTCTCTTACCGATTCGTAATCAGCATCCGAAAATATTCCAAAAAAATCGAACTACAATTCAGATAACTACTGTTTAAAAGTCCTGATTAATTTTGTTGTACAGTGTAATTTTCAGTTATTTTCAAAATACTTAACAACATGTTACCAATATATATATTTTTCAACTCTAAAAATAGCTAAAAACACAAATTGATTTTACACACTCTTCAAGTGATTTAGGATTATGAAGCATTTGCTAAGTGTAGTGGGCGTGTTTATAAATAGATTTTAATATTTTTGTTATTTAGTTATATGCAATCAAAGGAAATAAATTCACTTAATTCCATGTACTATGGGCAAATCAATATTTTAATACTGCATAAACACAATGTGAAGCAATAATTTTAGTAAATATGAAAATCTACACTACACACTACACTAAAAAGTTACTCAATTTTAAGGCTATTTCGAATGAGAGAGAAGAGCAGAGAGTTGCTCATGATATATACAAGAATAATATGTTACAAAATTTCTATACAGAAAATGTTATGTTAAACAATCGATAGAGAGAGAAAGAAGAAGAGAGAAAAGTTTAAAAGTCTTTAACATTTTTTACTGAATTTACAGTTCTACTTTAGAGTTTCAAGGCAGAGTGCCGCACTCTCTTTTTGTTTTTGTTTTTTTTTATATGAGTTTTTTACGTCCTCAATTTAAGAGAGCGAAAACTCTTTTGATATACTCAACATACCAACAAACAAGAGAAACAAACATTTGTCGAGTTTGTAATAGAAAATAACTGTTGATTTGTTTACACTCACTCAGTTGTAGAAATGATATGCTCACATGAAAGAGAGAGAGAGCAAGAGAAGAGAGTAAGAGCGAATTGTGATTGCTCTCACGCACTGTCTTTCTTAATTTTAAGCTGAAGCTTATTGAGTAGTTTTACATATCGTCGGGTGTATGCCAAAACCACGAATGTGCGGAAGAGCTGTTTTGGTAAAATTTCGTTATAGAAAACAATTGCGGTTATAAAAATGGAAATGAGATTTTATATTTCTCACCCTAGTGTCAAAATCCACCAAATATTTTTATGGTACTTTGTATTAAACTTAAAAGACCTAAAAAAAGTTGAAAAATCAGAAAAATTAGATAGTCTAGTTAAGTGTAGTCTTAGTTTTTCGTGCTTATTTTTATCTTTTTTTTTTTTGGTTTAAACTTTTATTGGAAAATTTTTTACTAAGCCCAATGGTCAATCGAGGTCAAGAGGAAACCAACGCAAACAAATTAGTTTTCTCACTCTGAGGGGTGTCTCAGATCACGACCCACGAGTTACCATGAAGGTTAGTTAAGAAATTTTATTGCTTAAGTTCTTCTCGACAATCCTTTTACGATGAAATTTATATCTACTCTGCTTAGTACTAAGCATTCAATACGTTTATATGCCACCACTTGGGCGTGTAGCCTAATGTAGCGTATAACAACAATAAAAAATCAAAAAGCAAAAAATATAAAAAAAAAAACTAAAAGACACAAAAATCTAAAGTCTAAAAGTGACAGCTCACGTTGAGTACTTGCAAACGGTCTACAAAAAAAAAAAAAAGAAAGAAAAAAACAAAATAAATAAAACGTCAATCGCATACATAATTCCGCTTAGTGTATATTAGTCGTACAAGTGTGTGCCTGTGTGCCTGTGTGTGTGTGTGTGTGTGTATGTATGTATATGTAAAGGGAAAATATATTTACTACTCATTACTTTTTACTTTTTTTGTTTCACTAAAAAAAAAAAACACTTTTTAGTTAAATCGCATTTTTATGTAGAATTTTTGTTTACTCGCTTCTTTTTTTTGTTTTCATACAAATTTTCGTTGTCGTTTAGATATTTATTCTTTAGCTGTTGTTTTTGTAGCTTTTTCATCAACGTACACTTATTTACAGCAACTACAGCAACAACAACAACAATGTGAAAATATAAAGACAATAATTCGTATTCGAACTGAACGAAAAAGTCAACACTAAATAATATACGCTGCTTCTGCTGCTGCTGAATGAATAGATCATTGTTGTTGTTGTTGTTTTAGTTGTTGTCGCATCGTCGTCGCAATTGCTGGCGTATTGTTTGTATATATCATTCTCATATTATATTATTATTATTCACATACATTCACACATACCTACTACATACAAGTATTTGCTGGGCGGCTGGCTGTTGGCGGCTGGTGCTGGCTCTCGCAAAAAAACGCGTCATGTCAGTTTGTCAGTACACATTCATCAGTATAACAAATAGTTTGCGGGTATATTTATTGTCTCGTCGCGTATCGTATACCGACAAAAACAGCAAAAACAACAGCAACCACTAGCAGCAAGCTAGCAACAGCAACAGCAACAACAACGTTAACAAACAAAAATCGCATAGTTTTACGTGTTGTCATTGAAATGTAACTAAATTAATGTAAAAACATTTTAATAGCATATCTCTGAGATACTTAGATACTTATTAACTGTATTATTAAATTGTGGTTGTTGTTTGTGTTATTTGGTATCAGCCAAGCATTCAAGTGTGTGCTCACATGTGTACGTATACGTGTATGTGCATTTGTACATGTGCATGTGTGTGTGTGTGTGTGATACATCTCAATTACTCAGCTGCAATGTTTTAATGGCTGATAAATCAAAATCCAAAAAAAAAAAAAAAATTCAAAACAATCATGCAAAAAATTGAAAAAAAAAAATATATCGGAATATATAGAAAATTGAGCGCACGTTTCATCTAATGCAGCAATATTAACAAACACATGCATTGTTTAAACAAATATATGTAAAATAGTTTTCTCTCCTCACTCTCGTTTTCTCTCTCATTTTCTTACTCTCTTTTTCAGTGTCATTTTCTCTTTCTCTGCTCATCTAAGTAACCTGTGTGTGCATTTACCTTTTTTATATGAATTTTAAACAAAAAAAATTTTAAGAAATTTAAAAAAATTTAACAAAAATTAAAAAAAAAATAAATTAAAAAATTAAAACCGCAGCACTAATCTTTTTTACCAAATCAACCTCAAAACTAAAAAAAAAAATTTTAAACAATTTTTTTTTGTCTATTTGTTCTCTTGAAAATGTCAACATCAGCGAAAAAAAAAAAAATAAATAACAATGAAATTGTTCATATTGCGCACGGCCCTGACGCTTTTATTGTTGTTGTTGTTATTGTATTTAATTTAATTTTTTATTTTTTTTTGTTCCGAAATTCTCATATTTTCTTGAAATTTTTGTCTTGTTCTTTTGCTGTCATATTTTTTAGATTTTTTAGTGCTGAGTCCACGGTAATATGATCATGCAACATTTTTACTTACATTTTTTTCAAGTTAAGTGTTCACGTTGATATTTTTTGGGGTATTTTGATATTCTACCTTACTTTTCAACTATTTTTTATAATCTTCAGGACGGTTAAAAGAGAAGCATAACCAAGATCAACATATAGAAATTAACCCTTTGACGCCCGAATTATAATGGTGCTTGAGAGAAACCTTTTGTTGTGAAATTATAGTTACTTAGGTCTTCCACAATCATGACACCAAATTTCTTCCTTTATTAAAGGTTAAAAAAACAAAGCTATGAAGCTGTAGACAACCACTGAATAACTCTCCAATTTTTTAATTTTCATATTCTCTTATCTTTTATAAACATATCTGATAAAAAAAATTTCCGGTTAGTAACAATTTAATGCATTATTTTTCAAAAAATAGTGCAAAAGATTTTACTAAAAATTTTTGCACTTAAGTTTTTTGCTGGACTTCAAAGACAAAACATTAAAAAAATTTTACTTAAGCAAGAAATTTCAAATATTCAGTAATTAGCAAACGTGAAGAATACCTAACAGAACCGAATACAAATACCGTTAATAATAATATCTGTTAAACATTTTGTTTATGCCACATAAAAGCGAATTCTGCATATACGCAACATTGGGTATGAAAGAGTTAAAAAAATAAATAAATAAATGTAGATAATTATTGTAAAGGGGAGAGGAAAATAAAATCGCCAAGAAATATTAATTAAAAAATTATTTCACGATTAAATAAACTTAAAAAGTCCATGCCTTAAGTTAATTTCAACTAAATTGGTTTAATCTATTTTATATACTCTAATACTGAGAGAATCTTAGTCTCACTCAATGGCAGCCAAATGATTGGCCAATTGCAGGAATAAAGGCGGATCCACCAATCGAATGCACAACTCTCTTTTCGCTTTTTTTTTTATTTTTTTAATATAAAGTTTTTCGTTGCTTAAATTGAGAGCACTCTCTTATGGTTTTTCTTATATGAAGTTTAGCGCTCTCTTATATAAAAAAAACGAACGATGAATTCGCCTTAAGTGAAATATGAAAAATGTTCTCTCTGGTGTATGATTTATGATCAAAGATACGAACTCATTCAACGAGTAGCGCACTCTCTTTTCGTTTTTTGTTTTTGTTTTTCATTTTTTTATATGAAGCGTTTAGTTGTCTTAAATTGAGAGCACTCTCTTTTCGTTTTTCTTATATGAAGTTTGCCGCTCTCTCATATAAAAAAAAAACGAACAATGAATTCGCCTTAAGTGAAATATGAAAGTTTTTCTCTCTGGTATATGATTTATGATTAAAGATACTAACTCATCCAACGAGTAGCACACTCTCTTTTTGTTTTTTTTTTTATATGAAGTTTTTGTTTTATTAAATTGAGAGCACGCTCTTTTGTTTTTTTTTATATGAAGTTTGCCGCTCTCACATATAAAAAAAATGAACGATGAATTCGCCTTAAGTGAAATGGTGTATGATTTTTGATTGAAGATACAAACTCATCGACTGAGTTGCGCACTCTCTTTTTTTTTACATGCTCTCTGAATTTAAGAGAGCGAAAAACTGTTAAATTCTTCACTAAAGAACCAAACAACAATAAAATAGTAATACTGTTTTTTTTTTTTTGTTATTGTTGTTGTTTTATTTTAGTGGATTCTATGCTCTACCTGAGATTCGAACGTATTGGTCTGGCACTCTAGGTCAAGCATTTAAGCACTAAATTCACTGAAGTGACTTTTTTTATTAGAACAATACATTCGGATATTTTACAAAAAAAAAAATTATTTCCCGTCTGAGAATCGAACCTGAGCCAGTTGGAACTTCATTCTAACACGCATTCGTCATTTGTAACGAGAATTTTTCATGTTTTTTACCTGAAATTTTACTCAATTTTTATTTTGAGTTTTATGAATTTATTTTTGAAAAGAAATAAGAGAAGCAAAGTGTAGAAGAAACCCTACCTCCTCCTCCCCTAAACTCCCTACTTTTTTCTTTTTAATGAAAAATTCTTTCTCCATTACTTAGATAAATTTTTTCTTTCGCCAATTCGTTATTTCAAAAGTATTTTTTTTTTACTTCTAGTGACTAGAGCGGAAAAGGGTAACGGTTTTTCACCAAAAAAAAAAAAACTCTTCATCACTTTTCTTTAGCCATGACTGTACTCAAGTCGGTTTATTTACTTCAAACTGATTATATGTAAGAGCCCGCACATTAAATATATTGTCTGTCTTCTTTCCAACTATTAAAATGTCACATGAAATCGGTTTTTTAGTACCCATGTTTTGAAAAAAGAAAACAAAAGCTTAACCCTTTCTAGAACACATTTTTCAATGAAGCCGAGTTGAGTTAAAAATACGTCACCATCTGGTTTTGAGGTTTCTCATTACGATTTCAATATTAAAAATGATTTCTGACAATTTTTGAAATTTTACAAACATTTTTTTTTTTTTCATCTTAACCTCCTAAAATTGCATAATTCATGTAGAAAAGTTAAAATAAACAGAAAACAAAAATGTTCATCCTTGAAAAGTGGAAGTACATGCATATATGTACCACCAAGCCTGAAAGGGTTAAGAAAAAAATCAATCAGCACGTTTAGTGTTCATTCTTTTGTTTTTTTTTTCATTAAACCATTACCATAAACTTCTCCTAAAAAAAAAACAAAATCTAAGATCTGACGTCTTGACCTCTTCACCCTCCAATCTTCTGCTAAATGTAATATAATTTTATTGTTGGTATGTGACACCTTGAAGTTAAAAACATTTTTACGCTTTTTATATATTTTTGTGCAATTGTGCACTACGTACCGAGGCTCATACATAATCGAACAAACATGCACGACATACCCTACTTACCGGCGTACCTGCATGCAAACAAACATATATATATATTTGTTATTGAACAAACACACCTACTGCCTGCATCATCATTTACCTAGGGTTTTTTTCTGTTTTTTTTGTATTTTTTTGTATTTGTTCATATTATTGCCTCATCACATTATTCCACACATTTCACAGAAAAGTTAGTATACAAAAATTTTAAGATTACAATAAAAAAAAAAAGTTTAATATTGCTGCACGTTTTTGTTTTATTTTTCTTTTGTTTCATGTGCAAAATTTTAATTTTTTTAAAATTTTAAAAAAATTTTTTTTTTCATAAAAATCTTATTAATTTAATTAAATGCGTAAATACTGGCAATTTAATTCATTAAAGAAATTATTTGTTTTATATGAAAAACTTCTCAGTTTTTTTCTTCTTTTTCTAGAGTCTATAAATCTTAGCCCCCATGCATTCGCTTATTAATAAATACATTTTTTTTTATTTCAGTAATAAATTAATTTACTACATACATGCAATGTATTGTGTTTACATAACTTTTTGTAATACCAAATAAATTGAGCTGATGTTTATTTTAAATTAGTTAATTTGTTAACAATTTAAAAGTTTAATAGTTTTAAATCATAAGTAACTGCCGCGTGATTGCTGTGTATTTTTCATTGTAAGAAAAGGGGGCGGAAAATTATGAGAAATTTGCAGAATAACTAATCTGTGATATTTAGTAAATAGCTATATGTTTTATTAAAATGAGGGGAGTATCTATTAGTATTTTTGTAAAATCATTTGTTGGGAAAACCTCAACATAAATTTGTGTGACATTGATTATAATTTGTTTATGTATTATTCATTTTCTTTTATAGCAATGCCAAAGCACTTAAGCCTCAAAATTATAAAATATATTTAACTCCTGAAATATTTCAGCGTATTTGTTCTTAAGGTCATTTTTGATACTATGACGTTTAAGAGTGCAAATCACAAAAACTCTCTATTGAGAAAAAATATTACCCTCCTCCCCCTCAATATTATTCACTTAAAGAGCGACTCACTTTGTTTTCTCATTTTTGAGTAAAGAAATTGAGAAAAGAAAAAGCATCAACGAGTACAACAAACAGAGAAAGCAAACACTGAGAAAGCCGACGTCGTGATGGGATTTTTTTTTATATGAATACATTTTTTATATCATATGTGGAACAGTCTCATGCAATGCAAGCAGAGACGTCGGCTCTCTCAATGTCATCTCAGTGAGTGATTGACTGCAGAGAGCTTTACTGTTATTGTTAGTCGAGTTGTTCTTGCAAGAAACTCTCTTAGTGCAAATACATAAATAAATATGAGAGAGAGAGAGTGCTAATTGTGTTGTTCTTGTAAGAGAATCGACATTGTGAACGGAGTTTTTCATATGAATAGATTTTTTTTGTTTTTTATACCATAGGGGGATCGGGCTCATGCAATACAAGCAGAGACATCGGCTCTCTCAATGTCATCTCAGTGAGTGATTGACTGCAGAGAGCTTTACTGTTATTGTTAGTCGTGTTGTTTTTGTAAAAAATTGTTTTAATGCAAATGCATGCTTAAAAATGAGAGAGAGAGAGAGAGTTGTTCGTGTTGTTTTGCAAGAGTTGACATTGTTTGTTTACTCGTTCTTTTGTACCTACATACATAGATATATAATTATTGCTCGCTTTCTGCAAGACTGTCATAATCCAAAAAAAGACCTAGTTAACCCTTAAATGACTAAGCACACCAATTTTAATGAACAAAGTATATGATATGTAAAAAAATGAAATAAGAACGAAAAGTCTCTGAGTTTTTCGACAAAAAAAATAAATATTTTTTTAAATATACAATGGGTACTCAACTCATATTCCTGGCAGCTGTCTATGGTCGCTGAATCCAAATAGACGCGCTTATGTCTCTAACACTTCAGGTTTTTGGAGAAAATCAATCTTGAAATCATTTCATCATTTTATTAAAATTTAAAAAAAAAATAATTTTTCCCAATTTTCAATTTCTATAAATTCGAAAGTTATTAATTTACAAGAGCTTAAAGAGTCTTAAATGAAAGGTTTAGTTCTTGTAGAATTCAAAAAAATTTACTGGTTTTAAGTTTACTATAAAAAAACGTTGAGAAATCAGCGCCTATAAAAGTTTTCTCTTTAAAAACAAAATAATATTAAGTCAAATTTTATACTAAAAACTATTGAAGGTTAAATGTCATTAAAAATTTTACAAGATAATTAAATCATCTTTATGATTTTTTTTATGATTCAAAATAAATAAATGCAATAATCTACAGCAATTGAAATCTACTTTCATGCTTGGTTGAAAATAATTTGATATTATAGACTGATTTACGATCTCTTGCAAATACAAATTGATTTTTTAATTCATGAAATTATACTGTATATTAAATTTTATAAATTGAATTGTAAACTATAAATTCTTTTCCTTGGTTTTTGGTAATTTGAACTGATTTGACAGCATCTGATTTGACTTCAGTTGAATTTACTACTTCGTGCTTGATTTCTTGATCATATTTGACTTGACTTGACTGTAACTGACTTGACTTCAAATGTATCTCCAAAACTAAAGTAGATATGGGCAAAGATTACGCTAGATCTTTTAGTACTTCCCATCCTTTGTGTTAGAATTCTGTTGCAGGGTCTTTCTTGGAATTTCAGGTGTTTCTATTTCACACATTGAGTACCTAATAAATAGTACGACTTAATACTTCCCTGAAATAAGTATCTATGTCTCAAAAACCTATACATGTGAATTGAAATTTGCAGCCAAATCAATCAAATTCAAATCACAACTATCACATTATACCGAGAAATCGAAAATATTATGCTACTTTAAATTAATAAAAACATAATAATTAAAAACCAAAAAATATTTTTTAAAACATATGACAAATTGCACAACATAAAATGTACAACAAACGAAACAAATTGCTACTTGTCAGATTGAATAATAACAACATAAATACCAGTACGACTACGATGAGATACTGAAATACAGAAATTACCAAAAATAAATATCAATAAAAAAACCTCAAAATAAAGTAAATATGCTATGACAAATTGAAAGAGGCGCCAAGTTATCAACAGTTCATAAAAAAAAAAACTCAGAAAAAAATTAAAAAAAAAAAACAAAATAAATAAATGATTGCAAAAACGTCGTACAACGAAAAACAACAAATAATAGTTTCGAAGAAAATTTTACTCTTACAAAATACAAACAATTAAATACAAAACTTCAGTCAAACCCCTGAAAAAAAAAAAATTATAGAGAAAGTTTCAAATAACTGGAGAAAAAAATAAACAATTAAAATTAATATAAGAAAATGCCTCGTGTTTTCCACGTAAAATGTAATGAAGTGATAAATTTAAAAGAAAAAAACAAAAACAAAATTAGTTACGCCAACCAGAAGCAGCAGCAGCAAACTGTGATTGTCACACACATTCATGCATATCTCGCTTAGAATTTTAAATATACCACACAAAAACGCAAAATACTGTAAAATGTAAAAATAAAAGTTATAAAATCAGCCAGGCGTGAAAATAGTAATAAAATATGAAATGGAAATAACACACACAAGTACAAAATAGAATTTGGTTGAAAATTTTTGTACTTTTTTTTTTACATAATGATTATAATTTTCATATCTACTACATATATGTATGTATGTGCGGAACAAGTGTGGGTATGAGTGTGTGCTTGTTTGTGGAAAATGTGTCAAATGAATACATTAAAAAAATGAGGGAAATGTGACGAAGCATGCTATATTAAGTCATTAGCGAACATTAGAAAGAAAACATGATATTTTCACCTTCTAATATGTGACTGATTGAGAGTCTCGTCTGGGGAAAGCAAAGCCTACTTTATATTTAGGGGAGAGGGCTCCAATGTGAACGACTATAGAAGTGGTTTGTCAAATTTCAACTTCTAAAAAAGTAACCTCAAGATGAGCACCTTCCGAAAACTGAATACATTTTTTGTGAGTGAATCGGTTTAATGCAATACAAGCAGAGGTGTTGCCTCTCTCAATGTCATCTCATGTTAGCAAGCAATAAACTTCAAAGAGATTTACTGTTATTGTTACTGGTGTTGTTTTTGCAAGAAACTCTTTTAGTGCAACTACATAAATAAATATGAGCGAAAGAGAGAGAGAGAGAGAGTGCTGAGGCGTTGCCTCTCTCAATGTCATCTCTAATTAACGAGCAATAAACTTCAAAGAGACTTACTGTTATTGTTACTGGTGTTGTTTTTGCAAGAAACTCTTTTAGTGCAAATACATACATAAATATGAGAGAGAGAAAAAGAAAGAGAGAGAGTGCTATTTCTGTTGTTCTTGCAAGAGAGCCGGCATCATGATCGAATTTTTTTATAGCAATAAATTTTTTGTATGTGAATCGGGTCTATAAGCAGAGGCAATATAAGCAGAGGCGTCGCCTCTCTCAATGTCATCTCAAATTAGCGAGTGATTGACTACAGAGAAATTTATTGTTATTGTTAGTCGTATTGTTTTTCCAAGAAATTCTTTTAGTGCAAATACATAAATACGAGAGAGAGAGAGAGAGAGAGAGTTCGTGTGGTTTTTGCAAGAGTTGACTTTGTTTACTCGCTTTTTTGGACCTACATATCTTATAGATATAATTTAATTAAAAAAGAAATGAATTTTTTAATTTAAAAAGAAATAAATCCAAAAATATGAATTGCCAAATTTGAAAGAAATTTGAAAAAAAAAATTTTCCAAATTAAAATAATAATAAAAGTTTGTTAAAAAAAGTTCTACTATAAAATAGGAATTCAATCTGAATCATCACTTTAAAATGTTCAAAAATTTTATCATAAAATTTTCGAAATTGTTCAAATTTACATTTGTAATCATAAAGATTGAGCCCTATTCACTTTGAGTCCCTTTCCATTATTAAAATATTTTTGAATTTCAAATTAAATTGCATGTTTCTTTTAGCCATTTTCTTTTTCAAATTCCCTTAGAAAATATCATAAAGTATATTTGCTCTGTATTAAATATTGTTTGAAAATTTTCATTTGAATTCTTTAATTTTTTTTTTTTTTCATTGGCTTCATCAGATTTTTTGATATTTTTTTAACATGACTATATTTGAATTCACTCCTCTATATGGTATGACTTCATTCATTTTTGTTAATGGACGCTATTGCAGTGCACAAGTGGCGGTGATTCCTGGAATAGTCTGGAATCAGCTTCCTTTATTTCATCTGGCACGATTTCATCTAACTTGACTTCATGTCACTTGACTTCATCTGACTTGCCTTCATCTGGCAAGGTTTCATGACTTCATATATCTTGACTTTAACCAACTTGGTTTCATTTAACTTTGATTCATACATTTGTAATTGATTCTTAGAGCCAAGTAAACTGAAGAAATTCTCGCAAAAAATGTTGCATTACCAACAAACAAAATTATGTCAATATTGTGTCTTAAAGGCGAATTCAATGTCTGAGTACCACACTCTCTTTTCGTTTCTTTTTAGATGTAGTTTTTATGCCCTAAATTTAAAGGTGGAAAACTTCATATAAAAAAAAACGAAAAGAGAGCGCTGCACTCGGTCTTAAATTGAACGAAAAACTGCATATAAAAAAAACGAAAAGAGAGCGCTGCACTCGGTCTTAAATTGAACGAAAAAATTCATATAGAAAGACGAAAAGCGAGCGCTGCACTCGGTCTTAAATTGAACGAAAAAATTCATATAAAAAAAAACGAAAAGAGAGCGCGGTACTCGGTCTTAAGTTGAGCGAAAAACGTCATATAAAAAAAAGCCTAAAGAGAGCGTTGCACTCGGTCTTAAATTGAACGAAAAACTTCATATAAAAAAAGCCTAAAGAGAGCGCTGCACTCGGTCTTAAATTGAACGAAAAACTTCATATAAAAAAACGAAAAGAGAGCGCAGCACTCGGTCTTAAATTAAGCGAAAAACTTCATATAAAAAAAAAACGAAAAGAGAGCGCGGTACTCGGTCTTAAGTTGAGCGAAAAACTTCATATAAAAAAAAATGAAAAGAGAGCGCGGTACTCGGTCTTAAGTTGAGCGAAAAACTTCATATAAAAAAAAATGAAAAGAGAGCGCGGTACTCGGTCTTAAGTTGAGCGAAAAACTTCATATTAGAAAAACCAAAAGAGAACGCTGCACTCGGTCTTAAATTGAACGAAAAACTTCATATAAAAAAAAACGAAAAGAGAGCGCTGCACTCGGTCTTAAATTGAACGAAAAACTTCATATAAAAAAACGAAAAGAGAGCGCAGCACTCGGTCTTAAATTAAGCGAAAAACTTCATATAAAAAAAAACGAAAAGAGAGCGCGGTACTCGGTCTTAAGTTGAGCGAAAAACTTCATATAAAAAAAAATGAAAAGAGAGCGCGGTACTCGGTCTTAAGTTGAGCGAAAAACTTCATATTAGAAAAACCAAAAGAAAACGCTGCACTCGGTCTTAAGTTGAGCGAAAAACTTCATATAAAAAAAAACGAAAAGAGAGCGCGGTACTCGGTCTTAAGTTGAGCGAAAAACTTCATATAAAAAAAGCCTAAAGAGAGTGTGGTACTCAATCATTGAATTCGCCTTTATTGTCGACTTGGTTTGCCATTATTTAATTTGTTATTTAAGATATTAAAGTTCCAATTAAAAAAGCCGCATGGATTCGTTTCTTTGTAATGCTATTATTCAATAGATTTTTTAATGTCTAAAAACGAATAAAATTCATAAAATTTCTATACCCCAGACTAGCACAGAATACATCGATTAACAAATTTTTCGAACACAAAATTTCTTACTTTTCCTTCTTAGCCCTTTATCAACCAAGCATTATTGTTGCATATAGCATACTACAAAATAAAAAAAAAGACAGATTTTTTCCAAAATTTTAAACTTAAGTAAAAACATCTATTTGTAACCAGCAAAAAGAAAGAAAACATTTTAGTAGATACATAATAAAAAATGAAAAAAAAAAATGTTTAAAATGTAAATACAATGTTTGCACTTTCTTTTCGCATCCAACAACAACAGCAACAAACAAAAAAGACAAAGAAAACCAAAATAGCAACAAGTCTATACCATAGTACAACCACATGGCACTGTGCTTGTGGCAGGCAGACAAACAGCATCAGCAGCAACAAATTCGATGATGCCAGCGGTAGTCAGCAAATGTCATTTAGCTGACATCAGCCATATTTCAATTTATCCATTGAGTCAATAATAGCCGACACATTTCTGTGTTGGCCAAAACAAAAAAAAAACACAAAAAAAAAAGATAATAATAAAATTAAAACCACTTGAAATGCTTTTTAGTAATAACATACACACATGTCTCTCTGTGTGTGTGTGTGTGTGTGTGTGTGTATTTGAACTGTTCAATAGTAAATCAATTGTGACGTAGATCTTCAAGTATGTTATATAGTATTTATTTTATTTCATCTTGGATTGATGGGTGCTGGCTGCTGCTGCTGCTGTTCTTTTTTCTGCTGCTTCAAGTTGTTGGTACTCACATATTGTGTTATTGCTTTTCTTTAAATTGAATTGTATTATTATATTATATACCTAACGCGTATATATTTTGTAGAAGTAAATAACAAGTGTTTGTCAAAAACAAGCAACAGAAATGATGAAAACGAAAAAAAAAGAAGAAATAAAATACCAGCAGCTTCTGTATGGTTAAGATTTTATTGGAATTGAATGAAATCAAACAACAGCAACAACAATAACAATGACATGAAAGATGTACTCGCTTCTATTTGTGTAATTCTCATCCACTTAGGTGCAAATTTGTTGTGTTGTCAAGATAAAAATACACACACACGCAGCACACACATATAGAAATAAAGTTTATTTTTTCCCCCTTTTTTAATCTGAGCTTATAACTTTTCCACCGGCCGGTAACTGGTAGTCGCATTAACTCGATCAGTCTCAAAACCTCAAAGTGTTAATTAATTTAACAATGTGAGAGTTTCACTCTTTGTACGTGATCACCTCACTTAGCTCTTCCTCTCTCACTCTCTCTCTCTCTCTCTCTCTCTTTTGTGTTCTCACATTTCACACTCATATGTCAACTTTCTTTGTGGTACTCACATTTCATGTTCAATCAAAATAAATAAGCTAATATTTTTGTATATAATTTTTTTAGCTTTGCGTTTTTTAAGGTTTTTAAGATTTTCTTAAGATATTTTTTTTTTTTTTTATCTTACATGAATCTATATGATTTTTGTTTATTTATTCTTCCACTCTGCAGTTGAGTTCTGAGTAATTCTGAGTAAATAGTTGTGAATAAATCATATCAGGCGCACCTTGAAGTTATGTAACTTTATTTTGTTAATTTTAAATTGACATAATGAGAAACGCGAATGCGCATCAATCAAATTTTTAAATAAAATATTATGGACCAGTTGGTAAGGCCCAAGGTTCTTTTTTTTTATTGCTGAAATTATCTTCCAAGTTTTCTGAAACAATAGAAAAAAATAAGTGCATATTTTCTCCTCATTTATTATCTACGTTCAATGAAATCTCTTTAGGCGGGTGGAGGGTTGGGGGGAACAGAATCATGTAAGTGTGTGTAAATTCGTCGTTAAGTCTGAATAGCATTCTCTTTATGAAAAAAAAATATCAAAAGAGAACCAAACTACTCGTTGGTGTTTGTTTTGTTATTTGTGTATGCTCATAGATAATTCATTAGACAATGTTGAGAGATGCCGTTACTAAGGTCTTCGCTCTCTCATTATATTCATAAGAAGATGTTTAGAGATGCCGTTACTTATGTCTTCGCTCTCCTTCATTATTTTCATTAGAAGATGTTGAGAGATGCCGTTACTGTTCTCTTCTCTCTCTCATTTAATTATTTACTCCCACTTAAGCAATGATTTTTACTTTCTCAAACCCCTGAGTCACCCCCTCTAGCCTTTTTGCTGCCCTCGTGCTCCAAGCATAGATTTTATTCTTGTATAATTCTCTGGGAAAAAAAATTACGATCTTCTAAAGCAGCGGTGGCCACCTATACATACACAATGATCGATTGAGCACTCTTTCTATGGAAATGAGCTCTGTTACGTTCATTTGCCTGCGTGCAAGTTTTTGGCCTACGCTGATCTAAAATCATTTTTAATCTGAGATTAAAACCAAAATACTAAAATTTAAATTATTTCAAATGAAAAGTATTTTACTTTTAAACTTTCATCGTTATTATAAACTGAGAACTTCAATACCATATTTATTTTATCTAAAAAATAATCATTAAATTGAAGCAATGTTTTTTTTATACATTTGTGCTATTATAAAATTAAAAATTTGCATAACGAATGCTAAATACCAAAGCGGCAAAAAAAAACATAATACAAACGAATATTAATACATATACATAAATATATAAAACAAATACAAATGGAAAAATATATATGTATATATAAATATAAGTATAAAATATCAAATTAAAATAATCAACAGGGTAATTGAAACGAAATAAATAAACAAACTCCGAGAATCTACATGAGGGAACAACAACAAAATAAAGTAAAAAAAGTGGCAAATAAAAAAGCACAACTAGACAAAATAAAAATATAAAAAAAATGAAGTTAACTAAATATTTTAATAATATTTAATGGAAATTTAGTTATACCAAAAAAAAAAAAGTTGAAATATAAAATTAAATTAAAGTAAAAAAAAAAAATATATATATAAAAAATATTCATATGAAAAAAAATGGTGAAAAAAGCCAGAAAAATGAAATGAAAAAGGCATGAATGCAAATGCTGATTAAATAATAAAATACAATGGCAATTACAAAAACCAGCGTATAAATATAAATTAAATATAAATAAAAAATAAAAAAAATTAATGTTGACGTAAAAAATAAAAAAAAAAAATGTTAAAATTAATTTTTCTTGTGAAAAAGCAACAACAAAAAATAAATAATAATAATTCTAATTTTTAAAATCAAGACAGGGGCAAGCAGAATTCAACCAGCCAATAACAACATTAAAAACTTCTATACATACAAGCAAATAATACATAATTGTTCACAGTATGGATGTATATGTGTGTGTGTGTGTGTAAAAAAGTGTGAATTAGTATGCATATGAAATGGAAATTTTTTTAGTTGAATATTAATGAAATTAAAAAAGAGAAAAACAAAACAACAAATTCCGTTTCATTACATACAAAAAAAAAATTAAATATAAATAAAACAAAAAAAAAAACAAAAACAAATTGCTTACAATACCCTGGCGTAAAATAAATTAAAATCAAAAGTGAACAACAACAACAACCAAGAGAGAGAAATACAAGCTCCCATTCACCCATTTCCATATAAGAGTTCGCTCTCAACCACCCTCTCTCTTTCTCTCACTCTCTCAGTCAAACACAAAAACAAACCTTCACTTACTCCCGCTCTTACTCACTGCATTTCCTTCCGCTCTCAAAACGACGACACACACACATAATACAACAAATATAATGAAAAGTCATAATATACTGGAAAGTCCAACAACGGCAACAACAATTCAATGTAGCAGCGGTGGAGTAGTTGGCAGCACTGGCGCACTTAATAATAATAACAACAACAACAACAGTACGAATAATAATAATAATAATAACATCATCAGCGGAAACGGAAATGGAAATGTTAGCGATGGCGGTGGTGGTATCGGTGGTGTAATCGGCATTGGCGTCAAAAATTGCATTATGTCGACGACGATGACAACAACAACCGTAGCAGCAGCAGCAGCAGCATTAACAAATAACAAATCCTCCACAGGAACACTGCCGCAACTACAACAACAACATTCTCCCAATTCTCCGCCTCCGCTTTCAGCAAACATTACCACAAATGGCCATCAGTCTTATCCGTCGATAACGGCCACATATTGGCTACCGCCACCAAATCCGGCGCCATATTTAGTTCCAGGTAATTAGCGCAATTCAACAACAACAAAAATAGTAACAGCAACAACAAAAACTAAAAACAGCAATGGCAACAAGGGCAACGATAACAATGAATTGGCCAAATAGCCAAAAAAAAAAAAAAAAAAAACAAACGCAAAAAATACCAACGAAAATTGTAGGAATAAACTGCTAAAAGCATGTTGTTGTTGTTATTGTTATCGCTGCCGCTATTGTTGTTGGAGTTGTTGTTGTGTTGGTATTATTGTAACGGAAGTACAAAAATACGTAAAAAAAAAATTCAAAAATTCTTACTGTTCATTGTCGTTTATAGCCGCTTTCATTCTTGTGACCAGCGTTAGAGCGTTAAAACTCACATACATGTGTTCGTCTGTATGTATTGGGTAATACTTTTGAGTGCACATACATATGTAAACACAGCGAAACGAACACCTGAACTAAAGCTTAAATTTCATATAAACAATCATGGTTTAATCAACTATGACTTATGTATTGTATAGACCGTTAGATCATAAACATTTTCTAAGTAAAACATAAGCTTTTAGTTGCAAAACATAAATAATATAATATCATTAAAAAATACTGGAAAAATAGGCAAAAATCTAATTAAAAAACAAGTGTTCCGGAATAAAAAGTTTTTGGATATCGTTTGAAATTGCAAATTTTAGAAATTATTAAAAAAAAAAACTCAGAAATGTATGAGTGATTATGACTACAACTTGGACAAAGTACCCGACCCAATCAATTTGCGTGAGAATTGACAGCAATGCATGTGTATTAGTGTATAACGAAGTCATACTGCTGAATTCTCACAAGAGAATCAACCAAACGAGAGAGCCAAAGTTTTCCCGTTGTTCCACAAATTTACAACAAATACACCTCTGCTCTCTCTTACGCTCTCTCTCGTCTCCATATCCCCACTCGTAATAGTATTATGCTTTAGTACTAAATGGTACTAAACATTTTTGTGAATGTAGATATCGGCAAAAAAAAGATGAGGAAGAGCGACAGTAGGAAAGTAAACAAAGAATAAAATTAAATAAAATATTTAATATTGCGAATGTCGCTCCACGAAAATCAAACGCGATATCCTTTTCTAGCAGTTTGAGTTGGGGACAATGCATTATATGCGCATTCACTGAAGACTAAGGTGCAGTGTTTTAAATTAGTTACTATGCGAATTTGAAAAAAAAAAAAAAATTACTTTTTCTGAAAATTTCAAAGCTTGAATTTGTAGTACGAAACATAACTTCTCTTTGGGTCGTAGCAGTTCGGTCAAACTGCATTAAATTATACAAATTACATCAGTTGGCGCAAAAATAGTGTTTTTGCGATTTCAAAATATCTCGGGGAATTACGGGCCACTTTGTAAATCAAATAAAAATGGGAAAATCTAGAAGAAAAACTTTATTTTTGATTCAAAATGGCAGACATTTCATTATTAAAGAGAAACAAAGTGAAATGAAGTGACAGGAAAAATCAGTCCGAAACGCAATGTTCGTAAGTCCAGCAACTTGCAGTCATTTCGGCGCATGCCAAGTGAATAACTCAATCGCACACAGTGCAACGGCGGTTCAGAACTTCCTTCCACGTCACCGATTAATTTTTCGAATATTTGAAATAATAAATATGAATAATAAATATGATCGCTTTTTTTATGAAAATGTAACCAAAATTCTTTACCTAAGAGAACCTAACCTCAACATTATATAGTTACATTTGAAAAATTATTTTCGTACCCGAAAAACTATTAGAAATTGCCGAAAAACTACTGCTGTGTTGAAATTTTGCATGAAAAATCACTTATATGCATCATATACACAAAGTTAGTTAGTCAAATGTCAAGAACTGCGTGGTCTGTAATTCCCCGAACGCAACATACTTTTTTACAATATGGCAGCTTATGAGTAACACAATACGAACTTCATGCAAAATTTCTTGCCTATATCGAAGTTTTAAAAAATTATCGAAGTATCGCATTTCTATTTGCTATCGCAGCAAGGTAACAATCAATGCATGTACACAAGTCGAGTACTGAAGGCAAAATGAGCTTAACATGAGGCGACTACTACTAGAGGGAAAATAAAGACAGACTAGAGGAAAAAATATGACGCTGGTCTGCAATTTCCGTGGTTCACAATACCCCAGTTTCCCCTAGTATAATACAAAAAAAAATTAATAGCCTTATTCACTCTTTAGAGTATAATGCTAACTAACGGGATAAAAGAGTAAAAAAAAACCTTCGAGAGTGAGCGCATCTGAAACTGAGAGAGTGTGCTCTAAGATAAAAATCAATAATTTGTTTTTGTTCTCTGTGATTAGTGTTGCCAATTTAATCCGCTAGCTATAAAACTTTTGTGTTTTATTTTTTGTTGTCATATAAATTAATAAGTAGGCAACACTGATTTTCTCTTTTACTCAGGGTAATAGAGTGACAAGTATTTTAGTCAAGACTCAAACCAGAATAAAAGAGTAACGTGAGACTAAAAACAAATGCCGTATATTTTGTTATTGTAAAGTAATTTTGTTTTACACTTTTAACCTTCGTTACTTAGCACTTTACTCTAAAGCGTGAATTAGTAAAAAATCAATAAAATTCTTAAAGGGAAACTGCATGCGGGCCAATTGTTAGTTTTTGTGGGAAAGCTTTGAAGACTTGGGTGTTATAACTACGCTACCTCTCTCAATTTCCCTTTCCCTTCACGCTCGCTAAGCTCAAACGTATTTTTCCAACTAAAACTAATATCAGTTACTGCTAATTGACTACAGAAATCCAATTGTAATAAATTACATTTCTCACATATGTTTACCTCACAGTAATTCTGTGATAACTGAAGAAATTCACGGAATCAATAAAGACACACACACACACACACACAAACAAACGTACAAATATACTTGCATATATTTTTATGTACATATGTATGTATGTGTATACGCAATTAAACGGTGTTTTTGTCCAGTATGAATAATGGAAAAAAGAACTTTACATGCAGAGGTATTCATAAGAATGTTGATGTATGTGTGTGTATACTGTATATGTGAAAACAAACGCAAAAAAAAAAAAAAAAAAAATTCAAAAACAACAACAAAAGATTCTATGCGAACATTGTTCTTTTTTGCTTTTTGTTTTTTCTGCTTTAGAACATTCATTCATTTAAATATGCAAGTCATGTACAATTTTGTTGTGCCTCACTCTTTGTAACTTCGTGCACATCTATTTATGTAGCAACAGCAGCAGCAGCAGCAGCAGCAACAGCAACAGCAACAGCAACAACAAGAACAAAATAACAACAACATAAACTCAATGGCAACTAATATCGAAGAAATATGTAAATCTAAACACTAAACTAACTAAACTTTTGTATTGAAAGTACATGCATACAGACATACATATAAATATGTAAATATGTATGTGCAAAATAAAATAGGCACATGTGTCTATGTGTGAGTCGTCTTTGTATGTATGCAAATAAATATATTCAATAATGTATAAAATTGATTTGGTATTCTGTATTCTGTATATTGTCGCGACAGAATTTAATTTAGATTCTTATGGGACTAACCTATGGACGACGACGACGACGACAACGACGACGACGACAACAACAGCAGCAGACGACAACAACTGACAGCAACAACAATAAATATACAGTTAATAATAAATTCGTATAGTTGTATCTACACTACAACGTATAAAATCGAATCGAATCAAATCGAACGGTGTAGAAGAATAACTATTTAGAACTAAAATGTATTGAATATGAAAATGATGCACTAAAGGGTAATAGGGTTCAAACATGTACGTACAACTAAATATATGTATATACCTATACATATACTTAGAATATATGTATATATATAAAAATATATATGCCTAAATCACTAGCGGATCTAGACATTTCCGAAGGGGGCGATTTTAATTTTCTCGTCCCCTTTAAAATTTTTTTTTTATCTTAATATTTCTGATACGACAAAATATGAGTTAGACGTTAAAAAATCCCACTTTCGTTTTCCCTCCTTAAAGCAAAAACACAATCGCGTGAGCAACATCAAAAAAAAAACAAACAAACTAGCTCTTCGAATTCCTTGCTCTCTTGATCTCTTCTTCTTCTCTCTTTTACTATTACTCTCACATTTAAATACAATTGCACTACTTAGCTGCATTTACGAATATTCTCTTACTCTTTCTCTCACCTCTCTTTTTCGGTTAAACGGTACTGTGAAGAGAGAACAAAGAACAGATGAGGCGTATTCAGTGTTGTATTTTGGCGTATACCTTATCAATGTGAAATATTACTAAAATATAAAAGTGTACGAAAATAATACTTGATTAATGATTAATTAATGATTAATTAATGAAAATTTATATCAGAAAACAAAATATGGCTGACGATCATACCATGAGTGACAAATTAATTAACTCAAATTTTGAAGAACGTTTAAGTGTTTGAGTTTATTCATTTCCTTTGTGTGTAATGCCATACACAATGAGAATTTCTTTGTTAAGGCGGGGGTTTCATCCCTAACCCCCCCCTAGAATTTGCTAGTGGCTTAAACATATAAATTTACTTGTAAATTAAGTATTATCCAAGTTGAATATTGTTGAAAGACAAAGTTCAGGAAATTAGCTACAAACAAATTGATTTTAAATTAAATGACACATTTGAGATTTATGCAATATCTGAGTACATAAAATTTCTACATAAATATATGCATGGCTATTACATAAACGTACAATATTTCATAACACTTGTGTGTATCAGTGAAACAGTTACAAAACTAAAGTATCTGCATAAAAATAATTAGTTATATTCAGTAATGAACAACAGTGATGTAATAGAGAGTACTCGATTCTAAAAGTTATGTGAACTGATTAAAGAAGTAGTACTCGATTTCAAATAAAGTATGAATAAATACAATAATAAAAAAAAAAGTAGTAGTAAGTACATAAATTAATACATAAGTAATTCTAAAAAAAATACCTACCATTACCGAAAGAGCTCTCAAATACTTAAACAAGTATGGGATAAGCAGTCGATTACAAAAAAGTAACGAAAACTTTTCAAAAAATTCGGAAATTTGAGACTATTTTAAAAGTCCTTGCAACTTTTGAGAATTTTTTTTTTTGCAAAAAAAATGTGGGCGCAGCGAAATTAGATTGCGTGAAATAAGGCCGCAATCAAAAAATGAAATTGGGCCGCACAGGCTAAAGTCATACGAAGAAATGAGTTTAGGCTGCGATTGGAAAATGAAATTGGGCCGCGCGGTCTAAAGTCATACGACCAAATTAGTTTAGAGCGCAATCAAAAAATGTAATTAGGCTAAATTCATTTCGGTTTTGCGGCCTTAATTCATTTTGAAAATTTGTCACACAGTTTTCGCCGCAAAAATGTTGTATTCCAGTCCGGAATAACTTAAAAATCTAATAATTATATCAACAAAATTCAACAATATTCAATGGAAAAAAATGAGATTTTGAACAATTGCCGGTCAAAATATCTGAACTAAAATTATTTAACTATTATTATTTTCATTTGTAACACAAAATCTTAATATTGTCAAATTTATTTTGGTTTTTTTTTTCAGTTCCTTTTTCATTTTTACGATACTGTTAATATATTTTTTTTGTATAAGTAAAAAATCAAATAAATTTACCTTTCTTAAAAAAAAAATGTGATGAGACTTTTTTACTCTCAGTGACTCTTTTTTGTTGCAGGTTTTTGAAATTTCTCAATGGCAACACTGGCCCCATACAATAAAAGCAGAGACGTCGGTTCTCTCAATCTCATCTCAAATGAGCAAGTCATTGAGTTCAGATGAATATGCTGTTGTTGGTAGTTGTTTTTGCAATCATTTTTCTTAGTGCAAATACATACATAAATATGAGAGAGAGAGAGAGTGCAGTTTCCGCTGTTATTGTAAAAATTAATTTTGTTTGTTTACTCGCGCTCTTCATTTTATTTACATATCAAGTCTCTAGAGTGCCCAGACTACCTCTAATTCCCTCTGATTTTTTCTACTACATTTTATTACATTTCGTAGAAGTAGAAAAAAGCTCAACTTGATTATAAAAAAAAAAAATAGTATTCACTTATTGCAAGTAATCGTTGACTCAAAAAATAATACTAAATTCTACCAAACACTACCTTTATTTTTGTATAGGTATTTGTATATTAAAGTAACTATCTACCAGCATAACAAAACGTTTTACATACACATTTATGCATTTAGGTTATGCATACATATTTTATTTTTATCTATTTCATAAAAACAAACAAAAATTTAGTTAGTTTTACAATAGCGCAAAACAAACTAAACTTTTTTAGGTACGAAAATATACAAAAACGTAATTATTATGTAGTTTTCTATGCATAAATAAATACATACATACATAAGTATATGGTACAATAAACATTCATTCTATTTTGTAAAAATTTTTTGTTTTTTTTTTGTTAGAAATTAACACTTGATTGCGAAAAAGTGTTAAAAATAGAAACAAAAAAAAAACTAGTGTTTTTTATATTTTTTTTTTCCATGGAATATAATAGTTTATATAGTTTCTTTTTGGTACCTACTAGTTTTTGAACAAAAATTAAAAATTAAAAAATAAATATTTGTAGATGAATCATGGGAAAAGTGAAATAATAAAATTAAAATTCCTTTTTAAAAATGTAGAAATATTGTCCCATTAAATATTTATAATAAGATTAGCTGAATTTCCCAAAGCAACAACAACAGCAAATATCACATGCAATTACCCCAATCTTTTCAAAACCACCCACAAGATTAAGAAGATCTAGAAGAAGAAGAAGATTGCACAAGACTGTTTTAGCATACTTTTTCGTAAGAGATATTAGAAAAATTCTAAAAGCAAATAACAACAACAATAAATGCAGTTAGTGTGTTACGTCAAATGCAAAAGGCAGCAAACGTCAACGTCAGAAACATAGACATAGAGGAAGAATCCCAGTCGGAAATAACGTACACCAAAATGCGTTTTTGAGTGATTTGTCGCAAGCAAAAAGGTCTTTGCTTTACCATTATTTTTTTTTATATAATGCATGTCATAGACGGCAGGGTAACCGTTGTGACCCTAAAAAGCCAATTTGTTCTTTTTTTGTCACCTAGATTCCATGATTCCTCTTTTTTCAAATGCCCTGAAACCATTTACGTCTTTTGACCTTTTGCGACATTTTTTGTTGTAGAAATCAGTTGTATGCGATGAAAATTTGTTCTTTGCTACATAGAATTTTTCAAAATTATCAATAATAAAAAATAGACAAACGAACGGACTAATTGAAAATTCAAAGCTGGAAGACTGCAATCCTAATCCGGATCTCGTAGACAAATACTAAAACCACCATAATAAAAAATGAGCGACTTTTTTTTTTGAAAATTTTTCGCATTAATATAAAATATTTGTATTGTTTTTGTTCATCACTAGTTTTTAAGAATTGTTTTTTTTTTTTAAATTATTTTTTGTTTTTGAAAAATAAAATAAATAAATATTTTTATGTATTTTCATCCTATAATAATCACAACTGATCCTTTTTGACTTATGTTGACCCTTTTTTTTACCCTTTCCAAAAATTGACAATGGTCACCCTAATAGGTGGTAAGCACAAGAACAAATAATACAATGAGAGTTTTGTACTGAAAAAGAGAAAAGCAACGGTTCAGTAAAAACGAAACTCTCTTTTCTTATAGCATTCTCTTTTACTCTATTTAACCTTAAATGATGAGTAAATTCAAACAAAAGAGGGAGAGAGCTAATTTGTAAATTTGACACTTGCAGAGAGAGATAAAATCTCTCTTAAATTTCACTGCTTCAAAATAAGCAATAATGGAGTGAAAAATTGAATTTCTCTTCACTCTTCTAGACAAAGATCATTCATTCTGTTCGAGTGGGATAAAACACGAAACGCAGGAAACTCAAGCTCTCACACACTCACTCACACACACACACACCTACAGCATCAGTTTGTTCTACATACATCACCGCAAAATGCTTACGACAAGACAGCAATTCCCATACGTTCGCTCCTTTATACACACGCCTACCTAATGCTGCAGGATGAAGATGACGATGACGATGACTTAAGCACAACGGCAACGGCAACGACAACGACAACGACGATGACTTTCGAGTGTGAACGCGTTAACGTAAACACGTCGCAACACGTTACGTGACGTAACATAACGTCATGTCACCGGCATCAAACGTCAACGAAACAAAACTGTCACGTCACACGTTTCTATTTTTTCTTGTACGTTTCATTCCGTTTCGTTTTTTTTTTTGTTTTCGTGTTTTGATACTCCAAGGTGTAGGTAGAAGGAAAGAATGAAACAGAGCAAGCTAGCAAATGGCAGCAGGCATTAGGCAGCAGTCAGTAGCAGCAGCAAAAAAGCAAATGTGCATATAAAATATATAGGCAACACATGAAATACTAACACACATACAAATACATACACCCACATACATAGGTATATGTATGTAAGTATGTATGTATGTGTATGTGGAAATTGTAGCAATAGAACTGCTTACATTTCCAACAGGAAAACGGAAATGAATACTGTGCAGAAGAAGAAGAACGGTAGAAAAAAAATGAAAACGGAAACAACTTGCAGCACCTCACACACACATACGTTGCATATATGTATGTGGGTGTGTGTGTGTGTGTGTGTGTATAGTATAAAATTTCGTATTCCTAAGGTTTCGTGAATATCTTTTTATGCACGTGTTTGTGTGTTCAGAATCATTTGGTTTAGCATTTTCTTCTCTTTTTTTTCCAAGCCACACAAAATGATGATGTTACACACTCGTATATTTGAAGCCATCATTTTCATCGTCGTCTTCGTCGTAGTCGTCATGTTTAAGTTGGATTTAAATGTGTAATCGCATTCAAATTTGTTGAATTGATGGCATATCTTGCTTGGTCTCGTTTCCTTTCCATTCCTTTTTGTTCTTTCATAATCATAAAAAGAATCTCTCAAGAAAGCAAGTAGAAGGTTTTTGCCCATTCAAATTCATAAGCGAAATTTTTGTGTGCTTTAAATATTTTATGAGGTTGTCATAAATTTAGCAAATACTGCGAATACAGTGTGGCATATCTATTAAAAATAAAAATAAATAGATTCAGGTTTTTACAACAACAACAAATTTGCATGTACTCAATTCTTAGATATGTGAGCTTATTACAAATATATTTCTTATCTTTTATTTATATTAATATAAATGGTAATTGGATTTATTAATAATTTACTTTCTTATTTTTATTTCTTTCAGGTATGTTTTTCATGATTTTATCAACATAAATATGTAACTCGTAAGTTTATACTCCTTTAAATTGTGTGTTTTATTTAAAATTTAATAAAGATTGCTAAAATTATAAGCAAATGGTCAGCTGGTTTTTTCAATATTACTACTTCCTCCCTTTCTCGCCCTCTTGCATGAAATAGAGAAAGATGGCAGTCCTGGAATTTATTCAACACTGATATAGAGCTTTAATAAAGCTGTGCGCACTCTTAAATTGAGAGTGTAAAAACTTCATAGAAAAAAACCGATTAGAGAGTACAGCACTCGGTCGACGAATTCGCCTTAAAAGCTCTCATACGACCACAACGAATATCAGACATTTCCTCTCACGTACAGAGAGCAGATATCTCTCAATGTCAATGCTTTTTGTTGGTTTCGCTCTCTCTCTCTTATTATCTAGTAAAAATAAAAATGTCAACTTTTCCTAAATGAGTAATACTCGTTTCGCCGCAAATTATGAGAGCAGAAAATACAGTAGCTCTTAGTGACGTTAGGGAGAGAGAGAGAAAGAGAGGATTTTCTTTATGAAATTGTCAATGTATTGGCAAATTTGATTTTATTTGACGTAGTAAGAACTATTACTTTAATTTTGCTTTATGACTATCCACAGTCATCTGCAAAATTTATGCCTCAGCTTGATAAAAATTAAATAAACTCCTGAAAGATTTATGAAAACATACACGTTTACTAACAATTTCATTATCAATTCATCAAGCAAATATAATTTATATTTAATTACAAATCTTCTCCATTAGGCAGTTAAAAAATATCCAACTTTCTGTAAGCTAGAAAAACTTTTACAATTTTTCTATTCTCAAATACAAATAAGAAATCTTATACACATTTCAAGTGTAACAAATTTGTGTTTACATTACACAAATTAATATGCAAACCAACACATAAGGAATTAATTAAAAAAGAATGAACAAAAAAAAACAAAACAAAAAAGTAGACAAGAAAACATGAAATCATGAATTCAGTGAATCTTCAGTTTAATTCTTTTCAACTTTGCACACATTTTATACACTCAGTCGCTAAGCTATTATTTTCATTGTCAAGATTTAGTGCCGTAAAAAAAACATACAGAAAAAAAAAAGAAAATTTATACTCTAACCTCAAGATTAAATGCAAGTAGATATAGAGACACTTCCCTCACTATGATCAAGTACTCATTCTCCACCACTCCCAACCGCCTGCTACAAGCAGACATCTAACATGCATAAATAAAAGATATAGTAAAATAAGTGGAAAAAACAACAACAACAACAAAATAACTAGTTACAACAAACATTTACACATTTCCACGCAAAGAGATGCTCACTTGTCACGAGCAGCCAGTAATACACATACTCACATACACACATAGAAACCAAGAGAAGGCGAAAGACCGAAAGAGAGAGCGAGAGAGAGTAGCAAATATAAAGAAATGAAATACTTTAGCAAACTACAGTGATGTGATGCTCTTGTCATTATAATCTTAACCACGTGCTCTATGAAGAAAAAAAAACAAAAAAAACAAGTTTACACTCACTCATTGTAGTATGATGGCTGTATGCAGCAAACAAAATAATAACAACTACAACAACAACAGTAATAATAACATTTGTCAACAATGTTGCGCCGCATCCAAATCTACAAAAACAATAATAATATTAAAACAACAAAAAAAAAGTATCTCTTTTAAATTAATGTTAAAGCACAAGAGAATGAACACCGTGAACAGCAACGCGCCGAGAGAACGCGAGCACGAGTGTTGATGAAGGCATTTTTGCGCTATGTTGACGTTTGTCATCTTCAGCGTAATTATTATTCGTGTGGATATGTGTATGTGTGTGTGTGTGTGTGTTTTTTTCTTCTTATTCGTATTTCTTCTTTTTTTTATTATTATTTTTATTTTTCAATGAAATTGCTTTCTTTTGGTTAATTTTTTTAAATTGTTTTTCTGACTTTGATTTTATTGTTGTTCCTTTTTCTTCTTGGCTTTTATATTTTTTTTTTTTACTTTACCATGAAATTTAGTTGCTTCCACGTTTTTATTTTTATTTTGTTTTCTTAAATTGTCAACGCAACACACCTTTTTATGTATTTTTATTATTTTTTGTTTGTTTTTGCTGTTTTTGAAATTCTATATGTGTTTTTGCAATTTTTGCATAATTCGAGTATGACTAATTTTTGTACTACGAATTTTTGATGAACAAGTAAAATTATGTTGCAAAAATATTTTGCTTTTCTGGTATTCATTTAATTTTTGGTAGTTAATCTTTTGTTGAAGTGAAAAATTAATTTATTATATATTTGCAAGTGCATTTCTATGCATACGAAAGCGAATCATTGATTCAAAGAAAAACCATATCATTTTAATAAATTTATTACATAAAATTAGGTCAATTGGTTTTCTTGATTCATGATATTTATACGTGTGTATGATTCAGAAAAAAACCCCTTAAAATATTTCTTTCAAATATGCTGATGTAACTGTTAATCAATAAAGGCGAATTCACCTACCGAAAACCGCACTCTCTTTTCGTTTTTTTATATGAAGTTTTATGCTCTCTTACATTGAGAGCGTAAAAATTTCATTCAAAGTTTGAATTCGCCTTAACGCGCTCAATGGAATTAGTATAGAGAGAAGAAGATAGAAGATAAACTTTAAATTTTACAATTGTTAGTGTTGGTTTCCATGAAGAGAGACTTAAGTTTCATTACATATGTTAGTACACATATATATGTGTATATGTATTTCCGAACATCAGCATGGTTGGAGCAAGCTACAAACATAAGAGAGAACTAACATATGTAATGGAACTTAAGTCTCTCTTCATGGAAACTAACAATAACAATTGTAAAATTTAAAATTTATCTTCATATATGTATATATATATATATATAGAAAGAGAGACTTTCGCCTTATGCTCTCAATTGCTTAGTATCGGACATTTTCATATATTTCAGTAAGAGAAAAGCGTTTTCAAATAATACAAAATGCAACCGGGTTTTTGAGTTTTATATAAGAAAAGAGAACTAGTTCATCATCCCTTATACCATTCATGGCTCAGTAGATCTTGTATACTTTATAAACTGCTGAGAGTAAAAATAAAAGCAAATACAAATAATAAATTTTTCAATTGAACCCAACGATACCATAATTAAAATGAATTTTTGTACCAATTAATAGAATTACACAAAATTTACATAAATAATTAAAATCAAAAATTTTTTACAGTGCATTGCCTTTGTGCTGCCATTTTGCAATAGATACACGTACTCAATGCAAGTATCTCACATTTAAGCTTAGCTTTGCGTGTGAGTTAAAATATAATTTTTATGTATATTTTGCTTAAATAAAAATTGTAAATAATGAACGGAGTGTGATTTAGAAACAACCTTGAACTACACACTCACACACACGCACACATGTATTTATATGTTCCCACATCCCATTGCAAAAAAATACACACACACACACACACGCAAACATATGTACAAACAAAAAACCTTGCATGTAAACAGCTGAAAAATATTAAAAATTATTACAGATAGATTATCTGAAAAAGATGAAAAAAGTTCAATCATTTTTATGCAAATTATAATAAAAAAAAAAAATTGTTTGTTTTTTTTGTATTTTAAATACAAAGAGATTTTATTTATAAGTAAGTAATTGAATCAACTATGGAAAATGAGGTCAAAGTAAAAAGAGCATCAGAGTTTGCGATGGGGAAAAGAGGATTTTTATGTGTTTTTATTGCTTCAAAGCACATCAATTCAGGAGAAATATTAATGTGGAATGAGTGGGTGAATCCCCAAATCATCCAATTTTAAATCTGCTCGCATATACGGAAATATACATACATGCTTTAGTATATTTAGTTGTTAAACAAGCGTAAAGTTCTTGCAAAAAAATAAAAAAATAGGTTATAGGTTTTTTATTTGTAATTGTACTGAAAGAATTTCAAGTCAAATGTCGTTGATGTTGCTGCGAAAATATTTTTGTATTGGAAATTTTTTTTCTTTTTGGTAAAATGTGTATTTTCATGAGTGTAATTTTAAAAACAGCTAACTTATGTATGTAAATGTATTTCAATTTCCAATTGTGTCAAACCCTAATAAAAAAATGCCGACTAACTATTTAAAAGAAAAGAATTACCGTGAAATTTTGTATTGCTTCTCAATATATCTCAATCTGCATTGACTTAAAGGAGAGGTAAATGCAAGAAGAAAATTAATTAACACTTAAACCTCTCTCATTAATTGTTTTCTTTGCTCAGCAAAATTTGGCACTACACGACTGCACTACTTCATGACTCCATTTGCAGTTGCTGTCGCAGTAAGAGCAGGGAGAAGAGAGAGCTGAGATACAAAAAAGAAGAAGAAGAATGAAGAAAAAAACATTGATTTTGTTTTTTTTTTTTGTTTTTGTTTTTGAAATTCAACAAATGTCGCTGCGGTCGCCATCTTTAATTCCATTCTCTCGACTACAGACGCCAACTGAGAGTGTTTGTAGTTTCAGTTATGCAGCCACAAGCCTGTAGTTCTCTCTGCGTTTATACCATTATGTTGTTGGTTTCGATGAAGAGAGACTTAAGCCCCAATACATAGGTATTTTGATGCAAACTGCTGTAGTACGGAAATACTTATAAATACAAAGAGAGGCTTTCGCCGCATGCTCTCAGTTGTTGTGTAATACGATGCTCTCAATTGCTAAGTATTGCATATTTCATATTGTATATATTTCATTAGAAGAAAATCATTTTGAAATAAAAATTGTGAATATGTATGTAGGTATAAGATTATTTTATTTAAAACAATTTGTTCGTTAGTTAATTTAATGTAATATCAAGTTGCAATGTAAATAAAACAACAAAACAATATAAAATACGGGAGCAGGTTCATCTCTTTTAAGGCGAATTCACCAACAGCGTGCAGCACTCTCTTTTCGTTTTTTTTTACATCAAGTTTTTGCGCTCTCAGTTTAAGGGAGCCAAAAACTTGATACAAAATAAAAAATTATCATTTCAAAAAACGAAAGAGAGTGTTTTTACTCTTTCAATTTCAGAGATCAAAAAACTTCATATAAAAAAAAATCATTAAAGAGATGGCGGCATTCGGTTGGTGGATCATCAAGTAAAGTCCAAGTGCATTTTGTATATTTTTGTATATAAATTCTTATATTTGTATTTTTATGAATTTTAGTTTACTTTCATATAAAAATTTACATTTCAGCATATATGAATATCCCCTTCTATTTGCTTATTGAAGTACCACAAAAAACCAACCAAGTTTCAGCACATAAGTGGCTGGTAATTAAGTTTTCAATTGCTAATTTATATTTCACATAATGAAATTGAAATTTTGTTAATATTTATTAGTGCACTTATGTTATTTGTGTGCATTGACATAGATACATTTCTGAAGTATGTTGTTGACAAAAACAAACACAAAAAAAAAAAAGACACAAGCAAATACAAAAAATTAATGCCATTCCCCAAAAACATAATTTGAGTTGTACTTTTAGTTAAATTTAATTAATATAATGTTTGTTATCAATTAGCACACTAGAGGGCGCCACATACAGAGTTGCATTTTCTAAAAAAAAATAAAGTAATTTAGCAATAATGTTATCAAAATTATTAAATATTTCCTCAAATTTTGCAAGTTTTCATTCAAATTGTTGCCACATTGTTTAATGATAATTAAAAACTACATGCAGACATTTATTTTTCAAACGAAATCCAACTAAAAGAATGTCATTAAATTCATCTGGCGCATTATGAATAAAAATGCAGTTTTAATATCTATAAACCAAAAAAAAAAAAAAACGAAAACAAAAAAATGTTTAGTAAGTAGTTACCACAAATTAAATAATAAAGAAAGCATTGTATTCTAATTTCCACAACTTAAATGTCAAGTGAACTCTATCCTCTACGTTATTCTTCTTCTGTTTCTCCTTAGTGAAGTAGTTAGGTAGTTCTGGTTGTAAATCCACTTGAGCTCTACAACTGCTGATGCTCGCTCAAAATGCAGCACTTCATCTTCAAACCATAAAATAAATTAAGTTGATTTTTAGAAGTATGCACAAGGAAAAAATATTTAAAAAAAAAAACTAATGAAAATGAAATATGAATTGAATAGCATTGAAAAGTTTAGTTGCAGTTGTAAAGAAGAACAAAATTTTAATAATGCACTGAGCAATAGATAAAAATGAATTGAATAAAGTGAGGGGAGATAGAGATGATGGAGGAAAGGAAGCTGAAGAAGACAGATAAAGGGGGATGCTTAGGAGATGCGCACTATACAAGTCACTTGAAAGTTTTAGTTTTTACTGCAAGTATCCACAGTGTATCTAAATGTATTTTATGTTGAAAAACAAAAATGTGCTTCCGGCTGGCATAATTGAAAGTAGTAGCAGCAGCAGTTATAGTAATTTGCTTTTCATATTGATAGCGCGCGCAGTTGCAAATAAAAAACTAATAATTAAAGAAAAATATTTTAGTATTGAAAATGAATCCTTCAAAGCAATTTGCAGTTACCATTCAGTGTGCTCAGGTAATGGGATTGAAAATTAATATCTTAGGAAAAAATATGCAAAAGAAAAATTTAAACTTTATAATGACTTTTTATTTCAATGTCTAATAAAACTATTTTCAAATAAAAATATTTCAAAAACCCTTCACTAGCAATTTTTAGAAATACCAATTTAGAAATAGCTGAAAAAAAATCCTCTATAAACACTACTAAAAATTTTAAATTAAGACATCTCCAAAGGTAAAATGATAAAAAATAAATAAATTTTCAAAAAAAAATTAGAAAAACAAATTTTTTCTTAGAAATTTTGGAGAAAATTCTTATCAAAAAATTTCTAGAAAATCAATAATAAAAATTTTACTTGGAATTTTCCTTTGACTTTGCATTTCGACCAAAACATGAGAGCGCTGTGGTACTATGAATTTGTTCTATATGCATTGTGCTTCAATTTTACTGTTATGAGATGAAACGACCCCGCATTCGTGTCCCCTCTTTCGTTCAAAAACACAATCGAGAGAGCAACATTAAAGAAAACAAAGCAGCTCTTTGAATTTCTTATTCTCTTGATCTCTTCTTCTCGTCTCTTCATCTAATACTCTTTCATTTAAGTTTAATTGGACTTGGACACAATCGGTAGAACAACATTAAAGAAAACAAAACTTCTCTTTGGGTTTCTAACAAAGAAAAAAAAACTTTCTCTTTGTGTTTCTAGTTCTCTTGATCTCAATCTTTTCAACTAATACTCTTTCATTTAAGTATAATTGCTCTGTGTTTGTAATTGTAATTTTCTCCCCACAAAAACACAATTGGGAGAGCAACATCGAAGAAAACAAATTTGCCCTTTGACATTCTTGTTCTCTTGATCTCATCATTTTTAACGAATACTTTCTCCTACATTTATGAGTACTCAACGACGATTTCTCTCACCTCTCTTTTTTTCTGTTTTTGTTTTTTTGTGTGTGGTTAAACGGTATTGTGGAGAGAGAGCAAAGAACAGATGTAGAGTATTGAGTATAGTATTTTGGCATTTCCATACATATCTATGCGTAATATAAGTAAAATAAAAAAAGTGTATAAAAATAGTACTTGATTGATGATCAATTAAAGAAAATATATATCTGAAAACAAAATATGGTTGACAATCGTGCAACGAGCTAATAATCTACGAATTCGAATTTAAGTGACGATATGTCTGCGTTTAAATTTAAAATTTAATTTGTTTATGGATGTCGGTACTGATTGAATTTTGTGTTTATTAGAATTTAATTAAATCCAAAAAAAGCTAAAACCTGCAGCCACTACAAACTAATAAAATTAAATGTCTACGTATTTTATATTCTCTGCCGCAGAGTTTCTACTATCCTCTCCTCAATATTATTCAGTTAAAAAGCTCGCTCACTCTTAGTTAAAGAGCAGTCAAAGCTTTTAGCTCAATTAATATTTCTCACTAGAAAGTTTTTGCAATGATACTCATTTCGGTAACGGTTTATCATTCAAAAAATTTAAGAGAGAGAGAGAGAGAAATAAAAACATCAACCCGATGAGCGAGCTCTCTTTTGAAATACTCAACATACCAACAAACGAGAGAGTCAAACATTTGATAGTTTATATATTTGAAAAGAGTTGTTGATTTATTTACATGAGAGAGCAATCAAAAGAGTAAGAGAGAATTTAAACGACTCAAAGCACTCTGCATTTCCGTTTTGTGTAATACCACATACAGAGTTTTTGTTTTTTTTTTTTTTTTTTTTTTTTAAATCCAATGTTAAAAACTGAAAACTTCTTTAACCTTTCTTAAATTTTAAATTATCCAATTTTGAACACACTTTCATTGAAGTAAATTTTATATTTTAAGATTTCAAATTCAGCCCACTGCAATATACTTCATTTGCTTATCAATTGGCAGCTTTTCTGCTATAATTATTTCTGCTGCTACCACGTTTCTTTATCAAAAACAAAATTGCTGCGTCATTTTAATTTCACGCTGGGAGCAGTAGAACTGCAATATCATTTTTTTCACTACATTTTTCTATACTATTTTCTTTTACTTTTTTTTTTATCTAATTTGAAAACACTTGAAGTTACGCAAATTGAAGAATATTCTAACGGGAAAAAGATACAAATGCAACAACAGCAAAAATAGATAAAATAAAAACAACAAATTGCGCAATAATCGAAAGTGTCGTCATCATCATCTTCATATCGCTGTGTGCACTGCACAATTATTATCATTGCATAGAAGCAGGGGGAAAAAAACTCTAGGATATGGGAAAAAGAAGACACTCCCCTCTGCACTGCATAGAGAATTCTCAACTTTTTTGGCTTTTGGCACGAGTCCTTGATTAGAAATGTGGTAGCATGGGGAGCTAAGCGCTGCGTTGGCTGGCTGACTGGCCACTTGACAGGCAGGCGTCGAGCGTCATTGTCGCCATAAGCGCAACATCAGTGCCAATGTGTTGCCTGCTGCCAACCAGCAATAGTGGAATAACAGCAGCATGTGCTGCCAATACGTATTATATTATTATTGTTGCCAACACACCAACACACACATTTATGCAGGATGGAGAATCTGTTGGGGGTTTATCTCTAGCATCTCTGCTGCTCGGTGTTTTTTTTTTTTTGTCGCCACTGTTGCTCTAGATTAAAAATTGTCGCCGCGCATACACGGTCACACCATCACGCTGGGTATGTGATGACGGACACCGGAAGTAGTTGGTATGTGTAGCATGTTAGTTGCGAAAAAAAAGTTATCATTATCTTTTATAATCATTATGTGCGGTTTTTATTCACTCTCATGCAATATTGCAATTATCTATATGCATATATGTATGTGTGTTTGTGTGTGTTTGCTTGTGTATGTTTGCGTGAAATTAAAATTGGAAATTGTTAAAAACAGCATTGTGTCGTTGTTATCATTTAGAACTAGTAGTGATGCTGTGAGCAGCTTAGAAAATTGGCACTAAATTGGCTAATTGCGGTTACGTGCCACGAATTAATTTTTACTTTCAATTTAATTCAGTTATCGGAGAACGAATTAAATTTAATTTAATTCAGAATTTTTTTTTTTTTTTTTTCAAATCATAAATATTTGGTCAATGACTTTGTTCAATTGACTGGTAGGGAGAGGTATAAAATTTCAATTACAGGAATTTTAACTTAAGAGATACTTTCCAATGGGGAAAAGCACCCTGAAATGTTTCCTTTATAGTGGTTTCTGCAAAGTAAACATATTTTTTTTCAGTATTTTACATTGCATGTCCTAGAATAGGGATTAGATGCATAAAAATCTAAACAAAAGTTGGGACAGTCTTTAACCCACCTAACCCTAAAGAGTTAAGGCGTACTCAGCAGTCGATTTCCGCACTCTCTTTTCGTTTTTTTTTTTTATATGAAGTTTTTCGCTCTCTTAAATTGAGTGCCACACTCTCTCTTAGTTTTTTTTTGTCATATAAAGTTTTTCGCTCTCTCAAATTGAAAGCGTATAAACTTCATATAAAAAAAAAACGAACGAAAAGAGAGTACATATCCCAATCTTAGGAGATCAACAAGACTACACTAGATAGAATGAGAGCAGTAAAGCCGTACTCTTCTTGGTGCCTTTGCTCTCTCTTTCTCCGAGAGTCATCGCACATTAATGTTTGAGCACAATTGGGGCGACTCATTTACTTTACATACATACATACATACATGCATACTTACATACATACATACATACATACATACATACATACATACATACATACATACATACATACATACATACATACATACATACATACATACATACATACATACATACATACATACATACATACATACATACATACATACATACATACATACATACATACATACATACATACATACATACATACATACATACATACATACATACATACACACATACATACATACATACATACACACATACATACATACATACATACGAGTATAACCATATAGGAAAAGGGGAAAAACAAAATCGTTTCTTTACGTCATGATAGCGGCTCATTTTCCTCTCAGTTTAATAGATTTTGTTTCTCCCATTTTTTGGTAAAATTCGTAAAGTGCTGCCAAGTTTTCAGCAGAAAAATTAAGACTTCACAAAATACTTATCCAAAATTTTAAAATATCAAACAATGGCATTCCAAAAAAAAAAAAAAAAAGTGCAGTTGCTGTGCCCCTAATCGCTTTCTCTTTACGTCTTTCCTATGGAGTTTTCAATAGAAGAGCATACTCTTTGACTCCTTTGCTTAAGCTACGATAAGAATAACCAGGGAAAAATAATGTTTTCAATATTAAAGTTTTATATATTTTATTTTTTTATGAATTTTGATTGGAATAATCATTTGAATGTATTTAATTTGCATTTACTTTATTTGTTTAGATATTTCAGAAGTACAAATAAGTAATGAATACTACTCACTAGCTTACTTTCTGCTAAAGCAATTTAAAGTGAAATAAACAAATAGAAATATTTCAATGCACTCGAATGCAAACAACAGACGCGCAAACAAATACATATATAAAATAAGCTTTTTGTTATTGTAGATAATCTAAAGTATTTAAATCCAAAAGAAAATAAATAAACCAAATAAACATATAAATAAGAAAATCCTTTTTGAGTTTTCTATACACACACAAATTAAACAAAATTAGTTGAAGTTATAAGAAAGAGAGAGAGAGAGAGGGGAAAATGTTTATGCCAAAATAGTAAAAAGATAAATATATTTGGTTCCATGTATGCATACATACATACAGTTATACATATCGCTGTCTTAATTTGCTAAGGCCCTAACATCAAATTTTTCAAATCAAGTTTTTGATGGACTATGATAAAGCGTGCCCACTTTTGTCTGTGCCAAAAATTTTAAAGACCTGCACCGTAAACTTGCAATCTGTTTTTTTACTTTAAATTAAAAATTCTCGAAGCAGTACTCTAAATAACAAAATCGTGTTTTTTGCTTCTCCTGTAAAATTTGAAAAATGCGTGTTAGGGCCTTAGCAAATTAAGGCAGCGATATACTATATCCACGCATACATGTAAACTTGATAATGTGAGATATGTACTAATAAACATAGCGTATTTCGTGTTACACATACGCAGCTGTATGAATTACAATAATAACAATGTAAAATTAAAGCAAACCAAATAGGAAAATTTTCAAAATGATGTATTTTGATTTATTGCTTTTTAATGATACAACAATAGGTACTCACTTTTCTTCATATTCATTTTCATCTACTGGATATGTATGCATACTTCCTTTATTCTTAGTGTCTCTCGTTGTTTTTGTTGCACATTTACACTGCTTGAAGTTTGTCACTATCGTTAAAGATTTCAACATACCAAACCTATCATTCATTTTTTTTTTTTTTTTTATTCTTATCGAATTGTACTCATCTTCAATTTTTCATTGAGGTAATTTTAGCTCTCCCTCTCAATACACCCTACCTTCATCATCACTATAAATTGTTATCATACACACACATATATATATACAATCAAATGTATATTTTACACGGATCTACGAAATCGCGCAACACTTAACCGATATTACCGAACATTATCTTTCAACTTCGTGCTCACTCTCATCAAACAACAACAACCACACACACTATTGCATTCATTATCTCTCATTGAAGCACTTCGTTTTCATTCTCATCAAACAACAACAACAACGCGCACTGCTGTATTTGTCTTCTCTCATTGCAGCACTTCATTTAATTACATATATACACACATATATTACCGTTGCTTAGCAACGCTGTTTTTTTTCATTGAACGGTAAAATCTTGCACATATTTCCATTGAATTTCTATTGAATTTCTTTAGAATTTTTCACATTTGTTTTTAGATTAATTTTATATTGTTTTAATTTAACTAAGTAAATAAACTTCAATTGGAAATAAATCAAGTAATCATTTGAAATAATTTTAGCAATTAAATTGATGTAGAAACTGCGTAATTAAAACACTGATATCCAATACCAACGACGCCATATTTACACTGAATTTAAGTAATTATCATATTAATCAAGTAAAAGAAGTGTGAGAATGATTTATTTACGAATTTGCTGATATATTTGTAATTAATAGACGTTTTTTTTAATATATTTAATTGTTTCCGTTAACTTCAGTTAGTTTTCTTTTAGGATGTCTGTTCCTTGCAGTTATTTATGCAGAACTGCCGCAATAGTTCGCAAAGAATGTTTCTTTCCTTGCCTCTCTCATATTTTATTTCACATTTCTCTTTGCAGCATTAACTCTCAGTGAGAAAACATTTGACTACAAATATTAAAATTCATTTCTATTTTAAAGTCAGTTAAATAAATAATTAATAATTAAATAAAAATAATAAAAATATCTTGGATTTGGATTGAAAAATAAGAAATCTGAAAATCTGCAAAATAAATTCACTTGTGGCTAGTGAAAATATTATATTTTTTACTTATCTCTAGATCCACTTTTTGATATCAATTTGAATAAACTTATCTGTTTACATTGCAAATAATTATATACGATAATGATATCTTATGTTAACTTATTCCAAGCGGTAATTTAATACAACAATAACAACATTAACTAATGTATGCATAGAAATGAATATAGAGAAGTAGTAGAAGAAGAAGAAGTAGATCTTAATATAAACTAAACACATAAGTGTAAATATGTTTGTGTGTACGTAGTCAACAACTTACTAATGCTCATATAACACAACTAAAATAGTGCTTAAACATATACATACATACATATGTATATATAAATGCATGCATTTGAAAATTCTATTAAATGTGCATACATTTTCGCTTATCACTTTACAAATACATATATACATACATACAAACATACATATGTAGGTATATAGTTATACGAGTGGGTAAAATGTACCTGCAGGAAATAGAAAAATACTTTGCATAACGCAACGACATAACGTAACGTAAAGCAATGCCAAAAACCAACAACAAAAATAAGCATAAGAATAACAGCAACAGCAAGCAACAAGAAAACAATGAAATGAAAATGAAATGCATACGTATTAAAATACTATTGTATTTGTTGCTGTTATTATTTAAAATGAGAAGACAAACAGACAGACAGACAGGCACATACTCACCATGCATATTTACGCATATGCTCATTTCGAGTGCTTAGAAAACTCGAATAGTTTACAAGAAAAGCTAAATGCATACATGCATATATAAAACCTGCTGCACCACACACACACACACATACACACACACAAACACGCATAGCATATGCATAGAAAATTCATGGCACCTTATGCAGCAGGTACGGAATTTAGAAATCGTTGAATATGTGCTTGTATGCGTGCATATATGTTGGTATACATATGTATGTATGCATGTATGTATTTGCAACATATGCGTGTATGCATGCAGCAAAGCAAAATCTATGCAAATTCCAAGTGTTTGTTATGTTATTTTACAAAATGAATGATTATTGTAAAATTGCTATTGTTGGTGTTTCTGTTGTTGCAAAGTTAAGTTAAATGAATAATGTTGCATAATCAAGCGCAGGAAACGGAAATAACTGACATTTGCTCACAAAAATTGTATTTTCTTGAAAATCGTAAAATTATTAAAACGAAAATTAAGTAACAATTTGTCAAATTTAAAAGAAAATTTATCAAAGCAAATAAAACAAAAGAGTTATGAATTATATGTTTTCACATCCCTTGAACATGTCAAGTCTTGACAGAAATTAATTTTTGATTGTTTCGCAATTACAAAAAGAAAACTGCAAAGAAAAGATTTTTCAAAAAGGAAAAGAAAAAAAAAATATTTTATTAACTCAATTAATGCATTATTAAAAAAGTTTAATTTTCAACATTTTCTTTTATAAAAAAGAGTTCACCATTTTTGGCACAAGTATAATTATGCAAATGTTCTACCACTCACTGTCATTGTGTGTGTTTTTTGTTGTTGTATAGAGCATCTCATTGTCTCTCTATGGGATGTGTTACTTACTTGGGTTTTGTTGTTGTTGTTGTTATTACGTGTCTTATATACTCTCTTACGTGCTCTCTCTCTCTCTCTCTCTCTCTTTGCCTCCCATATTGTCTTGAAGGTATTTCATACTCATGAGAGCAGTGTGATGAAAAAGTAGGTACAATTGTACCTTTTCCCCGACTTTTTCGAACTACATGGTACATTAGATACAATTGGTACATTTTCAGTACAATTTTTCATTGGCGAAAATAAATTTAAGACTTAGTTAAAAAAATATATTTTGTAATAAATATCTACTTAAATTTTTGCCTGTACTGTATTGATCATAGATCTGTCATTGCTGTTTATAAAGGGAAAAAATATTGCAAAAATAATTTTCCAAATCGAATAAAGTTTATTGGTGTCAAAGAGGTCAGAAAAAGTTTTTCCAAAATTAAATTTGAAATTCTTTGAAATTCAACAAAAATGTTTTGAAATGCAAATAAACACTAATAAACATTATACGATTTAGAAATTTTTTCTTTTAAACAAATTTTCGCTGAATATTTTTGAAAAATTGAGAATTATGATCAAAATTCCGGAACTTTCATGACCAATGCGGAGCTTTATATAGTGTTCACCAAATGGCTACTTCAAATTTTTCTCCTCTCTTAGTTTCCAAATTGTAGTACCCCAAAAAAGCAGCAATAATTTTAGCTAATTTAACTAATTAGATGTAAAGAAGCCAAGCACTGTAATTTCAATACAAACAATTTTATTTATTTTATGGAATATACTTGTAAATAGTATAAAGTTAAATCAATGAAAATGATTTCATATTTTATATTTGTTTTCATATTTTGTTTACTTTTTATTTAATTGCTAACTTTTAAATTAAATTTCTTATAAAAACGATGAACCAATAAAGAATATTATTTTAGGTACATTCACGCTAATTTAGGTACAACTTTTTTTGGTAAATTAGGTACATTTTGAAATTTCATCACTGGTGTAAGCACAACTGAATTGAAAATGTTCAACTTTTCTGCTCTGTGCAACTTAATTGAATTAAAATTCATTACTTTTTTAAATAATTTTTTCCGACGTCTTTCATCTTTCGTTTTTATTTTTTTTTTTCTTTTTTCTTTTGAGTGAATTCTGTAATGTATAAACTTGAGCATTTCTTCTTCTGTTTTTTTACTTTTTACATAAAGAGTTTTTTTCTTTTGCTTGTGTCTCAACAAAAGCATCGTACAAAATGCTTCACATTTTTAGCATTTTGTGGCTTAAGTTGGAATTTTTTCTATTAATTACTTACTTTTTAGGGAATGAAAAAGAGTTTGATGATGACGTTGCTGATGTTGCAATTTTTGATGACTCTAGCAACGTGTTGCATATGCAATGTAATTTTTTATATTTTTTATTTTAATTATTCAGCAAGTCTATGAGCGCAGAAAGTAAAAGAGTGTAGTTAAATGTAGATTAAAAAAAAAAACAAATATACTCAATGGAACTTAGAATGATCGTAGGAGTAATCATTGAGCACTTGATGGATAACTCTCTATTGCTACAAAGCCTTGAAAAAAATAAAAAAAAGTTGATACTGCGATGCTACTTAAGTCAATTTCCATTTTATTATTGAATTGCAATTATATCTCTATGTAATTCTACGTCAGTACAACATACATGTCTATACTCAAATGAAATTTAACTTACGTTGTATTGCAATATCAACGGCGATATCAATTATGCCTATAAATTTTTAAATATTTATTTTTCTTATTAAACAAAAATATAATTTAATATAAATACTCCAAATATGCAAACATTTGTTTTGGTGGTGGTGAATGTTTTCTTCTGACATATTTTTATTTGAGTTTCCTCTGCATACGTTTTCAATATTTTCCGCCGCTTTTCTATTTTCTTCAACACTGTCTCGTTTTGTATAAGTATTTTTTATTAATTTTTAAATCTTTTTAGGTTCATAATTATTTAATTTAATGATATTAATTATTTTTTTTTATTATTTTGTTAACCACTGATTTGCTTTTTTTACACTCTGATACGTAAAGTCAAAAACTAAATTGATAAAACGAAAAAAAATCTCAACTCACCGAGTTGTCGGTATGAAGAGAAATTCACTGTTATTATTAGTTGAGTTGTTTTTGTAAAAGTCAACCCTTTCCGTTTTGTTGTTATTCGTTAGACAATTATATTTGTTGTTGTTGTTGTTTCTTAAGTTCGAAAAGAGAACGAACTTAACGAAGTTTCGATCATTGCTTATTTTCGAGCATTGCTCTCTTTTGAGAAGTTCTCTGTATATACTTAGGAGTTCGTTTGATATGCAAATATCAATGTTGTTGTTTGATTCATACAAATAAAGCAAGCACAGAACGTGAGAAGGAGAGAGAGAGAGCAAGAGCGTAAAGAAATTTTTTGATTGTATTGGTCAAAGCGTACTTACTAGGCTGAAGTCTTCTCTGAGAGAAGGTTATAGTGTAAAAAAAAAACTTCCGTTATTAATACTTAAATTTGGAATTTTGACATTATACAACTTTTGTTTATTTACATTTTACATTACTTTTACACTAACAACATTTGAAATTTCATATAATAGGAGAAAAGAGTTCTCACAGATGACTTCACTCTATTAAATACGCGTTGTGAGTTATTTACCACTCTCCTTAGTGCGTATCTCACACTCTTTAGCACACATATTCTCTCTCTCTCTCTTTCTCTCCCCTTTTGTCATACTGTATGTGCTGCCTACACTCATGTGAGTACAATACATGGGGAAAATCAAACTGCATTTGTACTTAAACTGATTTATTTTTTTTTTTGCATTTTCAGTAATTAGTTATAAACTTTATAACTTAAGAATTTATTATCAATTTCCAACCAAATTATCTGCTTTTTTCTTCTTCTTCTTCTTCTACTTTTTGTGGTAAAAAAAATTTTAATGTTAAACTTTTTGTGACATTTGTCAAAAATTAAAAAATAATAGAAATAAAAGTTTCATGGCTGCACACACACACACATATCCTCAAAACAACACAATTCCACACACACATATGTCAAGCTGTAAAGCATCTGAAGAATAGTAAAGTTAGTATCTCAAGTGTATGTAAAGAAAAGTAAAAGGAAAATAAAGGAAAGAATTCGTATTTACTAGATACTCATTTTCACTCCCACTTGAATTGATTTCACACATACACGCACACATTTGCAACAAATAAACTAAAAGAATTTTTGTTGATAAGTGTTGGTGGTAAAAAGTAGTTGAAGGCGCGCGGCTTTATTATTTAAGACAGTTGCCACACAGAGAGAGAGAGAGAGAAGACAGCAAGCATCACAAATGCTGCTAAACGAGTTGTTTAAGTTTGTGTCAAAAATTGCAAAATTGCAATTCCAATTGCAATTGCAATGCAGCAACAGCAGCAACACCAATTACCGCAAATTGACATGAAATTGTGATTTAGTTGCAAGGTTTCCTTCACTTCAAGTACATTTTCTTTTTACTTCTGCTACTTTCGAGCAAGTGTTTCATTTCCGTTTCCGATTCTTTTTTTTTATTTTTTCACATATACTCGTACTTTACTCATAAGTAGTTGGGTAGGTATTTTCTTTTTACGTCAAGTAATTGAAACTTTAGAAATGTAGTAGTGGTTTTTGATTTTTTTGAACACTTTTTTTTTTTGGCAATAATTGAAGAAAATTACAAAATTACTTGTGTGTTTGCAGATAGATCTTTGCCATAATTGAAAAGAGATTTCTTTTTTGTAATTTCTTAAAGTCTGCATATGTGAAATCTACAAGCAAAACAAAATGAAATTTATTTTCCAACATTAATTTTAACTCTAAAATTTTTCCCAGTGTAATATGCTTAAGTTAGAAAACATATTTTTTTAATTAATCTAAAAGCGTCGCTGTCATTCTGAAGTAAATGAAAAAAAAAAGAAATAATGAAAAATACTTTGCGGATGTTGTGCTAAAAAGCGGAAAACTACAATAACGTAATATTACTTAGTCCCTGTTTTTATCTTTATCTTTTTGCTTAGAGTTTTCTTCTTTTTTTTTGAAAAACATGAGCAAAAAAGGAAACGAAATGGGAAGCAGATGTTTAGTTTTGATAAGCCTATTCAACAAAAATTAAATAACAAGTAGAAGCAGAAAAAGAAAGTAAGTACTTTGAAGAACAAGCTGGGAGATTATTTTGTTTTGGACAAATAAAAAAAAACACATAGAATTCTCAAAGATTAAAAGTTTAATATCGCACAGAAAGGAGATCTATATGTAATGATAAAAAAAAAGAAAATTTTCTGAAAAAGAAAAGAAAAAAGGAATGTGAGCGTTAAAAATTAAACCTCTCTTTTTAGTAGAAAAAAAACATTTAAATAGAAAAGTTTGCTCGTAAAAAAGAAAAAATCGAAGTGCAAGTTCGGCGCAAAGTCTTTCCCTAGATTCTAATTTAACTAGTGTATTTTATAATAATCGAATTATATTTTCTTGTATTGTATATTTGTATAGAAAATTTGTCTTTTGTAATTGCTGCTCCTGCTCAACTAAATACAACTTCCATCCAACTCGTTATAGTTTTTTGCATTGTTTGTGGGTTAATTGCGTTTGCGGCAAGCAGAAAAGTTTTTGACAATTTTGAGAGAAAAATGAGAGAAGACACACAAATACATATGCATCTTCTACTTGCAAAACTCAATTTTGATCAAGCAGAAGAAAACTCACGTGTGTGTTTAAAACTTTTGCAGGTACTTTAAACCAAAAAGAGGCAAAAAAAAATAAAAAAAAAAAAAAACAAACAACACTTACGAGTATATCGGTATATACTCACTACATTTCTACAAAAAGTTTTCGAAATTATCTTATATCTTTTATATATTCGCCTCTCTCATGCTCTTTCTCTGCGTTTGTTTCTCCCTCTCCCGCCGCATTATCTTCACCTCTCTTGCTCTCTCTCTGCGTTTGTTTCTCCCTCTGTCACCGCATTATCTACCTCTCTCTCTCTCTCTGAGTGTCTGTTTCTCCCTCTGCTGCAGCATTATCTTCTTCAGCTACATACTTTTATCATTTTATAACACGCTTACAATCCATAAAAGTAGCAACTAGCAGGAAAAGCAATTGTAAAAAAAAAAAGTTTAAAAAATGTTCAAATTTTCTTTACGAAAATGTATGTGCAACTAACACCTCGAAAACTAACCTCAAATAAATTGTCAACAAAACAAAAAACAAACAAAAACCTAAAACAGAAAAAGAAAAGTTTATGGAGAAAAAGCATTGAAATAAAATGAAACAAATATTTTCTTATTTTTTATATTTAAAAAAAAAAAAAAAAAAAAAAAAAACTTTTACTCACACGCTTTTACATAACCAAAACGTATGAGAATCAGTGCTGCAAAAAAAAAGTAGTAGTGGCTGTAGTTAAAAAGAAAATGCAAGAATCTTTGTCCAATTTGTTGTGAGCAACGCGCATTCAAGAAACTTCAATATTGTATGAAAAACAAGTGAAACAATTTCCAATCACTTCCGTGCACACACACATACACGCACACAGTAAATAGAAGCTCTTTCGTTTTGTATGTGTATACCCAGTGGGACCGAATGAGAGAGGAGTGATGTAAAAAGCTTTTTTTCCGCTCCATTATTACTTATTGTGAAGCATTGAGATATAAGAGAGATACTGTTATCTCTCTCTCTGTAAATGTCAAATTTACAAAACTTACTCTCTCTCTCTCTCTCTCTCTGCTGTTTAAATTTTTTCTTCATTTTGTTTGTTTGACTTTGTAGTTGCTGTTCGTATTATTGGTACTTAATATTCTCTAACTATAATCAGCAATAGAAAAGTGTGTTGACAAAAAATATACTATATTCAGAGAGACAGAGAGAGAGAGAGAGAGAGAGGCCATAACTGACTCTCCAGTTTACACTCAAAATTGAGCTTTCCATATAAAAACAAAGAGTGATTGAAATTATTCGTTTCCCTTTGCTACTGACTTTGTTTTAATGTGAGAAAGAGGTTTTGATTTTTTTTCTCGAGGGAGAAAAAAATTGTATGGTTTTACTCTTCTTCTTTACTGCGACCGCCCACATCCAAAACGAAATCAGCACATTAAAAAAAAAAAAAAAATTCAGTGATCCGCCTTCTATGTATTGTATATTCTTAGTTATTGTTTTTTAAAATCTTATTGCGGAGGTCAAAATAGAGTAAAAGACAATACCTGTTTGCAAGAAGAGAGAGTTCAGATTTTACTGTACCGTTTTCATTCTCTTTTTTAGTGCAAAATTCTCATTGTACCATTTGCAGCTACACGAACACACGACTACGAAATTCTGTCGGCTACAACTGTCGCCTTGTAGTGAGCTACTAAACACAATGGAAACGGCACCACCTGCAGCAAACGCAGCCAAAAAAAAAAAAAAAACAAAAGCAAAATCTTTTCTCTCTCTGTCGCTTGTCAAAAAAAAAACAAACAAAAAAGAGAGGAGAGGGGAGAGAAATCGTCGTTGGGTACTCGCAAACGCAAGAGAGTAGCCAAAAGCACATAATTTATTTACTACCAACAAAATGCAATTGTACTTAAATGAGAGAGTATTAGTTGAAGAGGCGAGAAGAAAAGATCAAGAGAATAAGAATGTCAAGGAGCAAGTTTTTGGTTTTCTTTGATGTTGCTCTTCCGATTGTGTTTTTGCACGAAGGAGGAGGGATCGTTTAACATCTAACGGATATTTTGCCAGATAAGAAACATTCATTTCAAAAAGTAATGGTCACCTTTTTGCTTTCCACAATGCACTCTTAAAGGCCTTTTGGAGTGATTTATTTCCAATTGGGTATTTATATACCATATCCAAAAATCTGAAAATGTGTGTGTGTGATAAGTTTTCTTTAACAAACGCGTAACAAAAATAAAAGCACAGACTACTACTGCAAACGTAACTTGCAACACATGCAGCAGCAGCAGCAGTAGCAGCAACTCACAGCAACTCTGCTTTCACTCGGTGTCTGTGTGTATGTGTGTGTGTGTGCATTTGCTGCGACAAAAACTTTTCTCACAAAATGCGTAATCTTAAGTTAAGATTAAAAGCATCATCGTTGTGAAAGTGTTTTCAAGAATTTGTTTTTTAGTTTAGTTTAGTTTTTTGGGATTTTTGTTTTGGTTTTGTGCAAAAAGTTTTTGCAATGATTCGATTTGTTGCAATTGTAATTTAGTTTTGCATGTGCTATGTATGTATGTATGTGTTTAGAGAAAAGTGTACGTAAACTTTTTGCAATAAGTGTATATAAATTGTATAGTTACACATATATGTATGTGTGTGTGTGCGTCTAAAATTGCAGTTGTAAATTTTTGAGTTAAGTTCCTGTAGATAAGTTGAAAAGGATGAGTATTGTATAAAGTTAAATTTATTGCTAAGATTAAAGTTTCTTATCTTATTTTTTTTTCTAAGTATATTTTATATTGTATTTTATTTGTGTGTCTTTGACTTATGTTCTTCTTCTACTTCTTCTTCTTCTTGTATGAGACCTAAAACAAATGTGACATTTGAAAGAAAATAATAGTTTTAGTTGAAAGTTTTACTTAGACAAAAGGCTTGAAAGTAATATGATTCTTCTACATAGATCAAGAAAGTTCAAGTATGTTTTAAAACTACTAATCACTAAATACAAAAGACAAAAATGTTTAAAAATTTATGATAAAAAACCTAGCAATTAAAGAAAATTTATGTCTGAAATATTTAAAGCACTTATGCAGTTTTATATGAAAATTTCTTCACCTTGCTATTCTATTTTATATTGAATTATATTACTATTGAAGTACCTAAATCACTTAACATTTATAGTTTAAATTTAATTTATTTGTAAAATTGTATTTTCCTTTTTTAGCATTGCTCCTTGTAAGTATATACATTAAAAGCTTAATATTTTTAAAACTTCTCACAATATTGCTAAAAATACATATATATATTTATACTGTAGGTATAAAACTTGAACACATTTATATATATATATATATGTATGTGCAGCATATACTACACATTAAAGTTTCCAATTAATTTTAAAAATGTTTACTTACAACTATTGTGTGTATACTGCTGAGTACAGAATTGCATAACTATGTGCAAAAAAAAACAAAAAAAAATTAAAACAATTTGCAGTAAAATGTTTACAATTTATTTTACAACAACAACACAAATAGAAACAAATGCAGAGGGGAAAAATTAAAAAAAAACACACAACAACAACCGAACATTTATTTACCTGCACTCCTTTTCGCTTTATAACCACACAGGTGCTTATGATCTTCATAGTTTTTGAAACGTGTGTGTACACGGTAAAGAAAATTTTTAAACTTTTAAAATTTACACGATTTTCAGTTTAAAATCAACTATCGTCTTTTCGAAATCAGAATAGAAAGTTGAAAATCAGACAACGACGTTTTAAAATCGGAAAAAATCACTTGCATTTTATTTACGACAAAACTGCTCTTTCAGTGCTCCCAATTACATTTCAATAGGAAATATTTGTATGTATACAATAGCATTCGCATACAACAAAATTATAAGCTTCGAGAATCTATAGCCATAATACAAAATCATGGTCAAAATCAGTTTCAGTTATCCCGAATTACTTGTCGTTAAAAAATCAAAATTCTGCAATTTGAAAATATTTATTGTATACTCCAAAGTTATTTACTTTGTTTATTTCTGCAAAATCGTCAAAATCAGCAAAAGAGTCCACGTGATTAAACGTATTAAAACTTGGCAGCACTTGAAATTTTTTCAAAAATATGTCATTTTTTCCCCTCTCACAAGCGAAAAAAAATTCTGTAGTTGAGAGAATTCGAATGGAGATTTTGAGAAAAAAAAATATTAGGCTCCTCCTCCTTCACTTAAAGAGCTACTCAATTTGTTCTCAATTTTGAAAAAAAAAAACAAGCGAATGATCGCTCTTTCGTTAAATGTTTTGAGTGAAATGAACTCATTCTTTCTCTTTCGTACTTATAGCTCACCGAATGCGTTCTTTAAAAATCTTTGTCGCTCGATGATGAAATCATTTCGATAACGGCACTATATATTTCTTACTCTCAGAATGCGATCTTTAAAAAACTGTGTTAAAGAGAGCTTACAGTTCTTCGTTCAATTAATATTTCTCACTAGAAAGCTTTTGCAATGATAAACTCATTTTGATAACGGCACTATATATTTTTTACTCGCGACGCAACTATTGAAAAGCTCTTTGTATCTCATTCTCTCACATTCTTATTCATCACTTGTCTATTACTTTTCCATTTCATTTTCATGAACTTTGAGATGTGACTCTGCTAATAGTATCTCATTCAAGTTTAAAATTTATATACTTGTTAGTATTTCAAAAAATTAAATATAACCATTTTTAAAAATATTACTTTCAATTTATTTTGATTTTTTCTTTTAAAATAAATTAAATGAAGATATTTCTTATTACTTTTTCTAATGAAATATTATTTTTTTTTTTTTTTTTAAAATTATGTACTTATAAAAAATATTTGCAAAACTTTTGTTTTATCGTCACAGCAAATTGAGAAACAAAATGAGAAACTCAATTTTTGCACTAAATGAAAAGAAACTCCAAAAGAGTTCATCATTAAAAAAAACTCAGCGAAAGAAAAAATCAATCTGTTGAGCGCTCTTTTGAATGTTCAACATACCAACAAAAGAGAGAGAGTCAAACATTTCTTTTTGTAATAGAAAAAAAATGTTGATTTGTTTGATCTCACTAAATTTAAAATGATAAGCTCCATTGAGAGAATACTGAGAGAGAGAGAGAGAGCGAACTCAGATTGCTCTATACAAATGTTAGTGTAACTACATACTTATGCCGAGCTTAACGAGTAGGAGTGTGCCGAAGATTATCAAATTTGAAATCGGTTAAGTCAGTTATGAAATATTAGCTTCGGAAGTCTTTTGAAATTCGCTCATTGAACAAAGCATTACATAAATCGTTGTAAAAATCTCTCTCTCTTATAAATAATAAATGAGAGAGAGAAGACGTAAAAAACGGCATCTCTCAGCATTTTCTAATGAATTATCTGCATACAAAAAAAAAACAAAACAAAACAAAAAAAAGACAAAGAGTAACGAGTAGTTAGGTTCTCTTTTGTTGTTTGTTTTTTCTTTTTTCCTAAAGAGAAATAAACGAAATTCGCTCATTAAACAAAGCATTACATACACCGTTGTAAAAATCTCTCTCTCTTATAAATAATAAATGAGAGAGAGAATACATAAAAAACGGCATCTCTCAGCATTTTCTAATGAATTACCTGCATACAAAAAGCAAAACAAAACAAAAGACAAAGAGTAACGAGTAGTTAGGTTCTCTTTTGAACAAATTCGTTTACTATAATACTTATTTGACAGAGAGAAAGCAACTAAAATATAGCTACAGAGTAATTAAAAATATCGAAGATAATTCCAGCCAGATAATTACCGTCTAGTTTCATTTAACATTGAGTCAATTGTCCCACTGGGTAATTAATTACTTACAAATTTTTTAATACTAGGCGTAGCTAGTCCCATTTATGTTTATATTCGTTTGGCAATCCCATCATACAACAACTAAATAAGTTTCTAAGCAATTTAATGCATACAATTGATATCACTCATACTCCCAGCTATATTTCAAGCAAGTTTCTAAGCAATTTATATCACTCATACTCCCTGGTATTTCAAACATAAATTAATTTGCAGAACTGTGAAACTGAGTAGATTTCTGTGAGCAGTAAACATAAGCAAAATTGTACAGCGAACATTTTCTCAAAGCATATTAACCCTCTCTGCCAACAACTTAATGATCCGTTTTGCCTATTTTCGGAGTATGTATTATAAAAAGTCCCCGAAACCAGGAAGCTAAGGATTAAAAGTAATCTCCAAAAAAATCAAAGTGAAATTCTACTACAGATTGCTAAGCACAACCAACTTGTAAAATGAAAGTAAAGATTCTCAAAAAATCTAAAAGATAATAAGAAATGCTTCAAATTTCTACTTATTTTCAGTGTAATTGGCTTGCAGTACCACGTAGTACCTCATCATCAAACAAGAGAAAATCATGAATATTTTTTTTCTTTTTTTTTTTTTGTTGTTTATTATTGTTGTTAAGTTACCTTGGTTTATTTTTTTAACTAGAATATAAAAAAATAAAAAATAAAAATAAATATACTACGTACCTACTATTTACAACTACAAAATGAAAACTTTTTAATACTACTTTTATTACGCTCATTTCGCTATAATATTTTGTTGTTATTTGTTGCAGTTGTTATTATTGTTGTTTGTTGATGTTTTTCCACCATAATTTGTCGAGCATAAATTGCAAGTGTATTACAAATTGTAATAGTAAGTAACAATACAACTGTAACTGTGCAACAACAAATACTAGAAATTATAAAGTACGAGGTTACCTACTACATACAGCATCATCCAGCGGGGGGGCCTCTCATTTTTATAATGAGCATTCAACATTTAGATTGAATACAGTATGCAAGCAGCTAGCAACTTATATTCATAACTTTTATTTATATTCTTTTTTTTATCTTTTTGTTGTTGCAATAGAAATGTTATGCGTTTATTTTATGAGCGGAATATTGCCAAAAATGTATGAAACTTTCTCTTTTAAGAGAATCCTACATTCGATAGACTCTGCTAATTGCGAATAAGTATTTGAAATGAGAGTAAAGGCGAATTAATCAGTTGAGAGTCACACTCTTCATATAAAAAAAAAAAACTGAAAATAAGTTTTTACGCTATCAATTTATAGAGGGAAAGAAAACTTCATATAAAAAAATCTTTGTTTTTTTTTTATTTATTTCGTTTTTTTTTTTCTTATATGAAGTTTTCTTTCTCTCTCATAAATTAAGAACGTAAAAGCTTCATATAAAACAAAAACAAAATTTTTTTAATATGAAGTTTTCTTTCCCTCTCATAAATTGAGAGCGTAAAAATTCTTTTCGATTTTCTTTTATATGAAGTTTTTCGCTCTCTTAAATTGAGAGCGTAAAAATTTGATTAAATTTTTTATATGAAGTTTCGTGCTCTCTTAAATTGAGAGCGTAAAACTTCTTTAAGATTTTTTTTGTATGAAGCATTCCGCTCTTTTAAATTGAGAGCGTAAAACATCTTTTCGAATTTTTGTATATGAAGTTTTTCGCTCTCTTAAATTGAGAGCGTGTAAAAGTCTTTTCGGTTTTTTTTTATATGAAGTTTTTCGCTCTCTTAAATTGAGAGCGCATAAAAGTCATTTCGATTTTTTTTTATATGAAGTTTTTCGCTCTCTTTAATTCAGAGCGTAAAAAATTCATATAAAAATCAACAACATTTTTTAAATATGAAGTTTTCTTTCCCTCTCATAAATAGAGAGCGTACACAATTATTTTAATTTTTTTTTTATATGAAGTTTTTCGCTCTCTTAAATTGTATGTATAAAAAGAAAAAAGAGAATGCACCAGTTGGCCTGTGAATTCGCCTTAAATGATCAACAATCTGCTTCGACTGAAGTCTTCTTCATTTCAAGTCGTGCTTCGAAGTGTTTTTTCTTTTATATAAATAAGCTAATTTCAAGACCTGAAACTCTAAAGCATTTTCGACTAAATTAAATGTAAATAAAGTTTATAACTCATATTTTTCTTACATATTTTTATAATCTTTTTAAAACATTATTTTTTATTTCTTCTCATTTTCTATATTTTTCCAGAGCGTAAACTTTTCGTTGGTATGTTGAATAAAAAATACAATGAAGCTGATGTGAGGCAACTATTTTCCGGTCATGGCACCATTGAGGAATGCACAGTGCTGCGTGATCAAAATGGACAGAGTAAAGGATGTGCATTTGTGACGTTTGCAACAAAACAAAATGCCATTGGTGCGATAAAGGTAAAAAGATAAAATAGAAATAAAATTAATTTCAACTTAAACCGGTGAATGATTGATAGATAATAAATAGATAGAATAGCTAGATAAATTAAATCAACATTACCACTAAGATCAGATTGGATATGTAACATTTAACTGTTGCTATTATTCACAACTATTACTGCGCTGTGGCTGTTAGTGTAGCTGCTATCTGCAATAAATCTCACACAAAACACAAAACTCAAATTTGCATTTATATCCAAAAAAGTTTCAACACAAATCATCAACTAACATCTATCCACATTGCTATCGCTATATCGTTGTGTGTATGTGTGTGTGTGTGTTATACCACCGCCATCACTCATCATTGATGATGCACATCATCAACGTCAATGTTCATCGTGTTGTCGCCAACACAACAATTTCTGCAAATTGCTCACGTCAAATTGGAAACGTGTGGCAGTCGCGTGCTTGATTCATTCCTTTTTTTATGATCTACATATCGTCGCCTGAGAATTGATTTGTCGTATAGGTATACGAATACGTATGCACATACGCCAAATCAATTTTGAGGCGACGATATGTTTGTATTATTTCATGTATTTTACTTGTGTGCGTGTGTGTATTTTTCTGCTAATGTGTGTTATAATTTTTCATATGTGTTTGTTACCTTTCCGGCAATTTTTCATTGCTGCTTCCGTTATTCGCTACTGCGCTTATAATTTTAAAACTTTTGGATTGAATCCAAAATATTATTGTAGCCTCTTTATACGAATATATTGATAAATGGAACCAATTTTTGTTGCAAAATGATGACATTTTTCAAGGTGTGGAAGCATTTAAAGTTTAGATACGCTCCAATTATTTGGCAACAATAATAAAAATATTCACGTGCAGTTAGTTTTCTAATAATTGGGGGGAAGGGGAAATGATTTTAAACTAATATCTCATGACGTCATACACGTTGTTGAATAAAGTTCTCTCAACTTCCATTGCAATTGAATTTTGAGATCAAAGGTAATAAATTTCTCTTAATTTTTTGTCATCGAATTTCTCTTCTCTCAGCATGACCATAAATTATCTCTTCTAAAACTGTTGTTGTTGTTGCTTTTGATTCGAGCAGAAAGCTGCGTTACTCTTTGTTCTTTCAGTATTGTTATTGCTGGCCATTGAGTATTAAACACATCCATCTACCACTACAAAATCAGAAATACTCTCGCTCTCTCTCTCTCTCTTTGTAAGTGTTTGCTATTTGTTTTCGAGTACAACAGCAATAAAATTATTTAACTGTTATATGTTGAATTGAGTTGAATTTCATATACACATGCAAATGAAATCAGAATTGAGTTAATATTTCAATGGTGACATTTTTCAATTAAAAGAAGCTATAAAATTCAAAATTGTACATTTTTCACTATAAAATATCATACTATAAAAACAGAAATCACTGGCATATATAATTCAAGCTCATTGCTGCAACAGTGCATTTCTTTCTTTTTTTTTCTACACTATTTTACTTCCATCATCACTGCTTGCATACTACATACATACATGCATACACACATACATACATACATACATACATACATTTATAGAAAGCAAAAGAAAAATTATGAGGTAAATGACCCAAGAAAATAAAAGTTAAATGTTCAACAACACATAGCAAGCAAGTAAGCAGGCAAGCAAGCAAGCAAGGAAAAACCGCTTAAATATAAAATCGCATGCACTTCTTCTTGTCGCGTTCATTTTGACAAATTGGCGACAGTATCATTTTGGTTGCGCTCGTGCGGAGTATGTATGAAATTAATGCAACCAAAAACTACTGCTGCATATAAAGAAAAAAAAAGGAAAAAACAACAACAACAAAAGCATGGAAAATGATGAAAATAAAATATATGAAATGCTGTTACTGCGATGGGCATAAGAACAAAAGCAGCAGCAATAAACGCTGAATGCATCCTTTAAAGCGCATTCATACGATTCCTTTTTACTTATGTGCTGAGAAGAGGGGGTGAAAGAAGGGGGCAAACAGAATGTACTCCGCAATGAGAAAATGGCAAGAAGAGCGCGCGGTAGAGCTTTACAAGAAAATAAATTGCAACGGGTAAACATTACACATAAATATTAAATGCATCAAGAAGTTTTACTCTACAGCAACACATTGAAATACAGGGTGACTTAGCTAAGAAGGTTTGATTTACATATTTAAAAATATGACACTACACATAAATAGATTAATTTACGCTTAAAAATATATACTTCTCTTATTAAGAAATTCAAATAAATTACTATAGGCTTATACCGATAATCAAGAGAGCGAGTGAGAAAGAGGGCAAGTTATTGGAGAAAAGTCCCTTTGTCTAGTAGAGAGTAATTTCCAAGCTTTGGTTTATATGTAATCGTGCTCTCTAAATGTTTCTGTATTTGCTGTTGTTGTTTTCATGAAAATGTACATTCATACGTACATATATACATACATATAAAACTCCTACTTATTGCAATCCAAATACATATACTCATATATTCGTATATACCCAGTTGCACAAAGAGAGTATGGTACTCCTCAAAAGAGAGCAATTATTTCAATACTTCAAAGAGTGAAGTAAACGAGAGTTCAAACACACCGTTCTCTTTTCAGAACGAAGAAACAACAATTACAACAAAAAATATAATCATCTAGCGAGTATCAATAAAACAGAAAATGTTGACTTTTACAAAAACAACGCAACTAATAATAACAGTAAATTTCTCTTGATGCCGACAACTTGGTAAGTTGAGAATTTTTTCAACACTCAATCCAAGACCAAACAACAATGCAAAGAGAGGAGAGAAATGGAAAAGCTGACAAAGAGTGAGAGAGAGGAAGAGAGTGCTGCTTGTGTTCGTTATCATTTCCTCCTTTATTTCTCTTTTCGAATGTGAGAAATAACAATAACAAATATAATCGTCTAACGAATAACAATACAACAAAGCAGGCAGAAAATGTCGATTTTTACAACAACAATGCAATTAATAATAACAGTAGATTTCTCTTGATGCCAACAACTCGGTAACTTGACATTTTTCGACTTTGAGTATCGTAAAAACAACCTCGGTTGGTTGTTTATAATTTAAAAAAAAAAATAATAAAAATTTCATCAAATTAAATAATTTTTTAACCAAAAAGATTTAAAAATTAATAAAAATAGGAATTTGACCTAATCAGCGTTGAAGCACCAACGAAGATTTTATTTTTACTCAAGGCAATAAATCCACTCAATTCAATAAAAAACGAAGCAAAGAGCGGAGAGTAATGAAAGAGCAAATGAATTCCACTCAATTGCTCATTATAAAAATCTAGAGAGTGGAAGTGAAAGTGCTGCTCGTGTTCGTTATCATTTCCTCCCTTATGGAGATTGAAACGAGTACTCCCTGCCCTAAGAAAAGAGCTCTGCAGCAATAGGGAGTAACCATTGTTCGTTTTAGAGCATTTAATAATTCCTCCTACGATCATCCTAATTTCAACTGGGTACTTATGCGACATTCATCTTGTAGCAGCAACAAATTATATACTCCACAAACAAACATATACGATGCATTTAAGTACAATGCCGCATAACTGGCATACACGTTTGTATGTATGTACGTATGTGTGTATGTGATTGAGTATATTTACACATACACATACATGTATAAAATGTTTATATCGTCGGAAGTTTGTAATTTTGCTTGTTTCCCGTGCAAACTTACATTAGTGGTTGACTTCTTCCGGTGCAAATGTTTTCGTGGCATTTAGAATTTTCAACTCTGGCGACACAATACACCATCATCATTTCCTACTGTATGTCATAAACATACACATACACACACATACATACATACATGCATACATACATACCCACCACACATATACAACTTTATTATGCCACTACTACTATATAACTACCCTGATGCTGTATGGATTTTTATATAAGCTTCGCAGTGCAGTAAATGCATCTACTGCAGCAGCCGCAGTAGCAAGAGTAGCAGCCGCAGTAGCAAGAGTCGCAGCAGCAGCCGCTGTAATTAATCATGCTGACAGTAGTAGTGAAAATATAAGCAGCCGCAGCACTAGAACAAGTAGAATGAGAAAAGATATTGCCATTTTTAACTGCATGGAATAGTTATGAAATTGCATCACACACACACACACACATTTTCAAATATTTCTTTAGTGTTATTTTCTCTGGTCGTTCTTTAAAACAATTCTTTAGTTTGGCATATATTTTTTTGTGAAGTTGAAGGACATTTTTGGTTGAGAAATAATTTTTTTCTCTAAGATTTATAACATAAAAGAATAGAAACATAGAAAGCATAGTGGTGGGATATATATTTTTTGAGGTAAAAATGTGAAGGAGTATTACGCAATTGATTTTTATTGTTATGTAAAGATAAAACTAAATGTGAATTTAATGTTTTGCTTGAAGGATAAACCTTAAAGAAATTGTAGATATCTGCAATGACAGTCAAACTGCAATTTTTAAGATATGAATTTAAATTTCGATCTAGAATTTAAGAAGAAATTATAATGTAATCTCTTGAAAACTTTTGAACAACACAGAAACAAGGAAAAATTAAACTTATTTGCAGAGAATATGCTCATGAACATCATCTGAGTTTGTATTTGAACACTTATATACTAAATATTTTTAATTATTTCACAAATATACATTAAAATTTGTATTTGAATACCAACATTCTGAATTTTCTTGATTTTTTTCGCATACATTCGTATTCAAAAACACGTGAAATATCCTCAGATTGCGATATAAATGAGCGCCTAGCTGAAAAAGTTTCTTTCTTACCTAAAAAAACAAAGCAAGTGAATAATCTAAAGCTGATTTGAGAATAATTGGGACCTAAAAATTGGTTAAAGTATTTCAAAAAACCAAGAATTACCAAAATACACGAAAAATCAAAATTTTGTAATTTTTTTTTCATTCAAACCTCCAAACTAAGCCTTATCATATTTTAAAAAAAATATTATAAAAAAAAACAACACAAAACGAACATACACCTGACGAGACCTGAAAAAAAATTTCCGAGCCACAACTCAAATACTATTTTGCTGTTGTACAGTGTAAACTGTGTTCTATGTAAATCTAGCGTGAGATACTACACCACATGTGCAAAAAGCCAGAGTACGTAGAGCAAACAAAATTCTCTCTTACTCTTTTGAGTTTGTGTGAGTGTAAAAAACTCAGGTATGTTGAGTGAAATGTTTCCAATACAAACTCCTCAAATGTTTGACTCTCTCGTTTGTAGGTATGCTGAGTATTTCAAAAGAGCTCTCATTGTATTGGTGTTTCATTTCATTTTCATTCCTCTCTCTCTCTCTCTCTCTTTCGAGTTTCTTTTCATTTGAGGCGAAAATTGAGTTTCTCATTTTACTTATCTCCAACGGCATGCAGTGTTAATATGAATCGCGAGTAAAAAATATGTAGTGCCGTTATCGAAATGAGTTTTTTATTACAAAAACTTTTAAGTGAGCGACATTAATCGAGCGAAAAACTATGCGCGCTCTTTAACTTAGTCTTAAAGCGAATTCACCGACCGCGTGCTTTTAATTTAATAGAGCGAAAAACTACATATTAAAAAAACGACTCGGTTGCTGAATTCGCCTTTAAGTAACGAATTCTGTGAGAGATAAGTACTAAAGAGAAATAATGAGTTCAATTCACACACAAAACATTTAACGAAAGTGCGCTCATTAATTTTTTTTTTATTCAAAAATGAGCAAAAGTAAAGAGAGGCGCTCTTGGAGTAAATAATATTGAAGAGGAGGAGCGTAATATTTTTGTCAATAGCAAGTTTCTGGGAATTTGAGAAACACTTTGTGGGGATCTACGCAATCATAGAACCTTTTTAAAAGCTGCATTAAACCCCTTTTTAATCTTTTTTGCTTATCATAAAGCTCACTTCATGGAGTCAGAAAAATATGTAAGGACATAAATAAACATTTTAATGACAGAACATAAAAGTCACCATATTTTTTAGTTTAAGCACTACCTCCTTGTTTTGTTTTTTCCTTACAACTGACAAAGAAAACTAAAAATTTTCCATTTTTTTCAAGAGCAAATTTGTGGTATTAAGTTTTTACAGACACCCAACGACATAAAACAAAAAAGCGTAAGCAAAAAAAAAATAAAATAAAAAAGAATTTCAAAATAATAAATGCCTGCATCATTTCACAGACACACACTCACAAATTTCCTTTCAAGAATTAGGCGCACAGCTGCATTGCTTTTTTTTCTTGCTTGTTCATTTGCCTGACTCGCTTCATATTTCCTTTATCATTTTGGCTGACAATGTTGAGGTTTCCGGGGAGAAACTTATGTTAAACTAGAGGCTGCGACAGCAACAACCTTTCTGCTGTTGTAATGAAGCCAACATTACTAGTAACAACAACAACAACAAAAATAAATGCAAACTACTTACTAGCTCGACTACCGAGTTGTTGTAGTTGTATTGCCAGAAGTGGTCTTTAATTACATTTACTATAATTCTTGTGGATTGCGGCAGCAAGAACAGCAGCAGCAACGAGCAACGAGCAACGACGAACGAGCAAACGATATTGTCTTTTTGGCGGCAACAAAGTAATTAGGGAAATTTCCTACAATTTTAACCCGGCGCGCCGGTAACCGGTAACGGTATGGCACTTAAGTTAATTTTTTTTTTTTAAGTTAAGTGGCAAGGACGCAAATAATGCAAGTTAGTGGCAGCAAAGTTTTATAGAGCCAAAGCGACGGAAGTTAAAATTAAAAGCATGCTTAGTATAGAACTAAGACTTTTTGCTTTCTCTCTTTTTTTTTTTTATAAATTATTACATGCCACACTTTTTCTAATTCATTTTTCCCTTTTGCCCTTTCATGTTCTTTGCAGTCCCTTCACCAAAGCCAAACCATGGAAGGTTGCTCTGCCCCGTTGGTCGTTAAATTTGCCGACACACAAAAAGAGAAAGACCAAAAGAAAATGCAACAGCTTCAGGCGAGCATATGCGGCATCACTGCCTTAACGACACCGACAGGGGCCGCAGGTGGCGGCATTGCTGGCATTGCCGGCGCATCCACCAATGGTCTCAATTCCAGCGCAGCGTTAGTACCAGCCCCGATGGTTACCGCTGCGCGTACAAATTCCCAGCATTCAATGGCTGCTGCATTGGCAGCGGTAACGAATGTGGCACAACAGCCACAGCCCTCTATGGCAAGCGCTTCGGCGTTAGTGCCCACCTCGACAACGCTATCGATAGTAACGCCAACGTCGTTGAATTTCGCGGCAGCAGCAGCGGGCAATCACCATCATCATCATCAACAACATCAACAACAACAACAACAACAATCGCCATATATGACCGCCGCCGAAGCGATGAATGCTTCAGCGGCGGCAGCAGCAGCAGCAGCACAACAGCAGCTGCAATTATTCCAACAATTGCAGGCATTTGGTTTGCATCCAGCGCAATATTTACAAGGTGAGTTTTATTCTTGGTAGTAGCTAAAAAATAAGACTTCTCAATCGCAAGCAAAACAGTGTTGCCACATGTTTTATTTTACCATGCAATAAATTGGCAGCATTGTTTTGTTGAAACACACCAAATTTATATTAAGTTTTTGAGCATATTTAATTATTTTAATTCATTCATATTAGTCTCTTAGTTTCCCCCCGCCCCCACACATATTTCTATCTTACTTTCTCACTTGATCCTTTCTCGTCCTTTTCAAATATCCTTTTTTGTTTTGTTGATAAAAAAAAAATAAAAACGTCTTAGCGAAATTTTTTTAAGTGCACTTTTTTGTATATCTTTTTTTTATATTCGTATATTGCAAATGATTTCTGTTTGATATAATTTGAATGTTTTTCGTTTGTGCGTTTTTTTTTTTTATATATATTTCAAATATTTTTTTTTGTTTTTGTAGTTCTATACAAGTATCTAGCCGTATTTTAAATAATTGTGTTATCTGTGAGCTTGATTATGTTCTATGGAACGCCAATGGATTAAAGGTTTGCGATAAAAATCTTGTGACAACAGTTGAAATTTTTCTGTATATGTTTGAAAAAGTGAAAAATAGTTTATTGAAATCTGAGTACTTTTTTTAGTTACATATGTGTAAACTTTAATTAACCCAGATACTTCGAAAAGTTTTTATTTTGATTGAATATATTCTCATTTAATCAAATTCAAACATTTCTGATGTGACCTACTTATAGGACAACAGGCATATTTGGGTTAAATTTATCAACATATAGGCAGCTTCATTATAAGAAAATCAATCTTCCTCTTTCTCTCTCTCTCTGTCTCTCTCTCTGAGAGGAGAAACACTCTAAAGCAGCTTAAGACAGAGAATAGCACCATGGCAGAATAATCGAGGGAGCCGCATTCGGCAGTGAAACGAAGCTTAGCTGTCGAACTAAGAAGTGAGAGCACTGAGCATAGTAAACCACTACACTCATATAAATTGAAATCATGAAACACACGCACACACACACGCATACGTCTCACGAAACACACACACACGCACAAGCACACAATATAAATTTTGATTTGACAGACGAGTTCAAAAAGAAAGTGAGAGAGCGCCATGTTGAATGAGTCTGCTGCTCTCTTAATCTGGCATGAGCAGCACACAGGCAGAAGAGCAAAAAAATTTCACACATGCAAACTTGCGTAAAAAAAGTGCTGCTCAGTCGATCATTATGCATGTAGTAGATAAAGCTTTTGCTCATTAATTCTGGAAACTCTCTAGAAAACACACACTCGTATATGCATTTCTTGTTCTTTGATATTTAAACCTCTTAAAAGAGTAAAGAGAATGTTGCACATTAAGAAAAGCTTTTGAACTTTTGAGAGATTGAAAGCTTAAGCTCTGCTGCTCTGTTTTCTATAAGCTTTTCGGTATCACTGATGTTCTAGTTTTCAATAAAGTAAACTCAACTTATTTCAAAGAATTTTATATCTGAATTATAATAAAATTTACACAAATAAATAGTTAAAACTTAAGTGTAACTCTGTAAACTCTGTAAAACTTTAATAATAATATTTAAGTTGCTTTACTACCTCTACAATAATATCATTTTTGTCATGCTCGCCTGCATTTAAAAATTTATAACTATAGTAAACAGAAAATCTGCTTTTAATTCTTAAATTAAAAGAGAGAGAGAGATAATGGTAGACGAATGAACCCTGAACACTATACTGGCGGCAGAGAGAAGAAGAAAAAAAAAAGGATAACAAAAGGACAACAATCATTTTTCATTTTACTTGCATGTAGCTATTCTCTAAGAGTCATTTGCAAATGACAACTGATAAAAATTTAATATAGCAACAAGAAAAGGCAGAAGAAGAAGAAGACCCTGGACTAAAACAAACAAGCAAACATATGCATATGTATATATGTAAATATGTGCATAACAAAAAAAATTACATTTTACTTACAAGTATGAAAAAAAAAAAAAAAAAGGGAACATGCATAAACACAATATAATAGGATTAAATGCAGATGAAGTCTGTCCTTGTGTTGCTGTCCTATTGTACGTGAGCAAAACAACAAATTTTATATAAAAATACATTTGCCCCATGTCAATCATCTGGACTGAAGAGTGAAATCACAATTTTGGCCTTTAGTAGCATTAATGAAACGCCCACCATTTTTTGGATTTTTTTTTTTTTTTTTTTGTTTAGCAATTTTTTGAGATTTTCTCAGTTTTGCAGCATTTTGACCATTTGCACAAAAATTTGTTGAGCCCCTAAAGCAAAAGTGTGATTTTGACATTTTTATTTGGTATAGTTAGATGTACCTAGCTAACCCTCCGCCACTTCACACTCTTTACCTTTTTGCAAACACTAGCAACAATAATAATAGTAGCGTGCAAATAATAAATTATGCTGCTGCACAGTGTAGCGAAATGTCTTCAATCTATGGTGAGAAGTTTAATTGCCTTTGTAATTCAAAATTTATAAAATTACAGTCATTTTTTTTCGGTCTCTCTGTCTCTCTCTCTCTCTCGTTTTCTGAAATGAATATTTCTTATATGAAGTTTTTGGCTCTCTTAAACTTAGAGCTTAAAAACTAAGTATAAAAAATAAGAAAAGAGAGTGCGACTCTCAGTTGTTGAATTCGCCTTAATTTTAAAACTTCATCCCATAATTGAAAACACACTCGATGAGTATCTTTTTCACTCTCTCTTTGGCACGACGACGACTGATAACTACCGCAATTTTTACAATACATACAAGTCTATAAAGCTTTAAAGCGAATTCAACGGCCGAGTGCCGAAATCTTTTTTGTTTTTTTTTTCAAAATTTATAAAATTACTGTCATTTTTTTTGTCTCTCTCTCTCTCTCTTTCGTTTTCTGAAATGAATATTTCTCATATTAAATTTTTAGCTCTCTTAAACTTAGAGCGTAAAAACTAAGTATAAAAAAAAAGAGAAGAGAGTGCGACTCTCAGTCGTTGAATTCGCCTTAATTTTAAAACTTCATCCCATAATTCAAAACACACTCGATGAGTATCTTTTTCACTCTCTCTTTGGCACGACGACGACTGATAACTACCGCAATTTTTACAATACATACAAGTCTATAAAGCTTTAAAGCGAATTCAACGGCCGAGTGCCGAAATCTTTTTTGTTTTTTTTTTTTATATAAAGTTTTTACGCTCTCAATTTAAGAGAGCGCGGCAATCGGTTATTGAATTCGCCTCTATGTGTTTACAGCAATTCATTTCGATCGACGGCCATTTTCTTTACATTTGAAATGTGAAATCTCAAATACTTTTTTACACAAGTACTACAGATCATGCCATATTTTATACAAAACAAATGTCTTTATTTGGAAACTTTTATGATTTAACGACACTGTGCACTGAGATTACAGAAAAAACAACAGCAGTAGCAGAATTTAGCCCATTTGCTAGCAGCTGAAAGAAGCAAACATGTTGCACGTACGTAACTTTGTAAATATCTTTTGGTTTCATTACGGGGCAAATGTCGTCGGTCATAGCCGCTCGTCGTATAGCTGCGAGGACATTTTTCGCATAACAAATCAAGAAAATGTCATTTTACCGCTATAGCTCTTCTTTCACTTACCACAACACTCTTACACTCAAAAAGTACTTAGTGAAAGAGCAGGCAGAACGAGACAGTGGGAGAGAGAGAGAGACAGAGTAAAAGAGTAGAGGCAAAGAGTGTGTCCATTTGAAAATGTTTTAAGTATTGTCGACGTTGCCACCGCGACCGATGAATGAAGGGCAAACAATCACGGCACAACAACAACTACAACAATAATAATAAAAAAAAAGCTTCCAAGTAGGTGTGAGGGTTAGGTTCAGCAGGCTGTAGGAAAATTGTGATAAAAGAGAAAAAGAGAAACCCAACCATGCCCAGACTTCTACGTATGCTGCATGAATAACAAATGAAGTTTTAAATGTCAGCACTTGTTTTTCATTCTGATTGTTCTGAGCGGCATAGCACACGATAGCAAGGCAAGAGAGATAAAGCATAAAGCATTTTCAAAATGAAATCGTGAAAAAGCAAAAAACATTTATGCATATTGCTTATGTTATTATAAAATGAAAAAAAAGAAAACAAAAACGAAGCATATTCCAAAATTTTATATTTTTGACAATTACATGCACTTGTTGTTCATGAAGCGCAAACAAAGCAAAAGTAAAAAAAAAAAACAAAAAAATATATATAATCATATTGCTCTTTAAATTGTCACATTTTTTTGCTTCTAGCTACTATTATCTTTAGCAGCATCAGCAAAAATCTTAACACCCTTGCTTGCAATGTTCTGCTATGCTGTGCTGTGCTTGGCTGTCATCATTTTATTTCCCTTAACCCACCTCCTTTCTCCCTCTTCTTTTGTATATTTAGCTAAACACCAACGTCCTCTTAACTGCGCCAAGCAGCACTTAAATGTAAATGTCCATCAACATTTTTGCTTTTCCTCTTGTTTTTTTTTTCGTTTTTTTTTATTTGTACCAGAGTTGCATTTAAAAAACAAAAAGTATGGAGAAAAAAGTAAACAACACTGCGGGTATTCAGCAAAAAAAAAAAAAACAAACAAAAAAACATTTTCATTTATATTCTGTATATGACAACAAGCACACAAGAACAACAACAGCAGCAGCAACAACAACAACAGCAAAATTTTAACAATAGAAAAATACACAGAAACTGAATGAATGAAGCGCCGCACTGAAAAAAGGTTAAATCTTGATGATGATTTCTACATTTTAACAAATTCTTTCTCCTCTCAAAATCTTTCACTCTAACTACTTGTGAAAAAGAAATTTATGTTTTTTTTTTTTTTAAATAAAATATAAGCTTGACATTTGCTATTGTTAAGCTGTAAGTAGTTACCAGATTGTAGGTAGAAATAAACTATTTTGAATAAAAAAACAAAACATTTCATTTAATGATTATTAAGTTTCTTTCAAAGCCCAGGTTGGATCAGAATTATTTTGTTGGATCAGCCCTGGGATCTTTAAAAGTTTCACTAGACCTGATTTTGGAGGGAAACTATGAATGGAATTTCATTTTCAAAAGCAGTCTTGTATAAATTTTAATTAGAAAGTTTTTTTGAATTATTACAAATTAAAAACGAAATAAATTCGTTAAATAATAAAAATACCAATGTTCAGAGTTTGTGTTTTGAATTTCAAAAAATTAAATAATTGGCTTATTATAACTCAAATGAGAAACAAATACTTCAATGATTCAATTTTCTGTGGATGTTCAATAAATACCACATAATTTGTTGTTGTTCTGCATGTGGTTGTTATTTCTCTTTGACTCTAACGAATTTCTTTTAGCTCCTTTTAAATATGAATGAAGCTGAGCTTCAAAGAGTACATAAACAGAAACTGAGAGAGCCAACATCGTCATCGTACTCTTTCATATGTATGGGAATCGGGTTTATGCAATACGAGCAGAGACATCGGCTCTCTCAATGTTTGACTTCAAAAAAAATTTCTGTTATTGTTAGTGGTATTGTTTTTGCAAGAAATTCTTTTAGTGCAAATACATACATAAATATGAGAGAGGAAGAGAGAGAGAGTTGACTTCGTTTGTTTACTCGCGCTCTTTTTTTTTATTTACTTTTATTTATTTATGCACATCCAAAAGTAAAATTCAGCAGTTTCCGTTATTTCACTCCCCATCACTCAATGTTTATGTGCTTTTACACACGTGTATAAAAGTTTCACATTAAAAAACAAAAACAAAAAAAAATATGACTGTTTTCATTGGTAAGAACTTCAGGAATTCCGATAGAAAAAAATTTGGAAAGAACTTGAGAATTGAAAGAAATTTGAAAAACTCCAGTAGTAAATACTTAAAAGGTACTTTGGCAGAAAATTAGAAGTTAGTTGAAATTTTGAAGAAATCTAAGGAGTTTCACTAGAAAAAATTTCTGGGGGCTTGGAGAAATATTTTTGAAAAATTTGAGCAACTTGTATTTCAAAGTTTACTGAAACAACATTATTGTAAAAAAAAATCTCACTGGCTTAATTTTGAAAAATTCTCAAAAGAAAAACCTTAGAAGCTATTTAAAACTAATATTACTATATCTACTTGATTTCGAGATAAATTCTTGTAAGAGATTTTTGAGTACCAATAGGAATATTATTTTATTTCAGACTTTAAAGCCTAATATGACAAAATTTAACATTTCCTCTAGTCATAGTATATTTACAAGTTGAAATTTACAAAAATAAAAAAAAAGTATGGCAACTCCTTTAAATATAATTACAAAAGACACAAACATTGACATGATGTTTCTGCCACTAGTACAACGAGCACGTAGCATTAGTTTTAGGTGCTATTATCATTTGTTGGACATTATTTTTGTTTTTGTTTTTTTTCCCCCTCTCTCTTTCTCTCTCAGGCTGTAACAATAAAGCTGAACTTAACAATTTTTTTATTTGTTAACATAAATATTTCTTTAAGTGACAGTAACAAAAAAAATGTAAACTTTTTAATAGTTGTGCTTCAAATAATCATTAGTTTATGTAGTTTTTAAAAATAGTTTTATGTCATAGTTTCATTTAGAGGAAACTAAAACATTTTTTGAAAGCTTTTCTCAATGAAACTTGAGAAGCTTTCAGTAGCTCAAAAGCTCATTATGTGCATCTTAGGGTTCTCTTTTCATCTTTTTTTTTTTTTTTGTATAAAGTTTTTATGCTCTCAATTTAAGAGAGCGAAAAACTTCTTTTGAAAAAAAGCGAAGAGAGTGCAGCCCTGTCTGTAAATCCACTGTTAGATTTCCATACTCATTTCGTTTAACAGCAGAGTAGTTACTTCATTTAACATACAGAGTCGTTTAACAGTACAGAATCTTTCAAAAGTTGAGTAGTTTTTTTATTTAACATTCAAAAACATTTAACAGTACAGAATCGTTTAACATTAGAGTGGTTACTTCATTTAACATTCTGATTCGTAGTTAGAATAGTTACTTCAATTAACATTCAGAATCGTTTAACAGTACAGAATCGTTTAACATTAGAGTGATTACTTCATTTAACATACAAAACCGATTAACAGTATAGAATCGTTAAATAGTTGAGTAGTTTTTCATTTGACATTCAGAATGTTAAATAAAATAGAAGAGAAAAATGTTGTGAATGTAAATGTGCGCTCTCATGCAAGGAGCCATACGAACAAAGTATTTTACTACTCTTTTCATATCACTACACACTTGCAATAGAATATCTTTTTGTTGTGAATGCAAATGTGCTCCCAATCTTACTTTTATCCCTAGAGTGTGATGGAATTATGGAATTTCGATCAGTAGGCTTTTCGCCTATTTCTTTACTTCTTTAGATACAGTCAGTCAACTTTTTCTTTTCTATAATAAGTTATTTTGAAAGATCATCCTATGAATTTCTAAAGTCAAAAAAGAAAAAAAAATACCTTCCAAGGGATTTATCATTCACTTACTCTGGCTTTTCTCTTATTTCTTCTTCAGCGCCTTCTCAAGATCAAACCTAGAGAAAAAGCACTCCAAAGGCTAAGAAAGCATAAGCCACATTCTTCATTAAACATTTTTTTACACACTTATATATAAATATGTGTGTTTGTTTGTACATATATTAAAAAGTAAATGCAACAAGGACGAAAATCTTCATAAAATGCATGCAAAAAAAAAAAATAAAGACTTCTTTTTTCCGAGCAAAGAAAAAAAAAATTAAAAAAAAAAAAAATCTTTTTTGCCTTTAAGCTTTTTTCCTAGTTTGAGTTTTTAAATGCGCACGTAAGTTTTTCTGCGGGCACTTAGCGTTTACATGAATTAAAAAATATACACATACATGTGTGTATACTATGAATGTGTGTGTTTCCTTACGTTTCTAATGTTTATGTGTGTGCTTGTATTTGCTTGTTTTCTTTTACTTTGCTGATTTACTTTGTACAATGAAAACACTCACATAAAAATTTTTATAGTTGTTGTTGTTACTGCTGCTGCTGTTGCAACTATTATATATACTCATACGTAGTACAGGAAAAAAAATATCAACTTTATGAATTCATTCTCCGAAAGAAAAACACATACATTTGCAACAATTTCTTATGATGTTGTTCTACATATATAAAGGGGGAAAAATTTATGCTCCCAGCAAAACTGTTGTGAAAAGAAAAAAAAATAAAAACTATGTCCTCATACATTTTAACGTTACGCAAAAAGAAAACGATGAGGGGCGCTACAAATTTTTAAGCAAATTGCATTCATAAGTTGCAAGCACATAGGTAAATATAAAGAAACAGTCGACATATAAATTTATATAGTATTTACACACACACTCATACACAAAGGGGGATTTAATGATTTCTTTTATGTAATAAAAATACATTTTTTTTTTAATGAATTGCACAAAGTAGTAGTAGTATGTAGTTTTTATAGTAGTTATACCCCTCTGTACTAAGTATTTTCCCTTGAAAGAAAAAAACTTATTTATTTTTACATGTTAAAACTATTGAAAGATTTCAAGTGCATGGAAATTCAAAGCTTTCACGTTATGAGAAGTTTTACAAGGAGATTTTTTGAAGAGTTCATTACAAATTACAAACCGCAAGAGACTTCAATCAGATTTCCTTTCTTATTCAGATAATGATCATACAGATGTAGATTTTTCAGATTCCAAATGGTTTAAATTGAAATTCCGTACAGAGAATATTTCAAATACGTGACGTCAAACATGCTATGACCATTTTCCGCCCCCCCTCCCCCTGCCCCTCGCATTCCGTACTCATAAACTGCCTATTAATTCGCTTCTCCTCTCTCTTAGTCACGTAACCGTTATATGTGAACGATCTACTTGAAGTCTAGAATTTCATATCACTCATACGACCAGTGGTACCTAAGAGTGCGTAAAGCACTCAAAATTCTCTCTTACTCTTTTGAGTGCTCTTTCATGTGAGTAAATCATTTAAAAAACACTCAAATGTTCGACTCTGTCGTTTGTTGTTATGCTCAGTATTTTAAAAGGGCGTTCATTTAATGCGAACATTGAGTCGCACGATATGCAGTGATAATAATTTTAGCGGAGCTGTAAATTGAAAATTTTGAAATGGAAACGAGCTTTCAATACACTAAAACGAAACTAATAAGAAACGAAGTTATGCATGCAATTGTTAGTGTTTAGCGAACGAGGTCATATGGAGATCGGCTACATACAATCAAGCAGAGCTTTAGTGAGAGAGCCGAAGTTCTCGTAGTTTTATTTCATGTGCTTTAGTGAGAGAGCTTTATTCCATATAGCTGAGCTTTCCTCTAATGTGTTATATACATATGCTACGTCATGTTTTTGCCGATAAGTGTAGAGAGCACCAACAGAAGAAAAGCTTCAGATAATAGAAAGAGGAATAATGCAAAAGCTTCAACAACAACAACAACGGTCATATGAAAAAAATCGCGTTTTCATAGCACTCATATGAAATCAGTAATAAACGAAGTTATGCATACAGTTGTTATTCGGTTACACATACAATTAAGCAGAAAGTCGATTTCCCGTAGCTTTATCTCATGTGCTTCGCTGGCCTAGATGCTTCTGCTGGATTGTATATAGCTGAAGATTCCTCTCTTGTGTTATACGTATACTAGGTTGTGTTTGTGTCGATAAGTGTAGAGAGAATCAACAGAAGAAAAGCAACAACAAAATAGAGAGAAGAAGACTGCAAGAACTTCAACAGAATTTGTGTATAAATGTTATAAGTAAACAACAAGGTTTCACTTCTACTGTGAGAGCCTGCGGAAAAATAATTTTTTTTTTTTATGTTTAAGGTAATATATTTTTTTTTATATAAAAAAAAAAATTAATTATTAATAAGAGTCTTTATTTACATCAATCAATTGACTGAATACTCTTAAATCTATTACTGAAAAAAAAAATAATTTTGTTAAAAAAAAAGTAATTAAAAAATCTTCATTTAGTTTATATTAAAAAAAATCAAAATCAAGTGAAAGTAATTTTTTTAAAAATGTTTTCATTCAATCTTGCATTGCATTTAAAATTATTAGTACATTAAAGCAACGAACTTCTTTCTAAATTTTAATCAGTTAGAAGTCGAAGCTCATGAAAATGAAATAGAATAGTAATAGAAGAGAAGTAGTGAATGAGAGTGAGTGAGAATGAGATACAAAGAGCTTTTCAATTGTTGTGTGGCAAGTAAAAAATATGTAGTGCCGTTATCGAAATGAGTTTATCAAAACAAAAGCTTTATAGTGAGAAATAATAATTGAGCAAAATAATATGAGCGCTCATTAACACAGTTCTTTAAAGAGCTCATTCTGAGAGTAAAATATATATAGTGCCGTTATCGAAATGAGGTCATCATCGAGCGACAAAAAGTTTTAGAGAACGCATTTAGTGAGCTATAAGTACAAAAGAGAAAGAATGAAAAGGATTCAAACATTTAAACAAGGAGTGCTCATTAATTTTTTTTCACTCAAAAATGAGTCACTCCTTTAGCAAATAATATTGAGAAGAAAGAGAGAGAAAATAAAGATTAAAAATATATATAAAAAAAAACTAACCAAAAATCTGCTGTTGATGCCAAACTTTTAATTATTTAACGTTAAATAACCTAGAAAATTATTAATAAAATTTTTATATATAGAAAAATGAAGTAATCAAATTCTTATGGAAAGTTTTTTCACAAATTTTTAAACACTTTCTCCGGAAGTCTTTAAAAACGCATAAATTTCAACTGTTGTCACTCTTCGATTCCATTGGCATTTCCCATTAAATGTCAAAATATTGGTAAACAAATTAGAAAAAAAACAAAAAACACAAATCCATTTAATTTCAAAAAACAAAAACTACTCGTAATTTTCATGTATACACAAAAATTAAAATATATTTCGTAAATGTTTTTCATGTTTTTAGAATAAAAAAAAAAAGTGCAAATGTGAGGTTGATATATTTTCAGCATGCAAAATTTTACGTATAGGAATTTACATATTTTTTCTCTGTGTAGATGTTTGAAGCAAATTAATCAAAACTTATTTAAAATTTATTGCCAAAAATTGCTGCTGTAAAAAAGAAAAACATTATTGCCGCCGCTGCTGCTGTGCATTTTGCTAGATTCATTTATTTTTTACTATTTATATTTTTTGTTTTTGAATTGAAAACCTTAATGCATACACTGAAAATAATTTTTTGTCTAACCGCATAATTTTTTTTACAACGCTCTTTCAATTATCATTAATTTAAACTTGAGTACCTATTTATGTTTTATATATTTGAATTGCTATGATTTTTTATTTTTTTTATTTCAATTTATTATTATTTTTCACATTTACATTTTTTATTATTTTTTTTATTTTTTTTACTTATTATTATTACTTAGTATTTTTTGTATGTATTTGTATTTTATTTAAAAAAAAAGTAAAAAAAGCAACAAAAAAACAATATCATAAAACAAACAACAAACAAATTTTTGTAAATGTAAATAATCCAATTGGGTGTGTGTTTTCTTTCTCTGTGTTTTTTTATATACATATTCGTTGAAACATTTTTTGGTATGTCTCTCTATGATTGACTCTGTGGTCATGTACAATAAAACAAAAAAAAAAAATTGCAACAAATATTTTTGAAACCATAAAACATAAAATTCAAAACTCAAAAAAAAAAAAAAAAAAAAAACAAAACATATAAAATGGAAATATCAGGACTAAATTTCCCACCGGATCACAGTGTCACAACCGCATCTCTATCGGCCACCGCAGCTGGTACACCTGGCGGCGGTGCCAGCGCCAACAACAATTCAATTACTGGCAGTGGACTGCTTGCCGCACCGCCAATGTCTATGCAGAATCTGGTAACATTGGCCACGCTCAACTCCTCAGCCTCACATCATCAGCAACAGCAGCAGCAGCAACAACAACAACATCACGCTGCACTTCAGCACCATCATCACCATACCAGCGCTGCCGCCGCCGCCGCACATGCAGCTCAACAACAGCAATCACAAACTGTTGTCTCACAACAGCAACAACAGCAGCAGGTAGCTTACGTGCAGGCCCAACACGCTCACATTGCACAATTGATGGCTGCCCAACAATCAGCGGCCGCTGCTGTTGCTGCACAGCAGCAGCAGCAACCAACACTGGCAGCGCAATTGGCAGCGGGCGCGACAGCAGCCACGTTGTGTAAGTATTTTGATCTACATTTATATATATATATATATATATATATATATAAAATATCTCAAGTTTATTTATTTTGTACATATTTGTATTTTGTTTATTTTTATTTTTATTAATTTCTTCTTTTTTTTCGTTTCACTCTGTGCACTAAAACCAAGAAAACTTTTTTGGGAAAAAATTTAACATTGCATAATTTTTGGCGCACACTTTTTTTGCATGTCTCCTATTGTTTCATACTAAACTAAACCAAACAAACAAACACGCAATTAATTATTAATTAATATCTACCTACCTTAAATTATTTGTGCCGTTTTTTGTTGTATTTTTCATTAGCCACCACTGTCTAGTAGTAGAAATTTGTTTAGAAAATTTTAGAAATATTTTAAGTAAATTCCTTTTATGCTCATCGTCATTGTCATTTATATTATTATTTTTTCCTTTATTTGTAGTTGTCATCTTCTTCGCTCGTTTTTGTTTTGTATTGAAAATGTGAATTTCATGTCAAAATTCTATTTATAATTAAAATTTTAGTTGTCGTCGTTCCATTGTTCTATTCTTTTTTTTCCCCCGTAAAGGAATTTCAAAAATGTAATAATCAAAAACTGAAACGACATCACAAAACAATTTATATAAAACTCTATGGTATATGACAAAATTGTATACTCCGCCTCTGAAAAAAAACAAAAAAAAAACAAAAAAAATCTCTAAACTAACAATATCAATGAATGAAATGCAATAAATAGATAAAGCAAAAGCTTGTAAGTACAGTGGGGGAGAAGTGCATTGTCCTTTCAAAACATGGCAGCTCTATATCTCTCTCGTTCACGTTTATAAATATTAATATTCATTTCATGTTCTACTACGCTATGTTATGAAAATGTATGGAGCAAACAATATGCCGTGAATGTCACAATAAAACACGGACAAAAACAGTTTTCTACCTATTCCACCAACACGACGCTCGCCCCATAACATTCACGCTCCCTCCTAGGGAAACAATAGAATTATATTAGTGAAGTTCATAAAACAAATTAAACTTTTGGATATTTACGTTTGAATCCAAATTAAAAAAATAAAAGAGAGAACCTTCAGTACGTCATAAAAAAACACCAGTAATCTTCAAAATAATGAGTAGACTTGAAAGAATTTTTTTTCAGTAATTTAAAATAAGTTTTAAGGCAATAATTTTTACTGGATCGTCATAATATTCGAGGAGATTTTAAATTGCAAACACGAGTCAACGTATGGTATTCTTCTGTAGGCTACACCGACACTTTTTGTTGTTGTAATGCAAGTAATGTGTACTACATGTTAAATCCAATCACATCATTTATTCGCACGTAAAATACACCAAAAGCTTTCTTCTTCGTACTCATGCTCTTTAAATTTTTACTCAACGTTCTCACGCTCTTTTTATATTACACTCAAATTGCGCTCTCAAAGCTTTATGGTACAAACCAGTGCTATCCAAAAAAAACGCACACACACACAAATTGTGCACCAGTATGAGTACTAAGAGAGCACATTACTATAGAGAATTCTCTCCATGGGGTATGAAAGAAATTTCTTCTCAATATTATTTCTTAGAGGTTGTATGGTTCCATTTTTCAAATCGTTCCTAAAGAGGAAAGATAAACGAATAAAAACGAAAATAGAAACCATACAAAAATCTTTTGTAGTTCATTTTTAATTAACTGCTAAAGTTGGGACTGGAAAATGGAGTGATATATATGTACGTTTAAGCACCCTTAATGTCAGTACTGCCAAAACAGATATTATACTTTTCACTAGGAAATACAAAATACCAACATCTTTCCTACCAAAAATCAAAGGTACCTCGTTTTGTCTTAACAAACGATTTAAATATCAAGAACTATTCTGTGATAAGATAACGGAAGCTCTCTAGTTTTCTCTACTGTTGTAAAAGAGTCATAGAAAGAGAGCCATGGCTCTACACAACAGCGGTCGAGCCGAATCTATTTTATAGCTCTGTCTTCTGGTGGACAGTTATCTACAAAGCTCATCTATGTACTATTTTAATCTCTTTTTCCATTCCCTGCACTTATGTATCTAGAAATTCAATAAAATATAACGAACGCTCTCCACCTTCTTCATAGCACACATACACACACACATACACATGAATTTGATGAATGCACTACCAACCGATATTGAATATTGAGTTGAAATAGCTGCAGCATAAACGCCCCCAAAAGTGATAAAAAATTAAAAAAAAAAAAACAAATTAATTTTTTACTACAGTGTAGTTATTCCCAAAAGTAAACAAAACATGCTTGACTTTCAATACATGTTTATTTGATGCAGTTCCATCTGTGTATCTACAAACTACACATACATACACATATATATGTGTTTGTGTATGTAAGTAAATCTACCACACATTTTTCATGTTAATGTTCCACTGTCTAAAATATTTTTAAAACAGTAATACAAAAAGAAAAACGAAAAATTATTAAATAAACAAAGCAAAAACATAAGCAAAAAAACAAAAAAAAAATATTATTATTATTATTATACACCTTCATTTTTATGAGCACTCATAAAATTGCATGAAATATTCCATTTTGATTGCATTATATTTTTTTCTCTCTCTCTCTTCTACTGTGTGTGTTTCTGTTTTCCCTCTTTTTGTTTTTGTAAATAACAATGAATACAACAAGAACTCGCCCAAAATTGTCTAGATTAAAAAAAAAATAAATAAATAAATATGTTTTTTTTATTGTATTTTTGAACAACAAAACAAAACATGCCAAATTGTGTACCTCAATTAAAAACAAGAACAACATGCAAAACAAAAAAAAAAAAAAACAGCAACAACAACACAAAAGCCAACGCCGCTATTTTCCAGAGCCCAGGACCTTTATTACATTTATGTATATTCACAAGTATATATGTGTGTGTATGTGTTTGTATGTATATGTATGTGTATGTGTGTGCTTGTACTTGTATGTTATTGTTCTCTCTGTTAATTTTTTTTTTTCATTTTAATATTATACACAAAGGATATAAAATTTAATTTTGTTGCTTCAATGAAAAATTTACAAAAGCAACAATACAACAACAATAAAAGCACACCAAAAACGCGTTGTTACCTCCAAAAAATTTACAACCTTCACAGTGTTGTCTATTGTTGTTGAATGAGGATGCAATATAAACACATACACACAAATATATGTACAATATATACAAACAAATATACATTTATGAGATTTTAAGTATTCAAAAAAGTACACAAATATGTATACATGAGTGTGTTATTTGTGTGGGTCTGTGTTCGTGTGTGTGCTTAGAGTTCACATCCGCAAACTCTCTTAAAACATCAAATATTCGATTCACAATCAAATCTACCTATAATTTGTTGTTTTTTTCTTTTATTTATTTTATTAATTAAAACTACTCAATATTTATTTTTTCATTTTCTTTTATTTCTTTTTCGTTATATTTTTTATTTATTTTTTGTTTACAATTATTTAGGGACTAGCGCTGATAGTCTTACATCACCCTATGCACAAGCTTTAAATCCTTTGACGAATGGCGCCTATGCTGCTGCACCTTTAACTGCCTCCGCATTGCAGGCAGCTGCTGCTGGTGTTGCTGGTAAGCAAATTGAAGGTTTGTATCATTGTGATGTAGTTGTACATACATATATGCATGTATATGTATTAGTCTGGTGGCAAAAAAAAAAAAAATACAAAAAAAAAACTTAATCAAAGAACAACTTGGAATAGTATTATGGAATTATTTTTTGCTAGTTTCTATGTTCATCACACAAACAAGTACGAGTAAATAGAGAATTTTCGTTGCATGGGTGTACTAACACGAATCGTGAATCGTGATGTATCTGAAGTTTTATATAAAGAAAAATTTAAAAAATATAATTCGGCGAAATTTTTCTATACTAAAAACGTATGACTACCCATCACAAATAATAAACACCTTAATAAAAAATAAAAACTTATTTAAACTAAACTCAAAAATTCCCCAAACAATTAACAAAACACATAAATCTGGCAACACTAAGAAATATTTTTGAAATCCCTATATACCAAAAACGAACAGATAGCAAAATATTACACTCAATAATAAAACAACAACAAACCACTACATTCGCTCACAAAACCAATCATACTCGCAGCTTCACGAATCCAAAAAAATTCCAATAACAAAAAGCAACAATATAATGTTGTTCGTGAGATCGCCTGTAATGAGAGTGAGAGCGAGTATAGGTAGAGCAAAAAGACCAGAGTACCAGAGAATAGCGGAACATGAGGCAGGCAAAAAGAAAGAACAAACAACAACAACACTAGCACAATATTTATTACATGGTGGAATTACAGCAGATGATAGCAGCGTCAACTCTCTCATTCTCTTCTTTCAATTTTTTTTTTATATGAAGAGAATCAGAACTGCTAAAATCTTTGTTTTTGTTTTGTTTGTTTCCCATGCATTTGCTCATTTGAGTCTTTATAACAACAAAGCAGTGTGCTGTTATTGTCATGTTGTATTTGTTGTAATGCTGCTATCACCTGGTATAATTCTGCCCCGATATATGAGAAAAATACGACACTGCAAAATTTCAGACAAACACAAATGTTGGGCAGAGAAAAAAGAGAGATCACGAGATATCTACTAGAAAGCCTTCACATACAATAAAAATAAAGTAAAACTCTAAAGAAGACAAAGGATCAAGGCGTATTTGATAGGGTGAAGTATTCTCTGAGAACTCGGTCATTTTGTTTGAAGACCCAGATGGTTGTAGTTTCAAAATAGTGCAAAATGTAAATAAATAAAAGTGTAGTGCCAAAAATTCAAATTTACATCATTACTATACAATATAATTCGCATAATCACAATAGCGTACTCAGTTTTTCAGGATATTTATTTTTGACATATTTGCATGTTGATAATTTTAAAAAGTTCCAATCACTTTAAAAAATTATGTGTCTGCAAGCACTCGCAGTAGAAGTGAAGCTATGTTGTTTAATAAGAAAATTGTTAGAAAACATTTATAGAACATTCTGTTGAAGTTTCCTCTCTCTATTTTGTTGTTGCGGTTCCTCTGCTGATACTCTCTACACTTATCGGCACAAACACGACTTAGTAAACGTATATAACACATGAAAGGAAAGTTCAGTTATATGCCATCAAGCCCAGACTTCTATATCGGCTCTCTCTCTAAAGCACATGATGAGATGAAACTGCGAAAAGTCGCGTCTCTGCTTGATTGTATGTAGCCGAATAACGTTTCTTACTGGTTTTGTTAGAGTAGCTACGCATTGAGTTAATAGCGTTGGATTATTACAATATGTTTGTATGTATATAATAAATTCCATACTAAAATATTTTTCACAACTATTGTTGAATTTTCAATATTTCAATTTCAAAAAATAATTAAAAAACATTCTGTAAATTAATATTTCACTTCTTGAAATTAATATTTCTTATGCAACTAAATATGCGTTATACAATAAGTAGGTTAAACGACCCCGCTTTCGTCTCCCCTCCTTCGTGCAAAAACACAATCGGGAGAGCAACATCAAAGAAAAAAAGCTTGGTCTTTGACTTTTTTATTCTCTTAATCTCTTCTTCTTCTCTCTTCAACTAATACTCTCTCATTTAAGTACAAATGCATTTTGTTGGTAATAAAAAAATTATAAGCTTTTGCCTACTCTGCTGCGTTTACGATTATGCAACGACGATTTCTCTCGGCTCTCTTTTTCTTTTTTCTTTTTTGGTTAAACGGTGTTGTGGAGAGAGAATAAAGAACAAATTTATATACATATCGATGTGTAATATTAGTAAAATACAAAAGTGTATAAAAATTAATTAATGAAAATCTATATCTGAAAACAAAATATGGCTGACGATCGTGCCACGAGTGACAAATTTACAAATTCAAATTTAAATAATGGTATCGCTACAGTAGAAATGATACTACTAATACTAATATTAAGACACTAAATTGGTTTAGTGCTTCTTATGTTTTCAAAAAGGTGGAGATACCGTCCACACATTTCATTTGATTCCTGATTCTCGTTAAGTTGCCCATGTGCGAAAAAACCATGAAAGTGTCATTGTTCAAACCCTTCCAAGCTTAAAACAGTTCGCTAAATTAAGAATTTTTTGCCATTTGTAGAATCATTGTTACTTGTTCCTTGTTACTAGTTCTTTGTTTCTTGTTCTACATGTATAAACATTTATTTTTAAAATTCTTTTTTAATGCTCTTTTTCTTTTTCTCTCTCTCCCGTGCCACATTATAGGTCCCGAAGGCAGTAACCTTTTTATTTACCATCTACCTCAAGAATTCACCGATACCGATCTCGCATCTACATTTCTACCATTCGGCAATGTGCTCTCAGCTAAAGTGTTCATCGATAAGCAAACAAATCTATCAAAATGTTTTGGTTTTGTATCCTATGATAATCCACATTCAGCTAATGCGGCCATACAAGCGATGCATGGTTTTCAAATTGGAACGAAACGCTTAAAGGTGCAATTGAAACGTTCAAAGGATGCAGCTAAGCCATATTGAAAGAAAAAGGGAGAGAAAAACTATTTTTTTATAATTTTTTTTTTTTTTTTGGAGAAAATTTTTTGAAATAGGGGAAAGTATAACACACACACAAGCATATGCATGTATATGTGTGTGTGTGTGTGTGTGTGCGGGTTAAAAGTTTTAATGAAGCAAAGTATAAAAAACAAAAGTATAGCAAAAATAATATAAAAAAATTGTATGAGTGCCTTTAGCATTATTATGTATTTAGAGTTAGTAGTCGTAGTAGTCGTAAACCAAAGGACCAAATTTATTTGTAGCATAAAAACAAAGTGGAAAGAAAAAACATTAAAAGTTAAAAATCAAAAAAATAAAAAAAATTCTATGCTTATAAATAGAAAAAACCAAAGAAAATGCTAAAAAAAAAAAAGAAACAAGAACAATACAAGAAAGAAAAATTTTATAAAATCATATTTGCTGAATTGGTTTTGAAGACATGTGAAAAAGTCAAACATACATATATATTTTGATAAACAATTATGTGGTCAATATACAAACATAAATATTTGTTATTTAAAAAAAAAATATATATATATATATCAAGCCAAAATAGTTAAGCGAATCATTTTTAAATGCAATACATTTTTAATAAACTATACCTAATATGAAAACCACCACTGTGGCCTACAGTCAAGTCAAAAAAAAAAGAAAAAAAAAAAACTTAATGAACAAAGCGTATACAAAAAATTCCTTTGTTTATTTTAATTATACCTTGAATTAAATTGAAATGCATACATTTTATGTGCAATTTTTAAAACATTAAACAAAAGTTTAAAAACAATTTATTAAAAATTAAATACAAAAAAAAAAAAAAATTTATTTAAATAATTCTATATATTAAAGAAAAATATTTAATTTTAGTAGAAATTTACAAACACATTCTAAACAAATAATTTTCAAAGGAGCAGGAGCATAAAATCCTTATAAATAATTTAATTATCTATATAAGTTAATGAAAATAAATTTTGTAGTCTTTAGATAAAGTCACACGTTCACATTGTCACGCAATCAAAATGCAGAGAGTAGTTAAAAAGTTGAGATAATAAATAAAATGTAAACAAATTTGAAAAATTGAAGTTAATCGGTTTGGCTTTGAACGGTATGCTCTTACATACTGGAGATTGGCTTTTTGTGAGAAAACAGTTTCATAACCACAAAAAAAAAACGGGCAACTTCACGTTCATAAATAAGCCTCTCTCTCTCTCTCTCTCTCTCTCTCTGTTGTATTTCTTTTTTTTATTTGTTTTAAATTAGAATTTATTTCAGTGAGAGCGTAATAAGCTTTCAATATACATATTTCAAATACGAAGTTTAAAAGCTTTTAGCATATGAATGCAGATAACAGTTTCATAATCACTTACAAAAGAACGGGCAACTTCACCTTCATAAGTCTTTTTCTCCCTTTCTGCTGTATTTTTTTGTTTTTGTTAAACAACTCAATTACAATTTATTCCAGTGAGAGCAAAGAGCATAAAAGAACATAACAAGCTTTAAGCTTTCATATGGGAAGTTTAAAAGCTTTTAGTATTTGCATACATGAGTTTATGTAAACAAAATGATATTTGAAGACGTGCTCAAAAAAAAAAAAAAAACTAAGTAAAGTAAAGAAAGTTTTAATCACGATAAATCCATTTAAATGTTTTTTTTTTTTTGTATTGTTAAAATTTAGTTCACAATTTTGAGTATTGAAGAAAGACCCGTTTCAGAAGACTTATATGCTCATCTCTCTCGCATGTTTTTTTTCATATTGTTAAAAATTTGTTAGCAATTTAAGAAAAAGAGAGAGCTACTTACTCTTTAAATTCAGATAACTCCTGAAAATAAAGAGAAAAATCAAGTGATGAAACGCTTATTCCCGCAGAAAGTCTACATCAAAGCCTAAATTAAAAATTTCATTAAAATTTTCAGGTTAAAAAAAAAATTTGCTTTTCTTCAAATCTAAAAACAATGGGAACTATATTTTATTTTGTGCTTACTTACACATACATTTATTCAATTCAAATTTATAAAAAAAAAAAACAAAAAAAAATTTATTTTATTTGTTATTTTGTTATTTATATCCAAAAAAATATTTGTTATTTTTGTGCATTTTTATGTGTAGTCATATTTTTATTTCATTAAAACATTTTATTCATTTATTATTATCTAATTATAAAATAAAAACAAACAAACAAAACACTAAATAATAATAGCAAAGCAAACATAAAAAAAACTTTTAAAAATTTATTTACTTATATTTATCTATCATTGATGATGGTAGACAAAAAAAAAACAAACAAACACAATTAACTTATATTAAAATTATTAATAAAATTATGCAAAGTGTACTTAGTGTAGGAGAGTGTGGATATGCTCATCCTACTTTCTACTATATATTTTTTTTTTTTTTGTAGTATAGTGCGTTTGTTTTTTCTTTTTTTTTGTAATAGTATTTAGTAACAATTTTGCAACTGAAACACTTATATATTTTTTAGTAAATTAATGAAATAATATTATGTTATATTTTAAAAACTATTAAAATAATTATTCAAAATAGATAATAAAATAAAAATAATTTTAAAAATAAAATAATATCAAAATAAATTACCAAATAATTAAATAAATCAATAAATGGGTATAAAATGAAAAAAATTTACTCTTCTATTTAATTTTTGATTTGAGAGTTAAGAAAACACAGCAACAATTGCTTACACTGATTTTTACCTACACACTTAACTCTCTATTGCTCTCACTTAAATAATTGCTCTGCACAAAAAAGAGAACAACAACACATTTACTCATACCATTAAATCATATCATCCATATGAGTATAATAGAGGTAGCGGCATCCCACATTGTGCTCTCTTTTTCATTCTGGACTCCACGGACAAATCAAAAATCTTATTGTATGCATAACGTGTGTGTGTATGTGTTACGTGAAGCATATGTGTGTGTGTGTTTTGCAATTTCAATTCATATAAAAACCACCATACTCAGCGCTCTCACTTCATAGTTTAACAGTTAAGTTTAGTTTCCCTCGTTACTCATGTCTTCTCTTTCTCTCTCATTTATTTATTCCCGCTTAAGCAATGATTTTTTCAACGATGAAGTTACACTAATAAATGTATAGGTAAAAAGAGAGAGAAAGCGAGCTTTTGCATAGGATATTGTTAATGGCGTTTAAAGCTGTGTATTAAGCATGCCCAACGTCAATGCGTGCAATTTGTGCGATTGTGTTGGGTGCGAGTACGATCTGTCGTGTATGTGTAAAAGCACATAAGCTTCGTATTCATGTGTACATGTGAAAGCACAAAAGCTGTTTTCACTCGCAAACTCAAAGGTTGTTCATACCCGCTGTAAAGTGATAAATTTTGTGTAGTGACGATTTGGTAATCAATATGATGATAAAGATCGGTTAACTCTTGGTAAGTAAGTAATCGCGTAAGTAGTTTTCTGGTCAGTAGTTGAACTGTGTATATCAGCTAAAATACTTGAAGCCTAAAAGCGTGCTTTAAAATTTAACATATTTCTACTTACACCAAACTAACAATTTTTTAAAGCATACTTTCAAATACGTAATATAATTCACAGGGTGGTAGACATAAATATTTAAAATTTAATAAAAAATAACCAAGCAAACAAACGTACATATGTGTGTGTGCCTTCCACTTGTTTGAATTCCAAGGTATGCACATAGAACTAAAAGAGAGAGTATAAAAAAAATTACTATCTAAAGACGAACTCATATATTGCCCAAGGTCGCGAAATATTTTCATAACAAAGAAGCTAAAGCTTTTATTCACAACGATTTCTTACCACATGCAATTCACACACACACACACACACACACACTTAACACTGAGCGAGTATAATAGAAAAACAAAATAAAAGGCGAGAAAAAAATAGCGAAAATATTATTTTCCAATTTATGTTTTCACACCGACGAATACAAATAGCTGCAGGACATGTATTAAGGTTAACAACACAACCGACGTTTAACAAAAAAATAATAATAATAATAAATAAAAAAAGGTAAAATAAAAATATAAAAAATGCATAAAAATAAATATAAAACCAAACTAAGTTTATTTACAACACAACGGCAGCAGCGTAAAAATTCAATGCTAGTACAAATAAACACAAAAAATTTTATTTTATTTGCCACAGGATGCACAGCGGATACACGATACATTCAATAACAACAGTACTGCAACAGCACCAAAAAAATAAAAAGTAAAAGAAAATATCAAGAGGGAGAGGGAGAGAAAAAATAAAAAAAATCGGTTAAATTTGTGCATAAATATTTCATATGTTAACGCAAACATTTGAAATTGCAAGTGCAGACATTTTGATTTACAACTTAAAGGATATGCAGCATGAGAGAAAAAAAACAAGGAAGCCTAGCAAACGATGCAGACGCCGGCAAATGCATATAATAAGGATATAGACAAACATATTATATATGAAATGAATAAGAAAAAAAAAACAGATAGAGGAGCAGATAGATAGAGAAAGCAAGAGAGAAGCAGAGTAAGAAAGCGAAAATGCCAAACAGCTGCTGGCAATAAACATTGTTCTCTTCCTTTTTATTTTAACGGAAATTCTGCATAAAATGTATAGAAATTTTATATTTTTCTGCTTTTAAAAAAGGAAATCAAATTTATTGCAAATAGCAAATAGTGGAAATATGGCAGACATTTAACTTTGTTGTTTGCACTCTTTTTCGTTTCTCGTTTATGCTGCACACAATTTAATAAATTGCCTGCGATAAAAATTGTGTAAATTTAATTTGTAAGATATGAGCAGAAAATACCAATGTCTATGTATGTATGTAGGTGTGTTTGTGTGTATGTGTTGGCTCTCATCTAATATTCCACCCGTTTGTTTTATATCCATTTTAATTCTTTTTAGCACGGTGCATATACTCATTTTTACTTTTTCTCTCTCTCTCTCCTCTCTCTCACACTATAACTTACACCTTTACGTATTTACACGAGTGTGCATGTGCTTACGTGTCTGTATGGGTGTAACACGCACTTATATGAATTTTGTACGAAAAATAATTCCCCTGTAGCTTTTGTCATTTTATCGCTTCCTGAGCACAATGGAAACTTATAGTAGCTACAAACGTATGTAGTAAAAGTAAATTTCATACTTGCTGCATCACACGCTTACTGCTCATATCATTTTACCATTTTGTTTTTGCTGTGTATTAAGAGACGATTATAGAAAATTGTTAAAAAGTTTAATTTTTTGAAACGAAATTTCTAGAAGTGCCAAAATAGAATTAGAATTAATTAGAAAAAAGAATTACAGTTCCTTGAATCCGTAAAACTTTTCAAGTAGCTCTCTTCTTAGACTCTCTTTATTGTTAAAAACTTCATACAGACTCACTTACATGCAGATAGAATGAGAGTTATTAAATAAGAGCACTAACGTTATATTAGAATGTCAAAGAGAGTGAAAGTTATGAGAGTTCATTCATTAATTGAGATCGAAATCATCTCTCTCTCTCTCACACTCTCTTTGCCTTTATGCATGCTCAAAATGGTTCTCTACCTTCATAAAACTTTCTACTCATGTGCTTACTCTCATTAAATGACAACGCAAGCAGCGACGACGACCGCAATACACCAATGGTGGTGGTGACGGCGGCAGCATTGTCGCTCCAACAACAAAAACACCAACACACACCAGATGGTTTCATGTTAACGCCACTTAATTATGTTGTTGCCAATGTGTTCTCTTAGTTTCGTTGTTGGGATGATTTTTTTCCGTTTTTTTTTTTGTAGTGTGTGTAATACTTTGTTGTTTGGATTTGATGGTAACATGCACACGCCATAAAGTGAATGTAAATGCAACTATACACTATACTACTCGACTCTTCTCAACGTTTCCTGGTTGTGCCTGGTGTTTGTACTCTCGGTTCACTTTTATTCACTTTTTTCACGGCATTGCACCGCACACACACACACACATACATTCATTGTTTGTCTTTGTGCTTTCTGCCTTGGTTTTATATGTCGGTATTATTATTATTATAATATGCACATGCATACATATATTCACATATACTTATGTATAGTTTAGTTTTATATACGTGGTAACCAAACAATGTTAACTGATTTAACATGGCTTAAACAGAATTTTAACAGAGATTAGTATTTCGTGCGCGCATTGCTTTAGTGTTTTTTGTTTTTTTTTTTTTTGTATTTTTAGAAGGATGTATATACATACGTATTGCCACAATTGTTGCCCTTCTTGCTTTTATTGGTTTGTTTTTTATATTTTTTTTTTTTCATTGTTAACAAAATTTAAATTTAATTAATAAAGCAAAGCAGTAAATATATATTTTTTTATGCACAAATAATGTGAAAACGTGTTGTTTGCAGTTCTTTGTTCTTGCTTCTTCATCTATGCTATAAAATATTTAGTGCATATTCGAGTTATTATATGTATATTTTAATTACCCAAATTTAATTTATTTAAGCCTTAATTAACTGCAGTGTTCCCTTTGTTTTATATTTTACCTTATGTTGCTTTAGAACACATTGGTTTGCCTTGCATAGTAAATGCAAAATTTGTACCTTTTATTATATTTAGATAAAATAAAAATTCAATTAGAAAATATGGGTGACTTCATAGTAAATTCAATACAGGAGAGTGGAAGAGAAAGAGAGAGAGAGAAAGAAAAAGAGAACAACGCGCACTGGTATATGTGCATAACAAAGAAAGCTTGTGAGAGTTCATTTAATTCTTTCAATGTATTGAAAATGGCCAAGAAAAAACCTGCTCTCTTCATCTTTTGGATCTCTCATTTGATTCAATATCAATTTATACACACTCAACTAGATTTATGGAATTCAATCGGATTAATGAAAACAACTACTGCAACTAAGGGTTAATTTCAACATTTATTTGATTTCACAATAAGGATTATATTTTAATATTATATTTTATTACAAATACATTGCATATTAATTAGTTTCAAAAATCTAAAGCTCTTAATGCTGAAAACATAATATTATATTTAAATCTTGACCTAATATCAATGCAAAACATGTTTTACTATATTTAGTAGATAATTAAATATATTAAATTTTTAATTAGTTATTTCTCCATTTAATTAATGAACTATTTATGTAAGTATTATGCTTATAAAGCATTTAATCAAAGCATCAAATGACAACAAGTGCATCAACATTAATATTATATGTGCGCTGCAAATGCATTGACTGCAGGAAGGTGGCATTCTTACATCTATTTTCAAATAATAAGGACTACAACGTAAAAAAAAATCATGCCGTAATAAATTTAAATGTCTTCATAGTAAGTTTTCGGAGAATCCCCTAAAATGAGCGCAAGATTTTTAAAGTTTTCTATCAGTAAGTATACACTCTTTTTATGTGCACTGTTATTTAAAATCTCTCTCTCCACTATCTATTGTTTTACGGCGAATTCACCAACGAGTTCAGTTATTATTTAATAAAGCTTTTCGTCCTCTCTCAAACTGAGTGTCGCACTCTCTTTCTGTTTTTTTTTTTTTGTTTGAAGTTTTTCGCTCTCTCTCAAACTGAGTGCCGCACTCTCTTTCTGTTTTTTATTTTTTGTATGAAGTTTTTCGCTCTCTGAAATTGAGAGCGTTAAAATTTCATATACAAAAAAACGAGAGAGCGAAAAACTGTATATAAAAAAAAAAACAGAAATAGAGTGCTGCACTCAGTTTGAGAATTGTCAATGTGTATGAGATCATCGACAACGAGGGGAAATTTTTTATTGACCTAATTGAGAGCAATTTTGTATTTAATCTTTCTGGGTCGACGCGTAATCTTAAAAGTTTTCTATAATTCTTATATTAAAGTAAAAAAAAACTTAATAAGTAGAAAATATACGATTTATTTAATTTATTTTAAGAATAATTATACATATAATTGATAATTCTACATTCGAAATTCACATAAAAAAAACTACATATCTCTCTCAACAAATGCCTTCTCTGTCTTTGGCTCTCAACAATTTATACAATGATATTTTTATACTCTTTGCCAATTCACATTAAGTAAATGCATTTACTGTTCATTTGAAGAGAAAAACATACACAGAGTTGTATTTTTTTGTAAGTACATAGTAGTAGCACTTGGTATTGAAACATAAACTAATTGGAAAGATAATCGGATTTGTCATTGTTTATAGCTATATAGCTATACATACAAACATATATATATACAAATATATATATATATATATGAGTCTTAATGTAAATATATGTAAATATTAACTGTGCAACATTTTTATTAAAACTCATTTAAAAGTTATGGCAACTAATAACTTTGCTTTTTAAGCTATAAGCTGCAACTGCTGAATGTTTTTTGTTTGTTACTGCTGATGTTATTGTTGTAGTCGACATAATCCGATTCAGAAACAGACTCAGAGTATAAACAACAAGCATAAATAGAAACAAAAAAAATAATAATAAAATAAAGTCGCTTATGCTTAAAATCATTTCTATATATACATAAAACAAAATTCGCAAATGAGAAAACAAGAAAATATGTGCATAACTACACAAATGGATTTAAAATTGAATTTTGTAATTAAACGCAAATTTCACATAAAAAAAAGAAAAACGGCTGCAAATTACAAAGGAAGAAAAAAAAAAAGCAAATGTCTATTCATCGACAGAGCGGTAGGCAAACAAACAGATGGATAAATGTATGTACACGAATGAATGATTAAGTGAGTGAATGTAATGAATGAAAAGTTGTTATTGTTTACTATACTCGTATATATGCATAAATAAATAAAAAGCTTCAATGAAAACATTTTAGATCCCACTTTTTTTTCTTTTTTTTTTTTAAATTAACGTATTTACAAATGTAAATAAATTGAAAAGAAAAATGCTTTATTTACATACAATAAATTTATGTGCATACACAACAAATGCACAAGGATGCACTTTAAATACTTAAACATTTGCTGCAGATAGCTTGCTACTAGATATACAGACAGGTGCAACGCTGTGTATTGTGTATAAAGAGAGGTAAAATGATAGGGAGACGGAAAGAGAATTGAGAGAGAGAGAGAGAAGTGGAAGAGAGTGAGAGCGATATCATTAAGCTACAATCTGACCATGGTGATGGTCCAGACAAAAACCCAGCCACTTTCATATCGTCCGACAAAATGATTTAAATGCTTTTAAAAAACCAAATAAAAACACACGAAAAAAATAAAGGAGGAAACAGTAGCAGCAGACAAAGCAGCAATTTAAATATATATGCGAACGTTTTTAATCTGTTCTTTCTTCATTTGTTTTTCTTTTTTCTTGTTGTTTTTATTCACTTTGCATTAACAATTGCATGCGGAGTTTTATTACAGCAGCAACCAACAACGTAAAACATTTTTGACTGATTGCTCTTCTGCTTCTTCGCTTTTCATTTCACTCTCTCTCTCTCTCCCTCTCTCTGTCGCACACGCCCTCTCTCTTTATAGTTTTAAGTATGCATTTACATTTCCATTATTTTTATTTTTAATGTTGATTTTAGTTTATATTAATGGACAACAATGGCCATTTAACTTACAATTAAAAACACAAGCGAAATAATGAGAAGATTTTAAATGTTTAAATTACGAGTATTTATAACTGTTTAGAAGCTATTTCTAGAGAAGATGACTGCGGCTTTTTTCATTCTTTCAAGAGGATTTTAATTCAGGGGTTGCGATCGAATTACTGAGATATTCGGAATATTTGTTTGGGTCAGGTTTATAACCTCCTTGGATTCATTTGTAACCAAAAAAAAATTGAAGAAAATTAATATTTTTTTTATACTAATATTAAATTTTCTTAATTTTATTTCATCAATGCAGTATTTAAATATTATTTTTACTAAATTAGTTGAATGATCTAGAAGAGCTTTCATTGCACTCATTCGAAACTAATAAGAAACGAAGTTATGTTGTTGTTAGTGTTTAGCGAACGACGTCATATGGAGATCGGCCATATACAATCAAGCAGAGTGTCGACTTCACTCAGTTTTAATACATGTGCTTTAGTGAGAGAGCTTGATTGCATATATATAAACTTTCCTCTCATGTGTTATATACGTATATACGTGTGTGTATATGTAAGTGTACTACGTCATGTTTGTGCCGATAAGTGTAGAGAGTATCAACAGAAAAAAAGCTTCTGAAAATAAAAAAAGGGAGAGTGCAAAACCTTCAACCACAACAACGGTCTCATACAGAATCGGAGTAAGAAACGAAGTTATGCAGTTGTTATTCGGCTACATACAGTTAAGCAGAGAGTCGACTTCTCGCAGTTTTATCTCATTCGCTCTAGTGAGAGTCGGCTCTCTTATAAACGTCTCTGCTTGATTGTATATAGTGGAACTTTCCTTTCATGTGTTATATATGTGCGTGCACTACGTTGTGTTTGTGCCGATAAGTGCAGAGAGTATCAACAGAGAAAAAACAACACAAAATAGAAAGAAGAAGACTGCAAAAATTTCAACAGAATGTAAATGAATTTCGCGTGCCCTAAAAAGCATTGAGAAAGTAGGATGGAAAATAATTTGATAACTATTTTCTAATTACAAAAATTGGCTATTTCGATTTATTGATCCTTATTACTGATAGATCACATGTATAACCTATATGCATTACGTGTATGACTTCGCAATTTATATTCTGCCTAAACTTTTAACCATTCATCATTCTTAGTATTTACTTCTCAATAATTTATTTTTATAGTGCGGACACACAGGAGAGAATTTCGTTGATATTCTAAATTTAAAATGTAGGCGGACACACAACAATAAATGAAATTTCAAATTCGTGTTTGACAGATTATAAGTTTGGAAAAGAAGAAGAAGAATTTTTGTATTTGTTTTTGTAAATGAAAATACATAAAAATGTTGTCTTTCAATTGGATTTAGAATTTATAAACCAATTATTGATAATTGAAGGAATAGCAAGAGCAGCTGTTATGAAAACCAAATCCAAAATGTCTTAGAAAAATGTAACAGATTTTATATTTCTCCTGTTTTTACAACCTTGTGTAGATTTAAAGAATAACAAAAGGGAACACAGGATATAGTACAATGGACGTTAAACTTGCCTGAGTTCTGTATTCTTGAATACTTCTTTCGTCTGTTCCAACAAAAAAAAAAAAAAAAAAACAACCTTGTGTTTGAAGTTTGCTAGTTACTTTCGGCATTTCAAATGCATTACGTTGAAATTCTTCGGAAATTCAGAATTTCATTTGAATGGCGAAACTTAGCATTTCCACTAAAAAAGTCTATACGAATTGTCGTTGACTATTGTCATTTCATTTGTAATTGGCAGAAACAACAAAAAAAAACAAAAATGTTATTAAAATTGACACTATAATGTAGCCTTTGTCCAGGGTGATAAGAAAGAGAGACAGAGAGTGTAAATAAATTTATGTTTTATGTTGTTGCTGTTGTGGTTTGGAATATAGAACTTTTCATCCTCACCTCAATTAACGGCTTCTGCTACTGACGTCAATTTACTCTAAAACAATTTACTTTAAACCAGAGGTGCCCACGTCCTATGCACTCAGGGTACATTTAGTTTTGTAAAAGCACTTAGGTATATGCTGTACACACACACACACACAGCACTCTACACTAAGCAATACGAAACGCACAAACAATTTTGTCTTTTTCATTTCTAATCTCTCTTCTTTGCCTATATCAAAGTGTGTGAGCTCCGTAGAGTGAGCTCCATGACGAGCCACAGGGCTCCGAGGTTCTTTTATTTATTTATTTGGGGAGTCTTCCACGCAATAAAACAATAATCTGAATTTTCGAATTTATAATTTATTAGGTTAAGCAATAGAAAAAACGTTCAAATTGAAAATTAAAGGTAAAGCGCACACACGTACCACGATGCCAACCATTTTACGTAAGAAGTAAAAACTTGTGATCAACAGCAAATCAAACAAAAAATTCGTCTGATCTTAACTGTAGTTCTGCTCCCTTTTGAAGGTCACATAATTGTTTCAGTGTTTTTCATTTCGCTCTCGCACTTGATGTTGCTGCTGTTACTGTTAGTTGTGGGAGGAGTTTGTGTATGTATGTATTTCTATATTTCTCTCACGACTGGTACCGCACAAACTATACACAAAGAGTAAAGGAACAGCAACTTTGTTGCTATAAATTAGCGACATTAATATTCAACATAGATTTTGTTGTTGTCTAACGTATGATTGTTCCTTTATAATAATAAAGTTTATATGTATTGGTGTTTGCACTTCCATAAGAAACTTGTGGGCATCCCTGCCTTATGATAATAAAGTTTATATGTATTGGTGTTTGCATTTTCATACGAAACTTTTGGGCACCCCTACTTTTTAATAATAATGTTTATATGTATTGGTGTTTGCACTTCCATAAGAAACTATTTATTTACAGATGCTCTCGCATTTACACACACCACAAAACACTGAGACCAGCCTCTCATTTTTACGAGTTCGATCCCCATACGTTCGTATGAAAAAAAAAACACTCAATCACCGACGTCGGCTCTCTGAGAGTCATCTCTCTGAGAGTCGTCTCTTTGAGAGTCGTCTTTATGTTAGACACCAAAATGTAAGCAGCAAAAAAACCGACTGGAAACGAAATATTACAATAAATTGAGATAATAATGATAATTTGATGATGATGACTTGATTTATTATAAAGCGCGGCATAATATTTCCACAACAACACAAATTTTTATTTGTTTGTTAATAATTTTTTTTTATATATTATTTTAATATATTACAAATATTTTTCAATTATTTTTGGTTAAATTTTAATTAAGTCAGATTATGTGCGATTTTCGCTATGCTGCTGCTGTTAATGCTGCAGCCGCTATTCCTGCTGTTGCTGCTGCTGCTATTCCTGCTGTTGCTGCTGCTATTCCTGCTGTCGCTGCTGCTGCTATTCCTTCTGCTGCTCTTGCTACATGTGTATGTAAAATATTTTGTTATTGTTAATTATTCACTAACCAGCAAAAATTAATTTTGCATGAATTGGTGGTAATTAATTATGGTTAACTTCCTGTCAAGTTAATTATATATACGATATACGACTGTATGTGTAAGTGTATATTTATATATGCATAATGTATACTCACACATTTACATAAATATTTGAAAGGAAATGATTTATTCAAATAATGCATGAAATTGCATATATGGTTTGAATTTTCTCTTTTTTTTTTTTTTGTCATGCAAAACTGACCAACAAAAAAAAAATGTTACAGCAGGAGTGAGGAGTGAGAATTATGTATTAATAGGTACTAAGAATTTAATTAAATTACAAAAATTTTAATATTATTTAATGCGTTTTATTTTTCAGTTTTATTCAAATTACAGACATTTTTTATGTTTTGCTTTTTTTTTTTAAATTTTTTTTTTGTGCAAATGCCAATTATTTAAACAACAAAAATAAAGTAAAAATTATTTAAAGATAAGTAGGGAATAATGAAGTTAAAGCTTAAGTTGAAGTATAAAAAGTAACTTATCTAGAAGCTTGAAAATTTAGATTTTTATCAGTTAAAATTATACAAACTAAAAAATCAACGACCAAAAAGCCCGAATAGATAAAATATACGATACAAAATACGAATTGGTCTAACTTACACACAAACTAAAAACTAATAAAAAACTATACCTTTAAAAACTTAAATAATAAAACTTTAAAATTATTTACCACATAATCACGAACACTAAACCCAAATTCAAAAAATATTTTTTAAAACCAAAATTTGATAATGATGAAAACAAAAACAAAAAACCAAACCGCACGTTAAACTAAAAACCAATTTTAAAATTGAAAAGGGCAAATTGAGTTTGTCTCTGAAAAACTTGGAAAGCTATTAAAAATACAAAACACAGCAAAATCATATAAAAAACTAACAGAAGAAAAAAAAATACAAATAATATTCAAACCTACCTTTTTTATGTTTTAACAATTTATATTTTAATAACGCAGTAGTATTTATAAGGATGAGTTCAAACTATCAGAAAAGGAAAAAAAAAACAAAAACAAAATAAACAGATTTTCCGGATTTGTCACGGACTGTGAGAGCATGAGTCAAAAAGTTTTTACACACACACGCGGGTAATTCAGACAACCACATGCAGATATCCCTTCACATGTAGATACACAGGATTTTGTAGTAATATTTTTATTAAAATACATAAAATGAATTATTGTTGAAACAAATATATAGAACGATGCCTACACACGCGAGTTATATGATTTTTATAACTAGTACCTACAATTTATAAATAGCAGTAAACTCAAACCAGCAGATTAACAATCCGCAGCCAATCCTCCGTCGTCATTTTTCCATTTTTTTTTTTTGTTTTTTTTTTTTTGTTTGTGTTTTGTTGCACCACAAGCTTATAAAATAAATTCGACACAAAATGTCAATTTAATGCCCATGAGTGTAATATACAAGTAAACGCAGACATAGCATAGAATACAAAAATATGTTTCATAAAAATTGCACTGTGGCTAGTTTAACCACAGGTGTCGTCCACCAAAAAAAAAAAGCAACAGCAACTCGTATAAAAAACGCCGCACATACTCGTAATTACACATCAAAACTGACAGAAATATATTTTAACAAATTGTATTTATGTATGTATGTATTTTTTAGAACTTTTTTTTTTATGATAACAATTGAAATTCTTTTCATGCGGTTGCCAATACAACAACAACAACAAAACCAGATAAAATAATCATACATTTTTTATAAACTTTTAATAAAGTTATAAAAATACATAAATACATTTTTTTTTTATTAATTTTTTTTACTCTTGTTTTTTTTCTTTTTTTTTTTTTTTTTTGTATACTAAAGAAAAAAGATTAGTCATTTTTTAAAGTCTACTTTTAGGGTAACGATAAAAGGCATGTATGGACATTTACAGAAAGAAAGGGAAAGGGATAAGATTAAGTGACTATAGTTTTACTCTAGAACAGAAGTCGAAGTGATCCCTGTCTGAATTAAATAAATTGTAACTTTAGCATTTATACAATGACAATATTAAAACCTATTAACGACTATTAAACTGATTGCAAAACTATTTCATTAAATCATATTCGCACTCAATTTATTATATGACAAATAGGAATTTGAGTAATATTTTTCTATATATATATATAGAGTCTCTCCCGCAATTTTATCATAAGCAACACTTTTTTCGATATTGACTATTTTATTACTTTACATTACTTACCTCTCAAAAGCTTAAACTCTCGGATGAACCGTTACGAAGTTAAGAGAGAAAACCTTTTTATCGTATGTGCGCTGCTAAACTTTGTATGTATACGTTTTTGTTGAAACCTCACCAAGTCACTTACGATAAAAATGCCTTGCAGTTACAATAAAGACTAGCGGAAAGTGAGTTAAGACTAGAGCAGATTCGAAAGCCGAACATTGCACTCTCTTTTCGTTTTTCTTTTATATATGTATTAAGTTTTAAGCTTTTTAATTTCTCAGAGAGCGAAAAACTTCATATAAAAAAAAAACGACGGAAAGTGTTATTACGCTCTCAATTTAAGAGAGCGAAAAACTTCATATAAAAAAACGACAGAGAGTGTTATTGCGCTCTCAATTCAAGAGAGCGAAAAACTTCATACAAAAAAAAAACGAAAAGAGAGTGCAGCTCCTCAAAAGTTTTGTTAGATGTATAGTTATGAATTTTACCGATTGAACAATGGTTTATTTTAAAAAAAAATTTATATCTCCATTATTTTACGAAATCGTTCCCCCTCGTTTCCTCGCCCACATACAGCTAATCGCAGAGAGAAATCGCGTGAAAATCGCAGTATCTAAAAGGGAACTAAATCGAGTTTTCTGTGTGAGGCGAAAATGGCAAATGAAATTAATGGAAAATGAACCCGTAGGTGCTTTTTGTCTTTGGGAACCCCGAGTGAAAATTATGGCAGAATATTTTTGTTGAATACTTTAACCCTTGAATACCTTTTTTAAAGGGACTTTTATGAGATTTCTCAAAAAAGGGGCCAAAAAGACCTTTATAGGTAGGAGCTAATGGGTTAACATATACTGAAAAAAGATTGCGTTTAAAATTTTAGTATGGGTTTCTGAGTGCAAGATTCATTTAAATGTAGATTTACACAAGATTTTTCATATCATTTTTTATATGATATTTTTGACTAAAATTTTGGAAATTTCAACCAACTGTAAAACTGGTGAGGTGGTGGACCAATACCCAGCTAAGGTCTTGCTACCATTAGCTAATACTTTCATATGCTTTCACTGTGTTATATGATAAAGCATCAAATATTGAACACATTCAGATAAAGATAGAATTTCTGGGTTTAAAATGTACTGCGACCACTTGGACCTATTGTATCCCCAGTTTAGAATATTATAGGCATTCAGATGATGATGATTTTTTGTTAAGCTTTAAACAGACAGCCAAAAACAGATTTTGTCTGGATTTGGGCCTGGCAGGTTGACCGCTGATACTTTACTTTTCTTTTAGATAAAAATAGGTAAGCGATTAATTTTAATTTAAAACTCTAATAATATTTTCACTGGTCTTTATTAACTGCATGTAATAAATTTCCATTCAAATTTACATAAGTATGAAAAAAAAAATTTTTCGTTTTTATATAAATTTACATAGTATAGAAATTTTTAATCAATACAATGTACTCACTTTTAATTAACTCTGATTTTTTTTAATGATTTTAGTATTTCATTAAACTTTTTTATGGCACTGACATCCACGTACTTCACTCACGCACATTATAATAATGACTAATTTTCGTTTTTCGCTTAAGGAACTGTCTAGAAAATTTTTCCTAAAATGGAGTGAAAGAGGATCGAGTGCTGCACTCTCTTTTGGTTTTTTTTTTCTTTTATATGAAGTTTTTCGCTCTCTGAAAAATTGAGAGGGTAAAAACTTCATATAAAAAAAACCCAAAAGAGAGTAGGGCAGTCTTAAATTGAGAGCGTAAAAACTTCATATAAAAAAACCAAAAGAGAGTGGGGCATTCGGTCTTAAATTGAGAGCGTAAAAACTGTATATAAAAACCGAAAAGAGAGTGCTGCATTCGGTCTTAAATTGAGAGCGTAAAAACTTCATATAAAAAACCGAAAAGAGAGTGCAGCATTCGATCTTAAATTAAGAGCGTAAAAACTTCATATAAAAAAAACCCAAAAAAGAGCGGGGCTTTCGATCTCAAATGGAGAGCATATAAACTTCATATAAAAAAAAAACGAAAAGAGAGTGCAGTATTCGGTCTTAAATTGAGAGCGTAAAAACTTCATATAGAAAAACCAAACGAGAGAGCGGCATTCGGTCTTAAATGGAGAGCGTAAAAACTTCATATAAAAAAAAACAAAAGAGAGTGCGGCATAATACTCTACAAAAGCTCACCACGTACTCTCGTTAAACCAAAACAAACTTAAAAATTTGAGAAGCACTGGACAAAGTGAATTAAACTTCGGAGAGGCAAAATTGAAATAAAAATGACGAAATGTCACCGATCGGGTGACGACAACCGATCCGCGACAGTTCGGCGATAGCTCAGCGACAATTCAGTGTCTACCTCTGTCTTTAATTTTTTTCAGATGCCTTTTAGAATTATTTGCATGCAATTAAATTTCACTTTAAAATTCCGACATAACTCCATTGAATAAAAAAACAACAAGTACAAACCAAATGCTGCTTACATTCGATTGGTTTCATTATCTCGAAGAACTGCAATTGAAGAAGAAGCGATTATTTTCAAAACTACTTGCCTTCTTTTCTCAAAAAAAAAAAAAAAATTCAACAAAAATTTCGTAAAATAATTACAGAATTTCCAAGCACACGTTTTTGGTCTCTGTGTCACATGCACAATAAATTCTCATTTTAAGATTACAAAAGCAAACGACAACAAGGAGCACTCCTGCAAGGATGTAGTTACTAACTACAGTTATCGTTTGTTGACTGGCTGCTGTTGTGTTAGTGTTTTTATTGTTATCAAGGAATCATTAAAAACGGATTAAATAGACGACAACTCCTTTTTCTTACAAGGAGACAACAACAAATGCTACACTAGACAGACAACACTATATCACAGCATTGAACTTGCCAGCAAGAAACACTGATGATGCCATGGCAGAATAATAGAGGTGACCGCATCCAATATGGCGTTCTCATTTTCATTCTGGGCTCTACTCTCAAATCAAAAATCATATTATGTGTGTATGTATGTGTGATTCGTGATTTGAATTTATACAAAAACCATTTCTCCCAACGCTCTCATTTCATAGTTTGACAGTTAGCCTTAGTTTCCCTCTCGCATACCGTTACCTCTATTACCTCTGCCATGGATAGCGCAATACAGAGAAGCCGAGAGAAAGAGTGAGAGAGACTGAGAATAATAAAGTCAAATAAGAAAAATAGTTGAAACTTTTGCTTGAAGCACAAAATTTATACTAAACCAAAGGGTATGGATAGAAAAAGGTTGATAAAGTATTTCTTCTTGTGCTCATAAACTTTATCAATGAAAAACACTGTATCTTCTTTGTAACTATTTGTCCATTGTTCACATCTTCATCATCTTATTATTTTTTAGGGTTGCCATTGCACATGGCAATGTTGAGTTTTTGCTTTTTACACTTTCAATATGAAGTTCATGTTGGTTTTTTGTTTGCTTCTTTTTTTTTTTTTTTGTTTTTCTGTAAAGTTAAATATGCTGAGTTGCTATGGTGTGCTGCTGCTGTTGCCTGTTGTCTGTTTTTCGTTGTCTGTTGCTGGCGACTGTTAAGATTACGCCAACTACTTAGCATGCAAATGATTTAATTGGTGTCTTGTGCTTCAAAAATATTCTTCTTATATGGATTAAGTGTTACATTGTGCACGTAGTTGACTTGGTTTGTTTGCTTGTTTGTTAGTTTACTGAAAGAGAATGGTAAAGATTGTAATATGGCAACAAGCTTAACTAAATTCTTTAGAAATTCTTCAAATATCCTTGTATCCTTCTGTACTTACTTTTGATATTGTAAAGTTGCAAATTTTAATGCTGATTTGTCTCTATGTCACTCTACTAATGAGATATCTTACCTGGATATTTTATTTAACGCGGTAAGTTATGCAATTTGTGTAGCAAAACGTGGAAAACTTACAATGAATTTATGAACTCACCAATGAGTCACTGTGATTTATGAGTCACATGGGAAAATGAAAAAAAAAAAACTCGGTCTAAGCCCTCCATGGGCCATGGTGTCATGAGAGAAGTAGTAGTAATAGGAGCAACAATAAAGTAACAGCACTATGTAGTTTCTGCTATTAGTAGCAGAGTTAAAAAACTTATTTTTGCATGAGTCACTTTTGCCCATTTGAATTGCAGGTCATAAAATATGAGTTTCTTCAACTTTTCAACAGACAGAAAAAGGAACAGAAAATTCCCAAAATTTCTTTGTAATTTTTATTTAGTAGAATATAGAAATTCCCTTTTCATTTCAGAAAAAAAAAACACAAAATGAGTCACAGTGATTTATAAGAGCTTGGAAGAGACTAATAAGCTGAACATTAATTTCAAATAGGTTTGTTCAACAAGTTACTGTGACAAAATCATCTTTTTATCACACATTATTGCAAAAAATGAGTCACCGTGATTTATGAGTCACGAAACGAATACTTCTAAATATACAGAAATCCTTTTTATATCATCGAAATAAAGGTAACAATAAAGTAACGGCCCTTTGTAGTGTCTCCTATTTGTAGCAGAGTTAACCCAGTAATGCCTAGCGGTGCCACATGGCACTGAGCCGTTCCTGAGCCAGGTCTAGAAACTATTTTTTTCCTCAAATTACTTTTTTGATCTATATACTTTGGTTCTCGCTCATCCTTAATGGGTTAAAAAGCCTATTTTTTATGAGTCACTATAGGAAATTGAATTACAAACCATAAAACAATAGTTTCTTCAACTTTTCAACAGACTGAAAAGTAAAGAATAGTTTCAGTGAGTTTTATGTAATACTTATTTAGTAGAGTACAGAAATACTCTTTTAATTTCAAAACAAAAATACACAGTATGAGTCACTGTGATTTATGAGAACCCAGCAGAGACTAAAAAGCTATAAAAGAATTTTAAGTAGATTTGTTCTATAAGTTATTTGTGATTTTTTTATTAATAAAGTAAATATCACTGTAACGAAATCATCTTTGTTTAACAAATTATTGCTGGTAATGAGTCACTGTAATTTATGAATCACAAAGTAACACGTTAAAAAAAAAATCTTACTATTTTTAAAAATTTAAAAAAAGAAAACTCCGCACATCAATATGTAAACTCCAAAGCACAAAACAAAATACACTTCATCTGTTCTCTGTTCCCCCTCCACAATTCCCTTTAGGGCGTTGTTATGCAGATGGTGAAAGTTTCGTCGGATACGTTACTTTTTACATTCTCTTTTGGGTTTTCAACTCTCTGACCAAATTATGTTATTCCAACCGTCATTTGTTCCCTAATAGCTAGTAAGCTCTTTGCCTACTTTTGGTACTCATTTTGTACTTTTTGATTTATATACCTTTATTTTAATATGCGAGCAAAACAAAAACACAAGCAATAGTTAGTATTAAGTGTTGTAATTAAAGAAATTTTGTCTTACATTTTCCATCAAAAGTGTAATATTTTACTCAAAAGGCAACACTGGTTTGATCTCATGATAGAGACGGCATCGAAAAACAAATTATTTGGTAACCATGGTGGTCATATTTCACTCTCCCGCTCTCTCTCTCTCTCTCTCTCTCTCAAATAATCTTTTGATTTATACTGAAGTAACAACAACTCGTTTACATGACGTCACCATCTGCATAACAAGTCATTTAACCAAAAACAAAAAAAAAAGAGATGAGAGAAATCGTTGTTGCGTACTGATAAATGCAGCGCAGCTGAGTAGCCAAAAAAGCGCATAACTTACACCAACAAAGTGCAATTGTACTTAAATCAGAGAGAAAGAAAGAGAGAGAGTATTAATTGAACAGGAAGAGATCAAGAGAACAAGAAAGTCACAGAGCAATTTTGTATTGTATTTTTGCACGAAGGAGAGGAGACGAAAAAAAAAATGATAATAAAATAACATACCTGTGCAATGAAGAAGTAACAGGGTAGTATGTAAAATAGCAGTTCCTTTTCGCATAAATCACCGCGAACAATTGCATGAACAAAATAAAACACAAATCTATTCGAGACTTTTTAATAGTTTATTTCTTTATAAATAATTGCTGAAATTTATTCTTTTATTTAATTACTAAATAAATAATTAGTTTATTCTTTGAGAATTTATTATCGTTTTTTTCGTTGCTCTAATTATAAAATTACAATAATATGAGTAAATTTAATTTACTTTATTTGTGTAGATATATATAAAATGAGTATTATAGAAAATTTTTATTATAAAAAATATTATTATAATTTTCATTTAGTTTAAATACTATTAGTATTTTTATGTATGATTAATCTCTGTTATGTGCAAAAACAAAAACGAAAAAAAAAACGAAAAAAAAAACAAATAAATATTTACAGTCTTAGCAACAAAGATAATATTATAAATTAAAAAATAAAAAAGAAATGACACAATAATGACTGAAGAAATCAAAAGGGATTCACCACAAAACTGAGAAAAATCGCAGTAATAAAATCAATTAACCCGAAGCATTTTCAAAACGCTTATCTCTTCTTTGAAATTATATTATAATTGAAAATACATGCATGTATGGTGGTTAATTTACTAGATATGTGTAACGTTTTACCAAATACATTACGTGTCAGAGTATTATTTTAATGAGTCTGCTGACTTCACCAAGTGATGGAAAAAGCAGAAAGAGAAATTAAATTCAAAATATAAATATATAAAAATACATAAAATAAATTATTCACTATCACTAAAAGTTTTTGCGTAGATGCGTTAATTTTTTTTTTTTTTTTCTTCCTGTTGAGTCTTTGTAGTTTATCTGTTGCTGTTGATGCTCGCTATCAATGTCAGCTCATAAAAATCTCACATAACTTAATCTCTACTACGCTTAATGACTCATTTCATATTCTGTGAGTTAATGACGGGTTGATAACTTGTTGGATTCATTGCTGCACCCAGCGATAACTTTTCAAACATTGGCATTGAACTGCTACTTGCACTTGATATCGCCTCACCGCCGTCCAGCAACTCTGCATCGGGATTAATTGGGAAGTTGGCATTCGCTGCAGCAATATCATTCACTGCAATATCATTAGATAAATCGATGGGTACAACATCGTAAGCATCGATCTCATTACTCAAATCATTATCGCGATCGTTAACTTTTGCCAGATCTTCAGCTAAGCTCTCCCATTCAGAATTGAAAGCCGAATTCATTTCAACATTTTCATCTTCATCCGATGAGGAAACATCTTCACGATGTTGATTGGTGGCAGCAGCAGCAGCTACATATTTAGAGTTTGACTCACGTTCGTTATCGTTGAATTCATAATCAAATTCACCAGCTTTTCTAATATTCATATCCTTTTCAGTTGAATCCGGATCCAGTTCAGCGCGCAAATCATCATCGTCATCCTCAACGTTTTCATTCTTTTCAGTTGTTGCATTGATGTCTTCACTGCTTACCTTCAATTCACTCAATTCTTTTATTAATTCTTCTGCTTCTTCTGCTGCTGGTTTTTCAATGGCATCATCACTTTCATCAGCATCAGCATTTTCTGTTGATGACTCATTAAAGTTGTCATTCACTTCCGTCGTTTCCTCATTATTCTGGTCGTCGATTGTGAGGCGCTCATTTTTCACTGCGCTACCGCCGTTCATCGCATCCACGGCTCCATCGTCCTCAACTAAAAAACTTTCAGCTGCTATTGCATCATTGTGACGTTCCAATTTGCCGTTGTCTCTGTCGCTGTTGTTAACAGACTTATTGGTTTCCGCTTCAATGTTTCCGTTTCCGCTTCCATTCTCCTCTTCAAGACTATTGTCTGCAATAAATGCAACAGTATTGTCCTCATTTGTTGTTGGCAACATTATTGTGGTTGTTATGAATTCTTCTTCTTCTACTTCTTGTTCTGGTTGTTGTGCTTGAGTTGAGTGCTGCTTGTGTGTGTGTATATTTATATATATGTGTGTGTGGGTGAATGCAATTTGTTTTGGAAAAAATTGGTGCATTGTGTCGGTTGTTGGTGCATAATAAGGTGCAATTTTTTTTTTTTTTTTTGGGAAATTCAGTGATGGTGGAACAACATTCACGTAATAAGGAAGCAGAGGAACATGAAAATACACAGAAAGTATAAAGAATTTAATTAAATTTTTCTTTTGTTATTTGTTTGTTTTTTTTTTTGTTTTGTTTTAAGAATGTGTAAAAATAATTATCACGCAAATTAATTATGCTTTTGTTAAGTGTTAAATTCGTTAGTACTTACAATATTTAAATTCAACTGTTTTCTTTAGTTTGCGCTACACTTATATACACCTCCCTAGTTTTGATGTCTTGCAACTACTAAATATTTTTAAAAATAACCAGTTTTTATATCTAAAAGTGACTTCATATATATGATAAAACTAAGCTCTCGAAAAGCTTTTTGTACTGTACTCTTTACTCAAAAGCTTTAAGCAGATCTAAAAATGTGAGCTTTTAAGTACAGTGTTCTCTCTCTCTCTCTCATTCTCTTTATTTGTAAAACAAACAGCAGCATTGTTGCTAGATTATAAGCCTCTGTTATGAAATACCCAGCAAAAAAAAAATAGATTGGTCACACTCAAACAAAATTTTTGCCCAGACGAAATGTTGATGACTAAAAGTAAAATATTTGCATATTAAGTACGAATTATGTAGTTATTTATAATATTTTGAATAACAATTAATTTTTTAATTTTTTATACTGGGATCAAGAATTAAATATAAACAATTTATAATAATCAGGAAGCGGATTTCTTGGATATAAAATTTACAAAAAAGACAAAATAAAATCGTAAAATAAGCAAAAAAAAACTAAAAAATACCAAAAAAGGTAAAAAACAAAAAAAAATTTGGAAATCATTTATAATTGAAAAAAGGCAAAAAAGATTTGGAAATCAGTTATAATTTAAAAATGTTTTATAAAAAAAAATAATTCAATACATCTATCGATTTATAGAAATTTGTAGCACTTATTTCAACAAAATTTTAGTTCAAATAGTAATAGAAAAGAAAATTGGTTTTTCACCAATTTCAAACCGGATTTTTAAAAGAACTTCATCATAGCAGTTTTTAACATTATTTTTATTGTACTATGAACTCATCGGAAACTTTATTTTTTATGTATTTCTCAAAACGGTTTTTGAATTTTAATCGGTGGAGATTTTTTAACGGTATGGCATAGCAAGAACGCTGTAAAATCAAATTTTTTCCAGATGTCAAATAAAGTAAAAGCAGAATTGCCTACCCAAAGAATCTTGCTGTGTGGAAAAGCAAGTGGTAAATTGAAAAGAGAATTGGAAACTTTTGGCTGAGAAAACTTCCCAAGTGTATTAACTATTTTAAAAGTCAAAGTTATTAAATATTAACCCTCTAACGGTTAAGGCGGCCTCAGAGCAGCTATCCTTTAAAATCAAAATACGCTAAAGTCGAATATTTTTTTTACTTCAACAATATTGCCCTCCATTAATCACTATTTTATTGACAATTTCAATGACAAAAATAGGCTTTTCAATTCCCGACTCTTTTGTATTCGTTTTCAATTTTTGACCGTTTAAGGGTTAAGAGAAAATATGTTAAAATTTTGCCAATTAAAATCATCAACCCCACATCAGGAACCTAAATTTAGAACACTTTTTCAGTTCCTATCTGAATGAATTGAATTTTTTAGCAGATTTTAAAACAAATGCGAACTTTTTTGAATAAAGTTAAAGCTTTTTTTCTGGGTAGTTATGCTTGTAATCATGGCGAAATTATAACAGGTGATAGCAGCGTTAAGTATGTCTTCTTCTTCTCTAATTTTTTTTTATATGAAGATAATTTTAACTGTCAAAATCTTCGTTTTTTTTTTGTTTTATATGCATTTGGCCTTGTGTTTTTAACAATTACGATTTTTAGCAACAACAAAGTAGCGTGTTGTTACTGTTTTGTTGTACTTGTTGTAATGCTGCTACCACCATGTTAAATCCGCCTTGGCTTGTAATTACTTATGCTTTCATTGTTTAAAGCTTTTTTTCTCTCTCTCCCTCTCTATTTCTTAAAACCGGCATTTTATAGTTGTGCTTGCAAGTATTTTGCCAAACGAAATCATTCCTCTCTGGCTCTCTCTCACTCGCTCTCTTTCTCAACACCTACTTTCAACATTAAAGCTTTTAAGCTTTCTTGTTGCAATTATAAATGTATTGAATATGAAGCTTTTAATATGTTCTGTTGCTCTCTGTATTTCCATTTCTCTCTCTCTCTGTCTCTTCCTCAAGATCAATTAATCAAATAACTTACTCATTTATATTCTTCAAAGCATGCATGAATCACCTTCATAATCATTATCATCATAAAATTTATAAATCGCTTATAAAGTATTTCCTAAATTATTTCAAAAATGCTCTCAAGTGTAAATATTAACAATAACAATAACAAAAAAAGCGTGTAACTAACCACAGCAATAAATATGTGACGTTTCATTTGACAGCTCATTTGGCATGTCTGTTTTTCTATTTTTTTTTTTTTTTGTTGTTTTGTTATTTTTCTATTTTTATTATTTTTCGCTCGTTATTAATTTGGCATTTGTTTCGCATAATTTGACTGCTGTTTCGTAGAATTTTGCATTATTAATCATTGTTGCCCAGAGATGAGAGAATAAGGAAATCTTTATAAGTAGAAAATATATTTCTCCAGTTGCATGAGAGATGATAGATAGTTAAATTTAAAATACACACTCATCGCTTAAGATTTTAATGTGTAGGAATTGAATCAATGTAGGTTCCTACATATTTATATTTTAAAGTACCTACATATTTATTTATTTCAATATGTGTGACAAAGAAAAATAAAAAAAAATCTATGTATGTCTGTGCGTTTAAAAATTTCATAGGAAAATTAAATTTATTTTATGAGTTATAAAGCCAATAAGTAATCAGCATCTGGAATTGAAACTTTCATTTATTTGTAATATTCATTAGCTTCAATAAAAAATTCATATATTCATACAGAATTATTTCAACTCTCAATTTCAAATAAGCTTTTTAAAAAATTTATGGAGAATTTATAAATTCCTATTTAAATTTAACAATTTAAAATTTAATACCAACCCAAAAACTAAATTCGAATTCAAATTCAAAATGTCCCACAAAATTCAAATTTCAAATCCTTTTGACAACTCAAAAACACACACGCACTCACCACACACATACAAGTTCATTTCCTATGAATCCGTTCCATTGAATCGAATTGATGCGTATAACAACAGCAACAACAATAGCAACTACTACTACTACAAATACTATACGTCTGTATGTTTGTATGTGCTCATATGTCTGCTTACATATATACATACATACATACATATGTTGGGGCATTCATTCATTCATTCATTGTACATATATTTGTTTACTGACTGACGGGCAGGAACAAGCAAGCATAAATTTAACAATTTAATAACATACGACGAGCAGCAACAGCAGCAGCAGCAGTAACAGCAATAATAAGCAACAACAAAATGGGCATAAATTTATTTTCATATGTCTATAAAATGCAGATTTAATTATTTCATTGTCATGAAATTTAATTTTTGGTTTTGTTAATGTCAAAATGAAATATCAAAAAAAAAAAAGAAAATAGTAAACATATTAGGAAATTATATTTATTTAAATATATATTGATGAAATAAAGCAAAATACCCTAAGTCGATTTTTTTAAATTTTATTTTATCTTTTTATTCTTGCTGCATATAATTTTTGCTATAACTTCTATAGTATTTGAGAAATTATTGGAATATTTGCACAGATTACACACGAAAAATTGAAATTTTAAAATTTTATGAAAATTTTTTTTCATCCAAAACTGTTAAAACTGCATAATTTGCATAGAAAATCAAAAGTTAACAGAAAAAAATGAGGTCCCCCCTTATCAAATTTTCAGAAAAACAATTTCTTTCAAAATACACGAAAAACTGAAATTTTATAAAAAAAATTTTCATCTAAAACTCATAAAATTACATAATTCGTGTAGAAAAGCTAAAATTAATAAAAAAAAAAAATTTCATTCATAAGGTCCCCCCTCATCAAATTTTCAAAAAACGAAGTTCTATCAAAATACCCGAAATTTTATGAAAATTTTTTTTCATCCAAAACTTTTAAAACTGGATATTTCGTGTAGAAAAGAAAATAAACAGAAACAAAAACAAAAATTTTCATAGAACCCCCCTTATTAAATTTTCAGAAAACGAAGATCTACCAAAATACCCAAAAAATTTAAATTTTACAAAAAAAATTTTCCCATCCAAAACTCTTAAAATTGCATAATTCGTGTAGAAAAAGTAAAATAAACTGAAAAATATTTTTTCATCCTAGAGGCCCCCACTTATGTAATTTTCAGAAAATTAAAAAATGTATATGTTACGATTTTTTTCATCCAAATCTCCTAAAATTGCATAATTCGTGTAGAAAAGTTAAAAAAAGCAGAAAAAAAAATTTTCATCCATGAGGCCCCCCTTGCCAAATTTTCAAAAAACGAAGATCTTCCAAAATACACGAAAATTTAAAATTTTATGAAAATTGTTTTTCATCCAAACATCCTTAAATTGCATAATTCGTGTAGAAAAGCAAAAATTAATATAAAAAAAAAAATTTCATCCATGAGGTCCCCCCTTGCCAAATTTTCAAAAAACGAAGATTTGCGAATATACACGAAACCTGACCTGAAATTTTTTTACAGATTCGTGATCAGCGGCCAAAAACACTCCAGAAAAACCGGGCCAGAGCTCAGACACTACTTTGCTGTTGTACAGTGTATAATCCACAGATATATCCATACAAAGGCACTGAAATGTATTTGGGCCTGGCCAGACTCATGTGTGATGAATGTGATGTATAGACCAAAACATCTTTATAGTTATCTTTGTATTAGATTTTTCGTACAGATATCGCGCATGAATCGATAGCTAATAAAAAGTTAGGCAGCTATCTAGAAATTGAAGTCGCTGCTTGCTTAAATTGCAATTAAATTCGAAAACGATCTGACCAGACTCATATGTATCACCGAGTGTTAAAAACCCAGAAAATATTCTAATTCAACTTAGCATACTATTGCATGTGTACTGCAAAATAAACTTTAAGTATTTAAGTGCAAAAATTTGATTTTGTTTGTTTACTTATTGTAAATCGAATATTTTTCTAAATGAGCAGTTCATTTTTGAACACACACAATGCACATAACTTTTATTATTAAATAATATGTAGTATTTAATTTATAAATGCAATGATGCGTATACAGAAATCAGCTTAATTTGTTAATAAATTACACTAGTCAACATATAAAAGTTTTAACGGATGTCGTTTGCATGCGTAATATTGCAACGAGCCAAAAAATATAAGTTATGTAGTAGCTAGCAGTGGATCCAAGGGGAGGTTAAGGCTCATAACTCGATAAAGATCTCAATCGTTGCATCTGAATTAAAAACCTTATTGTTCTCCCAAATAATGTTAAAATGGAAAATCATACACAACTGTTAAACGATTCTGTACTGTTAAACGATTCAGAATGTTAAATGAAGTAACTTCTTTTCTGTTAAACGATTCTGTACTGTTAAACGATTCGGAATAATATTAAAATGGAAAATCATACACAACTGTTAAACGATTCTGTACTGTTAAATGATTCAGAATGTTAAATGAAGAAACTTCTTTTCTGTTAAACGATTCTGTACTGTTAAACGATTAAGAATGTTAAATGAAGTGACATCTTTTCTGTTAAACGATTCTGTACTGTTAAACGATGCAGAATGTTAAATGAAAAAGCTACTCTACTGCTATTGTTGTTGTGTTGTACACTCGCAACTTCTTACCTATTTTTACCTGCATTAAAGTCAGCATATACACATGAAACTTAATTGTATTATTCTTCATCTCCTTACCATTTCACCAATATAAAATACATAGGAATATGTTGACTTTAATATAGGTAAAAAGTGGCGAAAAGCTTTTCCTTAGTGTATTGATAAAAAAAAATTAATTAAAAATGCTTTTAAAATTCAATTTAAAAACGCAAAGAAGTACAACGAAACAAATTGACCAATTTAAGGCTAGAAGAGCAATGAACGCATTTAATAAAGCCAATTTGTTTGTTTTTGTTTTCTTCTCATTTATTTAAACCCTGAAAGTCGAGCAAAGTGGTAAAGAATTTCAATGAGGTTCAAATGAGCGTAATATGTAAACAACAACAGGAAAGTGTTATAAAAAATACAGTATGAAGAAAAAAACGCAATTTTGTTATTGAATATAACAAGTGAAAAAGTTAGCACCAAAAAAAAAATGACACAATTTGGTCATAATTAACAACAATAACAACAGCAGAAAAAACAAAGCAATTGACGCATAATTTGTTCCATATATTTATGTTTTTTGTCTTTTTTGCGGGTAGCTGTTAACGCACACGTGTAAATGGAACACGCTCGTTGGAATGTGTATGTGTGTGTGGCAAGTGTGAACATGTGTTTGTGTATCACACATACACACACATTTTGATTACAAGAAAAATACTTCTTTTTTTTTGGGAATTTATTGCCAAACGAAAGTTGAATTAATTTTTTGCCTTCATTGCAGCGTGCCGTCCGCAAGGTTTTTTTTTTTTTTTGGTGCGGCGCTCTTCACTTGCCGTTTGTTAATATTTATGACCATGAATATGAAATGCACACACACACATATGTATTCACATACACGCAAATAACGACTCTTTTATTTCAGTTGAGTGGGCGAGGTAAGTGGGGCAGAACGGGGGCTGTTCGAGCGTATGCCTGGCATTGTATAGTTGAAATATTTCCAATGCAGCGTATATAAATTTTCTTTACCATCATCATAAAAAACAAAAATGGTTCATGAAATTGCGCAAAACAAAAACAAAAAAAAAACAAATTGTGATATTATAAAATTTTAATTTAAAATGTCGTATCGCTTTAATTTAAAAGTTGTTAATTTTTTCGCTTGTGATTTATGCACCGCAATGCAGTGAATGCAGCAGAAGTGCAAAAATTTAATATTTTTCAGTAGCCATTTTTTTTTATTTTTTATTTTTTGTGTGCGTTTTATTTATTTTTTGGCAAAAATAATATTGCGGTCGGTAATTAATAGCAAAATAAAAAAAAAATTTATAAATTTATATATGGTATATTGAAAAATAAAAAATTTGCTATAAAAAGTAAACTTAAATGTAAAAGTAAAGGAAGAATATCCTGGCTTCTGGCAGCAGATGACTGCATTAATAAACGTAAAAGTCTTAACAGTTCTTCGATGCTATGAATAACATAGCTAACAGCCCCTTCCCAAAAATGGCAACAAAACTAACTGTTAATAAATCACAATTGATCTCTCCTCAAGTATTTCATGTTCTTCTATTGATTCCTTTTCGGCTGCTCATACAGATAACACCGAAGATGATAATGGTGCTGCAATCAATGATACCTGTGATGTCACGAACTCTATCGCTGTCTCTCACTCTCTCATATGCTGATGCTGTTACTGCTACTGTTGATAATGAATTGGCTGCTGCTGCTGTCAATGGTGTTAACATTATGTCTCGCTCTTATGCTGACACTGTTATTGCTGCTGTTACAAATTCGCCTAATGCTATCTCTAATAATGTTAACCCAAATAACAAATATTCTAATCTCAATAACAATTTTAATCATGTTGTTGTTGGTAAAAATTCGAGTGCTGAACTAGATGTTGCCATACATTTGAAATGGTTTCACTTGACATCTTTCAAGCCTTCCGTTATACCTCAAAATATCATCAAATTAAAGCATGCACACATTTTCAAAGATTAAACCTCAAATTGGGTATCTCTTTAGTCTTTTATGATAAATTATTTAATCCAAATCTCTGGCCAGCTGAAGTAAAAGTATGCCCATTCAAGTTTTTTCCAAGAACAGGTAAGATCGCAACAATAACATAAGTGAAATAGCAGTTTGAACACAACAACAACCACCTCAGCTTCGTAATATTAGTTTTTAATTAAGGAATACACAATTATATAGTCTGCAAGAATTTTTTTTGTACACCGAATAAATAAATAAATAAATTTATTTATAAAGTAGAAGTGAAACTTTGTTGTTTATTTAAAAATTAGAAAATATTTTTAAAACATATTGTTTTAAGTTTTAGCAGTCTTCTTCTCGCCATTTTGTTATTGCTTTTCTTCTGTTAATACTCTCTACACTTATCGGCACAAACACAACGTAGTGCACGCACATATATAACACATGAAAGGAAAGTTCCGCTATATGCAATCAAGCAGAGACGTTTATAAGAGAGCCGACTCTCACTAGAGCGAATGAGCTAAAACTGCGAGAAGTCGACTCTCTGCTTGACTGTATGTAGCCGAATAACAGCTGCATAACTTCGTTTCTTACTCCGATTCCGTATGTGACCGTTGTTGTTGTTAAAGTTTTTGCACTCTTTCTATTTTCAGAAGCTTTTTTTCTGTTGATACTCTCTACACTTATCGGCACAAACACGACGTAGTATATTTAGCTATATAACACATGAGAGGAAAGTTTATATATATGCAATCAAGCTCTCTCACTAAAGCACATGTATTAAAACTGAGAGAAGTCGACTCTCTGCTTGATTGTATATGGCCGATCTCCATATGACCTCGTTCGCTAAACACTAACAACAACATAACTTCGTTTCTTATTAGTTCCGTTTGAGTGTAATGAAAGCTCGTTTCTATTGTAAAATTTTTAATTCACATCCCCGCTAAAGAAGTTTCACTAATAAAAAAATAAAGTTAAAAGAACTAAGCATGAGGGGGGGAGGGGGGAGGGGATCAGAATTGTTGTTTTTATATAAATTAATTAAATTTTAATAATATCATTTACACCATAAACACAATCTTCATTCTTGATGTAATTCATCATTTTTGCTGGTATTGTTGTTGAAATATTTTTCACACAATTTTCACGCTAATTAAATTGTTTTGTTTTTCTTTTTTTCTATGAAATAAAAATTGTAGGTACTTACTCTATAATTTTTAATAATCATTTTTTTTTACGCTTGTGATTGTTTTTCGTAATTTGCATGTATGAAATACATAGAAGATATTGATTACTGCTAATGTTTTGAGTTTGATACAAATTTTTACAAAAACAAATTTATCCACGCGATTCATTACAATACAAAAATTATTTGAATGAATAAGCCTTAACTAATTTATGTATGTAGGTATGAATATCTATTATTTTAATTAAAAATATTAATTGTGAGTAGATTCGAGATATCATTGTCACTTTGTTGATTGAGTGCTGGAAAGAAATTTATCCATATTTGCTTACATACATAAATATATGGTTCATCGGAATACAGGGATATCTTAAGGAGAGGGTTGTAATATTTTCGTCCCTTAAATTTTTTTTTTTTAATTTATAGTCAACCAATAAAATGTATGAAATTATCAGCGGTAGGGGAATGAAAAAGAGAAGTTTCAACTCCAAAATTCGCCTCCTATTAACTACGTTTGCGCTCATGAAAGCAGATCTGAAAATCTGTGCATGTTATGCTGAAAATCAATCACTGTTATCAATGTTACGTAAAAAAAAATGCAGTAAAAATATATATCAAAAATTAGGTCAGCTTGAAAAAAATTATTTATTTTTCGGTTTTTGCTTGCAATAATTTAAAAGAAAATACTTTTCAACAAATATTTACTCACATAACGCGCATTTTTACCTACCAAAAAAAAAATGAAAAAAATAGAATCAAAAAAATGCAGTGCAAAAAAAAAAAAAAAATGTTAATTAAATACAAGCAGCAACTCCTTTAAGTTGCAGCAAACCAGTTATAAGTGCAACGATGCTATGTCGTTTTCGTCAGCATAGTCGGTGGTGCTCCACACATACACACACACAGGTACCTACCCATACTCATACGAATAAACTGAACACTCGGCAACCGCATTCATTTGCAGCTAATTACATGAAATTCTATACTAATTGAGAGGGAATGAAAAAAAAAAAAAAATTGAAACAGCAACCTGCACATACAGCCACACATAAACACACACACACACACACCTATACATACATATTTTCAGCCCTAGTGATTTGCTGCAGTTTCATTGAAGTATGTAGGTAGATACTACAAAAAAAAAAAAAAGTAATGAAGGTCTGCATTGCATTACAGAGAGAGCAGAAACATAATGAGTTCGAGTGTATGTATATGTGTGTGTGTGTGTTCGTGGTGCAGCAGTGGGAAATTGAATAAGTACGTATTCCCCTTTCCTCCCCTCCCTCATTAACCGCACCTCGACTGTACCTATTTCCGCTGTAGTGTGCTCAATATTCACATATGTGCAAGAGGAATTTTTTTTTTCTTTTTTTGCTACCGGACTATATTTTTGCACTGGTTTGAGCTGGCTCAAGAATGCACAAAATGGTACTCAATATTCATATGCGAATATCTGTACGAATGTGTGTGAGTATACAGACTTGAGAGGAATATGTGTATATGTGTGTGTCTGTTGATCTTACGAAAGCTCAAGTAGTGCAGAAGAAGAACTTCAGCTAAAATTTTTAACTTATTATTTAATTTTTGAATTTATAATTTTAAAAGCACATACATCTTGAAAACAACAAAAGCAATTTATATTTTTGTTGTTGCTTCTTTCGTTGTCGTAAACTTCATTACAAAATATTAATTTTTTTTTTTATTTGTTAATTCGTTAATATTAAATTAGTAAAATGTTTTTCAATTTCTCATTCTCATTTCTGTTATGTTTTCATATATGTATGTGTATGTGTAAGTATAGGCAAGCATAAGTGTTTTCGTTTGTGATTGCCATGCATGTGTATGTGTGTGTGTAAGTGTGTGTGTTCTTTATAGCCAAAATGAAATTCAAACTGTGCAGTAAATGAGCAAAAACTGCGGGAGTGCATGTGTTGAAAGCGAGAGAGAGAGAGAGAGAAGGAAAGAGCGGGAGAGTGAACACAAGAGCATAGGAGAGAAAAAAAGAGCGGGAGACAGAACGAAAAAGTGGAGTAGCAGCGCAGCAACTGCAGATGGAGTGAGTTAGCAAGCATATTGCATAGTTAAAGCTAAGAAAATTGTATATGATTTTATGGCTATTACTTGCATGCATATGCATTAGGAAAAGCTCAACAGCAATTCACACACACACATACACACATATACACACACAAACTCGTGTATCCATACATGTGTAGTGGCATGCAATTTGTACATTTTTCACACCTCGTTTGAGTCTGTACACTGAGTGCATATGTTTATGCATGAGTATTTGTGTGTATATGCGTCTGCATGTGTGTGTGTGTTTGAATTTGTGTGTTTCTGATTAAGTGCATTTTTATGAAGGCAGCAACAAACAAATTTCTTTTTTCTCCGAAATTGTGCAAAATTAAATTAAAAACTTGAAAATTTATTTCAAAAATGTGCATCAAATTACAGAAACTTTTCAGTAGTCTACAATTTTTTCATCTCTTTTTTTTTAGCTGAACCTAATTGATAATTAAGAAATTCCATTAAAATATTAAAACAATTTTTGTAGATTTTAGGTTTTTATTTTAGGGAAAAGTAAAATGTTGAAAACAGATTGAGCACTGATCCACTTTCGTTCTAATCAGACAACACAGTTACGTAGAATATTTTTAAAAATAAAAAAATAAAAGTTGTTTAATAAATCAAAAATAATTCGATTCTCCGAACATTTTTTCTCAGTTCGGAGATCTGGACTGTCTGATAGATCTTTTGTTTTAGATAGAGCATTTACTTTTAGAATGTATTTAGACATATACGTGAACACGAACGTTCGAATGGTGAAACACGAAGCTGAACTATACATGTATTTTAAACATGTACAGTTCGGTAGTTATAGCTGCATGTGTAGTTAAAAGTTCGTGTATATGCACGAATTGGAATAAAGAGCAAAGAAAACCACCAAAACATATTTAAACTCAAACAAAAACAACAACAATAACATCCGAACCGAACCCCATGCGTTTGAAATACACGTGTAGCTCGTCTTCATGTATACACATACATTCGAAATGCTCTAGTTCCAGATTCCATCAACTTTTCAAAAACGGAATCTACCGATACAACGAAAAATTTAAATTTTATGAAAAAATTTTTTTTCATCCAAAGCTCCTAAAATTACATAGTTCGTGTAGAAAAGCAAAAATAAACAAAAAAGGAATTTTTCATCCATGGACCCCCCTTATCAAATTCTCAAGAAACGGAAATCTTCCAAAATACATGAGAAATTTAAATTTTATAAAATTTGTTTTTGATCCAAAACTCCTAAAACTGCATAATTCGTGTAGAAAAGCTAAAATAAACAAAAACATAAATTTTCATTCATCACCCCTTATCAAAATTTCAAAATGAAAAATTTTACTTTTATAAAATTTTTTTCTCATCCAAATCTCCTGAAATTTCATAATTCGTGTTGAAAAGCTCAAATAAACAGAAACAAAAATTTTCATCCATGGACCTCATAAAATTTTTAAAAACAAGATCCTCCAAAATACGCGAAAAATTTTAATTTTATGAAAAAATTTTTTTTCATTCAAAGCTCCTAAAATAACATAATTCGTGTAGAAAACTAAAAAAAAAACAGAAAAAAAAAATATCAAATTTTCAGAAAACAGAGATCTTGCAAAATACATGAAAAAATTTAAATTTCATAAAATTTTTTTTTCATCCAAACCTCCTGAAATTGCATAATTCGTATAGAAAAGCTAAAATAAACGAAAACATAAATTTTCATTCATGGACCCCCCCTTATCAAAATTTCAAAATGAAAAATTTAAATTTTATAAAATTTTTTTTTTCATCCAAACCTCCTAAAATTCCATAATTCGTGTAGAAAAGCTCAAATAAACAGAAACAAAAATTTTCATCCATGGACCTTGTCAAATTTTCAAAAACAAGATCCTCCAAAATACACGAAAAATTTTAATTTTATGAAAATTTTTTTTTTCATTCAAAGCTCCTAAAATAACATAATTCGTGTAGAAAACTAAAAATATGCAAAAAAAAAATTTTTTATCCATGGACCCCCCCTTATCAAATTTTCAGAAAACAGAGTTCTTCCAAAATACATGAAAAAATTTAAATTTCATAAATTTTTTTTTCATCCAAACCTCCTGAAATTGCATAATTCGTGTAGAAAAGCTAAAATAAACGAAAACATAAATTTTCATCCATGGACCCCCCCTTATCAAATTTTCAAAAATCGATAAACCAAAATACTCGAAACCTGACGTGACGCTGCCACTAAAACGCAGACGCACTAGATATATTCATCAGCGCTCGTTATTTCTCTTTCTAATGTTCCATGTACTTTGGATCTATTTTTCTAACTATAAGTTTATAAAACTTGTCTAAATTGTTTTCTTAAATTACAAATAAAAAGTTAGTCTGAAACATACTCACCAAAAAAATATTGATAAGGTCCCAAGACCATAAATAATAAGCTTACCTTAACTTTAAGTTGTTAATCTTTCACCGGGCACTTTCCAACACTTACAATAAAAAGCAAACAATTTATACAATATACAAGAGTTAGGGATAAAGAAAAAGAATAGAAAATAAATGAAGCTGAATTCAATAAAATACCTAAAAAAAAAATAGTTTAAAGCATATTTACAATGTCGAAAGTTTAATGTTTTTTTTTATTAAAATCGTTTATTAAAAAATAAAAATATATATATATATTTATGTATGTATATATTACAATATTGTTTTTGTTTAAAAGAAATTACATAAACATATGCATGTGTTAGTATATCACCAATATATAGAAATATGTAGTAGAGAATTGTTAGTAAAAAGTAAAACTTGATTTTTCAATAATAATTAATTAAAATTCGATATAGTTACATAAATAAATTCGATAAAGTTAAAAATATAAAGTAAGCTGCTTTGAAACGGAATGCAAAAAAACAAAAATCACTTAATATTTGTATGTATGTACGTTTGTATATTGAAAATATGTATGTATGTATATAAGTGGTATGTAAGTATATAATATACTACAAAACTAAGAGCAAGTAGTAGAAGAAGTAAAGACTTTACATTGTTAACAGAAAAAAAATAATAAAAATTATTAAATTGTTATTGCACTAAAAAACAAAATATATTTTAGTTTTTTAATATTGCGGTTTTTTGTATAAGATTTTTCATTTTTTTGTTTTGTTTTTTTATTTTTTAATTTAAAATTTTACCTCAGGATCATCAATATTGCCACGTATTTCATTATCATCGGGTTCTTTCTTATCCAATGGCTCACGACGTTCATCCGAGTCATCATTATTACGAGTACGGATATCATATTTGGGTGCTGAAGTCGCGGGATTATCGTTTGAATTTTTAGTTTCCACCACGGTCTCCTCGACATCTTCATCGGAACCCACTGGACGGATATTAACTACGCGGACTTTGAAAACATTATTGGCATCACCGTAGACAGTTTCGTTCACTTCGATTTTATGGCCGTCAACAATCTGAGTTGGAGGGGGGAAAAAAATTCAAATAAAATTTATACAAATATCAAAAATTGTACACTGTAGAACTCACCTTAACTGTTGATGTGGTATTACCATTTTTGGGATCAAATATGGGTCCTCCTTCTTCCGAAGAGTCACCAATACCAGGTAAACCGCCCAAGCTTGGTACCGGCCACAAACGTGTGTGTAGACGACGGAAAATATCTGTAAATAATAAATGCATAAAATTTTAAGACTCAATTTCTTTATACCTGTTTTTATAAAAACAAAATCAAGAGTAGATAAAAAAATTTTATTAAAAAAAAATTATCACAAAGAAAATTTTTCTTATTTTTTTGTTTATTTTTTTTTTTGGAATTGTAATTTCCAAGTGGGAATTCACACAGGTGCATTTAAGTGGCAACATTCAGCATACAGTGCAATGTGTGTAGTAATAGTACTACAATACACAGTGGAGCAAATGAGCAATGAAGTGTTTAAATTTTTATTTACAGATGAAAATTGTTGAAGAAAAATACTCTAGAAAACTGTACGCACAAAAAATTCTTCAGCTGTTTTTACACCATTACATTGAGTTAAGAAATTTTTGCTGTAATATCTCTTAAACCTTTAAAGAAAGAGATTTTTTATTTTCATATCTTAGTTGTTAAAACATTTCTTGATTTCGTTTTTGCATTTTGGGAACTCTAATTCATGAACATTAACAAGAAAAGTGTTAATGAAAAGCCGTAGAGAAGATTGTGACGTCAGATCAGTTCAATTCAGAGCAAAGATTTGCGATATCAGATCAATTTAGATCAAAGATTTGCGATTTAAGATCAGTTCAGTTTGGATCAAAGATTTGCGATTTCGAATCAGTTTGAATCAAAGATTTGCAATTTCAAATCAGTTCGGATAGAAGATTTGCGATTTCAGATCAGTTCAGTTTGGATCAAAGATTTGCGATTTCAGATTAGTTCAGTTTAGATCAAAGATTTGCGATTTAAGATCAGTTCAGTTTAGATCAAAGATTTGCGATTTAAGATCAGTTCAGTTTTGATCGAAAATTTGGGATTTCAGATCACTTCAGTTTAGATCAAAGATTTGCGATTTAAGATCAGTTCAGTTTGGATCAAAGATTTGCTATTTCAGATCACTTCAGTTTAAATCAAAGATTTGTGACTTCAGATCAGTTCAGTTTGGATCAAAGATTTGCGATTTCAGATCAATTCAGTTTGGCTCAAAGAATTGCGATTTCAGATCAGTTTAGTTTGAATCAAAGATTTGCGATTTCGAATCAGTTCAGTTCGAATCAATGATTTTTGACTTCAGATCAGTTCAGTTTAGATCAAAGATTTGCGATTTCAAATCAGTTTAGTTCGGATCAAAGAATAGCAATTTCAGATTAGTTTAGTTCGGATCAAAGATTTGTGATTTCAGATCAATTCAGTTTGGCTCAAAGAATTGCGATTTCAAATCAGTTTAGTTTGAATCAAAGATTTGCGATTTCGAATCAGTTCAGTTCGGATCAAAGATTTGCGATTTCAGATCAATTTAGTTTGGATCAAAGATTTGTGACTTCAGATCAGTTCAGTTTAAATCAAAGATTTGCGATTTCGAATCAGTTCGTATCAAAGATATGCGATTTCAAATCAGTTTAATTCGGATCAAAGATTTGCGATTTCAGATCAGTTCAGTTTGGATCAAAGATTTGTGACTTCAGAGAAATGTTATGGAGATATGTTTAAGAAAACTTTTCTGTTTTCAAGACCTTTCCGAAAATTAAAAGTGGACGGATATTGCGTTAAAGATCATCTAAACAAATCAATATTTATACGTCATATTGTAGTGATTTTTCAAAAGAACTTACAACCACAAAAAGTTTTACAATTTCACTCGAATTTTTCCCATATTTTTTCTCAATTAGTCCCACTGTTACAGTGTGTTACAGTGTTACTACTATTCCTACATAATACATATATATATGTATGTATTATAGCTGCCTGTGTCTGGCAGATGCGTCTGCTACTTTTATGTTGTTGTTGTTGTTGTTGTTGTTATGCTAATGCATTTTTCAGTTTAAAATCCTTAAGCCGTAAAACGCATTGCAAAAAGCATTCATTTTCAATGTCGTCTTTTCAGTCTCATACACGTAGTACTCAATAATGCTGCACACACACACACACATACATACAAAGACTAACTTTAGCTACACAACTACTTTCCTATATCAAAGAGATACTCACTCATACACACACAGACACACATAGAATACTTAGTACTCTATATCCAGTCTTCGTCTTTCTGCTTTAAATCATTTTCTTTAACACTGCAATCTTTTGCTTCTAACTTTTTTTCGTTTTACTTCTTGCCGTCCTCTTTTTTATGCTGTAAAATAATCCAGCTACAGCTGCAATTCCAACTTGTTGTTCAAAATCAATTTTCAACAACAAAACGTTGAACTACATACATAGTAACTATAGAAATTGTCTGCTTATTTGTCGCTGTGTCTCTGGGTTTGTCTGTCTGACTGTCTGCCCCAAACGTGAATTGTATTTGCTACCTCTTTTGTTTGTTTATTTCTTTTGTTGCAGTCTGTTTATTTTAATTTACGCAAACACTTTCCATTTTTTTTCTTCTACTGTTTAACTACTTTTCTTCCATTTCCTTTTGTTGCATTCTTAGCCTTGTTCTGAATACTTTTGTAGTCGTCGTCGTCGTCGTCGTCGTAGTCATCTAAAATAAATTTATTAGGTAGCTGCTAGCAACTTAGCACCTAGGTATGTATGTATGTAGGTATATAAATTCTTGACTTTTCCATTTGACTTGTAATGAGTTTAAAAAGTTCAAAGCATTTAAATGAGCCTCATTAGTCATAACAACAAGTGCATGAAATTCAAAGAAATACGCAAAAAAAAAACAGAAAGAAATAAAGAAATTCAGTTTAAATGTTAATTAGAAATTGTAATGTAAGCTTTGTGTGCTAATTTTAACACAGAATGGGGTTAAGGTACACAACACTGTGGTTAAGGCTAAAATTTATGAGTACATATACCCAATCTTACCCAGTAGATAAATGAAGGTAGTCTAGAGGAATTAAAAAGGATTTCAGGAATAAAATTTTCAAGTAATTAAGGCCCACCAAAAAAGAGGAATGTGAACCTCAAAGCTTTTTTCTTTAAATAAAATATCAAATCTCATAATGCTTAATTTCTTGTGCATTGAAAAAAAAAAAACAAAAAAAGTAAAATGTAAAAAATGCTAATTTTACGGTAAAAAATGTCACACTGATATTTTTCATGTTGAATTAACATTAAAACTATCAAATAAATAATAACACTGTGCACCAAAAATTTTATGTCTGAGATTTTCAAACAGCTTTAGAGTCATTTATTTTGATTTTCTGATACTCCTTATAATTTCTAACAAGGAACATTTTCTCCAAAGACAATTTAATAGTTTTTTCAACGGTTTTTGTTTTATCGGCTATTTACCGAAAAAGGGGTTTTAAACCCCAATTTTCAAAAGGAAAGGTAGGAGATGGAGGAAAAGTGCGTAGACAAAAATTGCTTATCTCTTTATGCTTAAAAACTTTACTTCAGACATTAAATTCATCTCTGTTGAAATAAAGAAATTTCTTAATAGCTCCTGAAAACCCCATTTTTCTGACTTCAAGTCCATAAGGTGGGAAAGCTAGATGTGATAGAGAAAAACGGAGTTCGCAGTCGTGATCAGCGACTCTAAATTACTATAAAATCGTTGGAAAATCTCGCGCATAAGAGAAAAATTGAAAATTTGTTACACTGTGAAATTAATTTTACATAGTAATTTCAATTTATAATGTTAAAAATACATTAAAAATTTAATTATTAGTTACCTCTCCTTCCACTTTGCAATGTGGCATTAATATTTTATAATATAATTTTCGATGCAGAAACAAAAAATGTTAATTTAAAGGTAAAAATGACACATTGATATATTTCATGCTGACTTAACATTCAAACTATAAAACTAATAATAACCAAGCTTACATTGTAATATAAATTTGTAACATTAAAAATACATTAAAAATGTCCTTTCCATAATACTCAAAAAAAAAAATTAGGTTGCAATGTAAAATTACGATTCCGTAATATCATTTTAAATTCAAAAACAAAAATGTTAATTTTACGGTAAAAAATGTCACATTGATATGTTTCATATTAAATTAACATTAAAACTATCAAATTAATATTAATTAATAATTAAAGTAATATAAATTTGTAATGTTAAAAATACATTAGAAATGTCCTTATAACATATTCTATTTTTTATGTTGAGCTGACATTATTACATGCAAATTTTATATAAATAAAATGTAGACAAGCAATACTTATCAATTGTGAAGTAGGTAGCTTTTGTTTATTATTCAAGTTAAAAAAAAAAAAACAATTGAAAGAAAAACGGTTGATAAACACCGTGATTTGTCCATTCATCGTTTCGCATCAATTAGGATGTGTTACTCGACTGCGTGGAAGATTTTACGCAAGGAACTTTGTCTAAAGTCGTATAAAATGCAGCTCGTTTAAGAACTGCCTTAGTATCGAATTTTCGGTGAGTAGGTGTTAAGAAAATTTGAGGAAGATCCGTTTTCTTAACGAAAAATTGTGTTCACCGACGAAGCTCATTTCTGATTAAATGGGATAGGTAAAATTATTGCATTTGGTCTTTTATAGTAGACATTATCGACCGATGATTTCGAGCTTCTTTTTTTCCAAAATGAGCGATCTGAAGCTGGTCGAAATGTGATTTCAACAATGAAGCATTGAACTTATTGAGACACGAGTTCGGTGAGCAATTTATTTCATGTTTCGAGACCAGTGACTTGCCCACCTAGATCGTGGGATTTGAAGCCTGTGGACTATTTTTCATGGAATTACGTGAAGTTAGACGTTTATGCCGATAAAACAACATCAATTGCAGTCTTGTGTTGTTAACTAGATATCAGCCGCTATACACGAAAAAGTGGTTCAAAATTAGACTTCTCGCATAGATCACTTGTAACGTCGGTGTAGTGTGTGATTTCATAGTATATGTGAGTTTATAAATACGTGTTTTATTATATTTTATACTTTAAGCCTAAAAGTATGCAACACATAATTTCTATATGAAAAACGGTTGTGGAATATATTTACATATCAATGGAATAGTGAAGCATATCAAAAATTATTTTTGTTTTATTGCATAGTTTATTTTAGTTGATAACTTATTCTTTCCTGATTTAAACATTAGGCGATATAAACGTGCAAAAAGCCAAGAAAATTGAAAAGAGGAAAAAAAAATCCATGATTGCAGTTTTTAAAACATAAACACGAAAACTTTAATAATAAAGTAAACAACAATGCGTAAAGTCTCTAATCACATCAAGTGACGAGTGCAGAAGGGACTCATTTAAGTTTATGTTTTTTAAGAACCTTTTTATTCGACCATCACTGTACATAATTGTCATGTTTTCTTTTAGCATATTTTTTGGCATACATTCAATATTTTTTCAATATAAAAACTGTCACTTTCAATAGTGGTTTGGAACAATCGTAAGTGAAACCTTATCATTACACAAATGTACACAAATATGCAGTTGAATATTTACATTTCAAGGTACTCAGACAGTAGGACGTCAAAGCAAAAAAAAAACGATAAAAAAAATATATAAATACAAATTGCTAGCCGGCGGCAACTTATGACGTTACAATTTATGCTTGATTTAACTTCAAGAATTTAGAATATTGTTAAATGGAAAATTTTATTGTAAAATAAAAGAAGAAAAATATTATTACAAAATATTAGTGCTTAAAGGCAAAGGAGAATAGGAAGGCAGACAAAAAATGATTGGTATCAAAACTGGTTACCTAGTGGTAAGGGTGATGGACTACTAAGCAGAGGTGCCATGGTTCAAATCTCGGTACGCTCAAAAATCAAAAACTTTTTATAAAGAGTATAAATTACCTATGAATTACTTTTCACTTCGCCGTTCAGATTCGGTTCCTTCCACTCGTACGTAATTATAAAGCGAGGCTGTGAAGTGAAAATTTAGAAGTGGGACAATGCAAAAGAAACGAGCTTTCATTGCACTTATTCGAATTTAATAAGAAACGAAGTTATGTTGTTGTTAGTGTTTAGAGAACGAAGTCATATGGAGATCGGCTATATACAATCAAACAGAGAGTCGACTTCTCTCAGTTTTAATGCAT